>CM023955.1:35875946-35930156 GCA_013407115.1 Glycine latifolia
GTGGGGGGGGGGGTGGGGGTTGGTTTTGGGTTGTTGAAGTAATTTCTTTGTAATTTTTTCGTGGGGGGGGTTGGGTTTCACACTCAGTTGGGCTTTATTTCGAGCTACGCTCGCATTCGGGCTTAAGGGTGTTACTAAGTAGTTATTATTCACACTACCAAAAATGTTATTACGCCCACTACCCACCTGGGTAGGTTTTTATGTAATTTCAAAATTATCCTTCTCGCATAAACATAATTCCGTTATAGAAGCCTACAATCTTATCTTTTTTCACTCCCACATAAGAAAATCACTTCAATTATTAAAAGCACTACAAAACTTCCATCAATCAAACTAACAAACTAGAGGAAAAGTGTATGATTGTAGTAATGGTTTTATGATTAGAGGACAATTACCATTTGAACTAATTGAAATTTTTTAATAATTGAGATCCAATTAAACTTTTAATTATAATTAAGGGATCAATTATATAGTTAAACCTTCTTTTAAGCGACGAAAAAATTACAAAGAAATTACTGAAGACTAGCGTTTAGCAAGAGAGTCCTGGCCTCCTGGGTGCACGAGAGGGGTTATTTTAACCTTTTAAATTACATAAAAGTTCATAAGAATATTTTACAAAATTTAGTATGTAAAATTACTTTTACCCAAAAATATATTCTAGATAAAGAGGCGATATTATAATAGATAATTTTTATAAAAAAGGAAAAAAAGAAAAAACAACAAGAAGAAGAAGAATATGACCTTTGAAAGAGGGGAGAAAGATAATGGAAATGGACTAAACTCACTAAAAGAAATTAAATTTATAAATTCATAATTGATATCTCACAATTTAACCAATTGACCTAATTAATTATAAAAGATTAACAATTTAGCTATTCAAATAAGGCTAAAATAGAAAATATTAAGAGTTTAATTTTTCAGGTCAATCATGTAAAAAAATAGCTTAATTTATATTAACTTAATTATTTTCCTGTGTTAATAGCTACATAAATATAAAACTTATTAAACAATTTCATATCATATCATTAATTATAAATGTAAAGTATTTTACATTTGAAATATTAATTAATATTTAATGTGATTTATATTAAATAAAATGTTTTTGACTCAACAAATTGACACATATTATAAATATTCATGAACAATTTTTAAACAAGTTAAATATATATATATATATATATATATATATATATATATATATATATTTCCTAACAGCCTTAGTATCCATTTTTTTTTCTAACATGTATCCTCCTATAAGACAAACTTGTTTGAAACACGGATAGGCATTAGAAAAAGTATCCCTTGATGTCTACAATTTAATAACAATGAAAACATATTTTGATCAACAAAGTAAAAAATAATAATTTATAACTATTCAAGATGTTACTAACAATAATGAATAGCCTGAATTGAATATGGTAGGAATAAAAAATTGTCTTTTAATTATTAATTTTTATATGATGTCAAAGTCTTTTGGTTACTTCTAAAAAAAAGTCTTCTAATAACAAATCCTTCTCTACCGCCCATTAATTTTCATATATCAATTATTTTCTAATATTCTATTTCACTTTCACTATGTGATTGGAAAATCTTACTACTAAATTCTTATATTCAATTTTTTTTTAAATATGGTTAAATATTATAAATGTCAGACAAACAATAATTTAGATTTTTATTCATTATTGTAGGAGACTAATCCCTATTATTAGACTCGTTTAATTCTAATTTTCAAGTGAATTACATGCATTTTAATAAAATAAATATGATTAAGATTAATTCTTAAATAAAATTGGATCATAATAATTCAATTTTTTTAATTAATTAGTATTAAAAAATGTGTATCCTCTATATCAAAAAAATGTTAATTGAGCGTATGTTTGAATTCATGTTGAACCGTGGGCAAATGCCTTAGATGACCAAAAAGGGACTTTAATTCCTAATTACTTTTACCACCTTTATAAAATCTTGCATTTTACGTTTTTACCGTGACATTATATATATATATTGCAATGGCCTTGTGTTTTATCAGTAAAGTACCTACCTAATTGAGTAAATTCTCATATTAGTCCTCAAGATTGTATTGTATGGGTTGGACATTTTAGATCCTAATGTTTTAAAAACTATGCATTAACTTTTGAATTGAAAAACATCAACTACTAAAAAAAATATTTTTAAGGACAATTTTGAAAAGTTTTCAATGACAAATTTTAATTGATGTTGAAGCCATTATTGAAACTTTCAATAATGATTTTTTAATTGATTTAGAAACTGACATTTTTACATCGATTTTTCAAAATTGATATCAAAATTGTGTTAAAAGTGTCTATCGGCAACATTTTTAAACAATGATTTCGTAAAAAAATCGATATAGAAAATCACATTTTACGATAATTTTATCTAAAATTGATGTAGAAAGTGAGTCAAAGTATATATATGTCAAACTTTCTACGTCCATTTTTGTCATAATTGATGTAGAAAGTTATTTTTTAAAATAAAAGTACAATTTTTATTAGTATCCTACTCAAATTACTAGAATAACTAATTTATTATTATATGAAATATTTAAATCTTAATTTATTTTTCTAATGTCTTAACATGTATTTATATCTTAAAAAGGCAATATTAAAGTCTAATTTACACTAAGAAATACTATGTAAATAGATAAACTGAATGAATAGATGCATACAAGAAAAGAGAGCATTTGTGTTTCATATTTTCATAATTTATATTAAGTATGCTCTAACAAAAGAAAATATTAAGTTGGACACACCAACTTTTTCCAAGTGTTCAAATAGAATCACATGTAAAGTATAGTGTGAGTTTAATTTTTTTTTTTTCTAATGCTGAAATCATTATAGATTGGAAATGAACGAGAGAAAACAAAAGAGATCCCATTATGTGTGATTTTGCATTTAGTTTTCCCAAATCTGTCTCTGCATTGCCTAATTGTGAAGCACCCACATTAGTTGAAAGAAAATACAAAAAAGATCTTAGAAGGAAAAGGAATAAGTTAACCACACGGTATTTGCCTAAGCATAAAATTTATGACCATATAACTAACAAGAGCATCAAGAGTTCATCGACATTTTAAATTAGATAATAGGCATTATAACCTTTTGAATTTACAAACAACCTATTAATTTCAGGAAAGAATAACAATAATGCATTTATTGACAAAAATCAATGCCTTGGAGAAACAAAGCCTCACACGTTCAACAACTTTATACACAGAAATCAATGCCTTGGATGCTATTTATAACTTAGAAAAACTAAAGACATTCACAAATTTTAGTCTTGAGAACAACTAAAAGAAGATATGGACAACACTCAAATCCCTGCAGGTCTTGGCAGAGATAAAGCTGCGGCAAAATAGCCAAGAAATCCCAGGATATAGTCCGATCGATGTAACCACTACAAATGCTTTGACATGCCATTCAACATGTTGAGAAGCAATTGTAACACTTAAAGATTGAGCATATGCACCTTCCGAGCACTCCAATCGAAGTTTCCCAGAAGATGATCTTTCAGTTTTTGAGCAATAAAAACTCATTTCATTTCCTCAAAGCAAAAGTAAACAAGAAATGGAGAAAATTCCACTTTATAAAATCACCCAGAAAGCCCCCAGCACTCGATTTTAGGAACTGGTACACTAGAGTTGTAAATGGTCCATTGACATCAACCTGTTTTATAGAACTTTTTTTAATAATGTTTTCTGAAAAACCGACGTTAAATGCTTTTTTTGGTAGTAATGATCATTGGTTTCAATTTGTTTTTGTAACGCCCCCTCATCTATAAGGGTCATTACCAAGCATATCCACTTACAAACAGATAATCAATCAGAGTTTAAGCAGTTTGGAAGCACATACTAAAAGTGACATCATCAAATGTCATCATCATATACACTGTACATATAATATGGTGAATATACATATATCTCTGATTAGATACAAAACTGTACGAACATCTCCTCAGGGTATAACAAAATCAAATCAAAGGCTAAGTACAAAACACAAGAGCCACATGCTCATATCATCTAGCCTAAGGTGTACAAACAGCAGTTATCCCTGCATAGGCTTCTTGCCTTGGGATCTATCTGCTCCTCCTGATGAATCACCTGCAACATAAGTCCCACAAACGGGGTGAGATATAAAATCTCAGTAAACTCAGGGCCCTTGAAGGTATTTCCTTCCCCTGGTTCACTGACAGCCACACACATATATATATATATATATATAGTAATGTAACATAATCACAGCAATGAAACACTCAAACCATCGTCATCAGTGTACATCAATACACATCCATCTACCAAAACCATAGTATAATCATGGCATACAACCATGCATCACATCCATAACTGTCACGCAGAGGCTACATCTAAGTATATAGGAACATCTCCACTCAGGGAGGCTACCTCTATATACTAGGAACATCTCCTGCCTGTATAAACCTAGCGGAGGCTTCCTCTGAATATATAGGAACATCTCTCACACGAGGCTTCATCTATATATCAGGTACATCTCCTTCTGATGAGGCTACCTCTGTGTATATAGGTACATCTCTATTCACGAGGCTACCTCTATATAGCACAGGAACATCTCATCCTCTATCACAATACAATTGCCTGAGGAGGCTACCTCTGTGTATATGGGAACATCTCCATGCGGGAGGCTACGTCCATATCACAGGAACGTCTCTCAACAGGTCTTACTCAACTCAAATCATCTATCCTACTACCATAGGATACTACTCAAACACAACATGCGTATTCAAGTTTCATATTTAATTAGGCATGCTACCAGTCAATAAATTCACATCAATTTCCCTATCACAGGGATCAGATCATCAGCCAACAACCATTCACAGCATTATATAACATCCACATGCATGTTTACACGCATAATAAAACCATCACCCCTCTTGGTGTATGGTGAAACACAGAAGGATACACAAACAAGAACCAAGAGCTTACCTGCTCTAGACAGATCACCGGCTCTCCCGGCCTCGTGGTCAACACCACCAGAGCTATCAAGCTCACGTCCTACACAAAAACCAGCACATAACACATTAAATACGGTTCTAGGCCGTTCAAACGAAAGGAAACTATCATCCTCTCTATCTTCATATAATAAATCACTACACAAGCGATTCCCAGACCCTCAACAGGATCTCTCTCGGCCTCATCAAGGCTACAGAGTCTCTACAAAGACTCTGATCAGGCTAATACAAAGCATATCCCTGCTTTAACCTTCTCAATATCCAACTTCTCATTATCAGCAGTTCAAGCTCATAAACCTCATCTATACATTCTCATGAGCAACTTTGTCAACTGCTCTAAGGTTCCTACTAGTCATATTACTAGCCTTTTATCTCTGCTCATACATACTCAGAGCCAAAATCAAACTTCATCAGTAATGATGATTCAAGGTTCTAACTTCCTCAAAATACCTTTCTGAGTACAAAACTCTACAGAGTCTAAGCCTAATAACGGCTCTAACACCTCTAAAAATACCTCTCTATATACCCCCATCACCAACAAAATCTAATACACAGAACCAACGGCTAAAGTTCGAGTTTCTTACCTCTGTGCAGTCAAGACACTCCAGGGAATCACTTTCCCTAAGGTAGATCGTTCATGCAAGGCCTCATTCGCCTCTGATTCTTCGATTCCAAAACTCACAAAAAGGGGGTTTTTCTAGAGAGTAAAGGAATGATTCAAGCTTCCAAGGTGTTTTCTTCACAATCAAAGGTCTAAGGGAGGTGTTTTAATGGCTTATAATGGAGATATGAAGCTTCTAGGGTGCTCTAATGGCTGCCTGGCTCAAGGAGGAAGAAGAAGAAGCAGTTTTGAAGCCCAAAAACGCAAAAATGACCTTTTATAGGCTCCCAGCCCACGTTCCCACGCTAACCGCGCCATTCCCACGCTATCCGCGCCAAAAATGCGCAAGAAATGGCTTTCTGGAGCATTCCCACGCTAACCGCGCCATATCTGGCGCTAATCGCGCCAAATGAGCGAACCTGGGGGTCTCCAGGGCCATTCTGGCACTAACCGCGCCATAATCCACGCTAATCGCGTCAGATGGCCGCGTAGTGGCGCTAACGGCGCTGAATCTCACGCTAATAGCGCGGCACTATTCACAGGCAAAAATCCGTCGCTAATTCCGTCGCAAAATCCGTCGCTAACGCTTTTTCTGACGGAATTTAGCAAATTTAAACTTTTCTTTCTTTTCTCTTATTTATTAAACCTAAGTTATTATAGTTTTTATACAAATTAACAGTGAAAAATATAGTGAAAAAAGACTAAAATAAATGACTCTATAAAGTCAATGACTAATGGAGATTCTGAAATCCTATCTATCTAACATAGACAATGTTGAGTATTATTTTAATGCTTATGCATAATTTTAGGTTTTAAGTGGATGTACACTTGTCTCCTTGTTTACTAGTGTGTATTTGACTAAACATTAAGTAAATTAATTTTAAATGAAATTGATTTTTTAAAGTTGATTTGGATTAAATTGATTTTGAAATTATGTGATTTATGATTGAATATTTTTATTATAAAACAAGTTAATAATAAAAAATAGTATAAGTTATTTTTGTCTCAGATGAACTCAAGAGGGAGGTGAATTGAGTTTTATAAAATAATTCACAATTTAAAATCAAACTCAAAGCAATAATATGAAGATAAGAGATAAAGAAGACACAATCAATTTTAACCAATAAAACTCAATTGAGAAAAAAACCATGGCATCCAAATTGGATAATCAATCCAATGGACAATTCCATTATGACAATTTTGTGTACAAGAGTTCCTAGTATCCTAGTTTTCTAGTCTACCCTTACACAACAATTATCCCAATTGTTATCCTTGTTTCCCAGCAAAAAGCTCCCGTCTCAATTCACCAAGAATAGAGACAGACGGGTACCTTGTTTCCCAACCAAAAGTCGTACGTCTCAATTGACCAAGAACAGAGA
The DNA here is from genome assembly GCA_013407115.1 of Glycine latifolia. Taxonomy (NCBI): domain Eukaryota; kingdom Viridiplantae; phylum Streptophyta; class Magnoliopsida; order Fabales; family Fabaceae; genus Glycine; species Glycine latifolia. Next base: position 35,882,925 of record CM023955.1, read on the forward strand.
CAGAACTAGTATCTTAGTTTCTCAGTTGTGACCTCTTCCAAAGTCAAGAAGAAGAATACAATAAAATGGTTACCTTTACGCTTCTATTTCTTAAGCAAATATGTACCTTTAAATCCTAATGGAGAGTTGAGGAATCGGACTTGCCAAACGCTTCTATATGATCTCACAACAATTCTCTCAATGATACAAACATAAACTCTTTAAAGCTCTAATATTATTTGGAATGGAATGTCTTTCCTAAACACAAAAATATGTTTCTATTTATACTAATTTAAGTATATGATTTTAACCAATTTTTGAATGCAATCCTATAAGATATTCTATCATATTATGTAATGCAATCTTAAAGATATTCTATTATATTATGCAATGCAATCTTAAAAATATTCTATCCTATTTTTGAATGCAATATTAAAAAATATTCTATCCTATTTTTTAATGCAATCTTAAAGATATTCTATTATATTATGCAATGCAATGTTAAAAATATTCTATCCTATTTTTGAATGTAATATTAAAAAAATATTTTATCATATTTTTGAATGCAATCTTAAAAAAATATTTTAAATCAATTCACTCAGCTTAGAAAATCAATGGCTCAAAACATAACTTGTTGAGTAATGATAAGAATACCAAGAACCAATGAACAAGATAGCCAATAGGGGTTAAAGAACAAAGAATCAACACAAGGATTTATATTGGTTCACTTCACAAGAGAAGCTACATCTAGTTTCTTCTAATCAACACTAGATTAGAGTTCCACTATTATAAATTTCAGTTCTTACAAGCTTTATTACATTTACTCTTTATCAACCCTAGATAAAGAAATGAAATCTAAAACACTATTAGACACCTTATCAACAAGAATCAGAGAACACTACTCTGTTCTTCCCTAGAGAACACTACTTTAGTGCAAGCCTCAAGAACAAATTTACAACAGCTCCCAATTACAAAAATTACAAAACAAATTTATACCCAAAAAGAATGGAGAGAAACAACCTGATGATCCAATGACAATGAATGCATATGAGTTACCAATCAGAGTTGAATGATCAAATGAAATTCAGAACATGCTCTCCTATTCTTCTTTGAAAGACTCTTGCTCAAGAAATCACTCAAAACTCATGAAGATTAAGAAGTGGGACAAGAGGTTAGAAAACTAAAAAAAAAACTCTTTCAATCTTGGTGAAGGCTTGTGTGTAATCAGAAAGTCGAATTACTCAGATTAGAAAACAAGACAAACCTCACTTCTATTTATAACAAAACTTTATAACTAACTATAATCGATTAAACGCTCATAATAATCGATTAAAATGCCTTATGTAATCGATTAAATGGCCATTTTAATCGATTAAAATGTTCATAAGTTTTTCTGGGTTTGCATCACGAAGCAAATAATCGATTAATATGAACTGTAATCGATTAAACCAATAGCACAGCATTTCATAACAGCCTTGTGTAATCGATTACAAGAAATGGTAATCGATTAAAGCAGTGCAACAAGCTTTTCTAAGAACCTTGTGTAATCGATTACAATAAATGGTAATCAATTAAATTGTTCTTCAAAGCTTTTCCAGATTTGAAAACGAAGCAAATAATCAATTATATTGTTGTGTAATCGATTAAACCAGAGGCATTTGTATTTTCCAAAAACATTGCTTCATTGGTTCTTTTATCAAAGGTTGCTTCAATTCTTTATGAAAACATTTAGGCACATGAATGATTAGATGCATGCAATGCATGGATCAACAGATTGACTTCTCTAAACACTTTATAGATTTACATTCTTCCAAGGCATGTGAAAAAGCTCAAAACATTTCTTCAAGTCCTAAGCTTCAAGCTTCAAGATGCTCCCCATATATCCAACATATGTCTCATCATATCACTTGCTGTAAATACGCGCGTTTAATGCACACGCGCATTAAATGCTCTATCATTTCATACTGAGCGCTAATTATGAAATTTGAAATTGAATAGACTATTCTGCCCCCAGACGTGACGATTCATCCTCATCTGACGGTTATGCGTATACAACCGTTTGATGGCATCGAAACGTTTCACACTAATCCAACGGTTACCTTGATTTCCTGTTGGTGCTTATATATACCTTCTTGCATCTGCCCCTATGTTCTCTTGTTCGCGTTGCTTCTTCTTCCAAGAACTCCTTTATGATCTTTGAACCTCTCTGTCTGCTTGTTCCATCTCCTACACTCCCAAACACCTTCGCAAACTCATGTATCCTTCATTACCATCAAACTTCTTGCTTTTGTTTTACTTTGATTGTAGTTTGTTTATGTGTTGGGTCCATTGCCATCTTTGTTCGTCGTCTAGGTTTTACTTTTTTTTATGGCAAATCGCTCCGTTCTTTAGCCATTTTCCTTTTCTTGCTGCCCCCATTCTGATTCTTCATTTCTCACAACATTCCTTATCTTCTGCATTAGTTATGAACACTCCTGGGGAAGAACGTAGATTAGACCGAACTATTCCCTCTAGGATTGGGTATTGGTTATTCGGTTTACCCCTTTCTGAAGAAGAAAGGGAAAAATCTTTGTTACGTCCATATACTGGTGGAACTGACAGCAAAAAGGAAAAAAAAGGCCCCAAAACCAAATTCAGTCTTCTGAAACTAAAACCCCTTTAGACCTTCCTAAGGCTGGTCCTGTCACTGAACTTGCTTCTTTTTCTGGGTGTTTGGAACTACAAAACCCTAATTCTTTGCTATCCCCCAATGATGTCGTCCTTCCCTCAAATCCGATGTTAGAAACTCGGTTTGAACCATGCTTCGACTATGTTCATGAAAGTGCTCTACTTGTAAACTCTGGTTGTGACTCTATGGTTGATTCTAGTCTCAGATCTTGTCGTCATAATCTAGTTCTTATTCCTATCTCAATCATCACCAAACCCAACAATAGGAATGTTGTTCTTGCTTCAGATACGCCATTCTCACTGATTTTTATTTGTTTGACGTAGGTGTGTATGGATCTATCTTCAGAACAAGTTGCCGAGTCCCGGTCTGCCGAGTCACAACCCGATTCACTGTCCTCTTCCACCATCTCTAAATTCCCATGGGTAACTCAGGAGGTTCTATGAACGCTATCCGAACTTAATGCGGAAAACGTTGCGGCCCTCCCGGTCTGGAACTAAGAAAATTTTGTTGTGCGTCCCCCAGATAAAGATGAGCCTATTTGTTCTTTGAGAGAAGGGAATTCCCCTTCTTTTTTATTTTTCTATAAAGATGTAATAACTCGGATAGGAGTATGATTTCCCTTTTCCGAGTTTCAAATGAACATTTTAAACCATCTTCATGTAGCCCCTTCACAACTTCATCCGAATAGCTGGGGCTTCGTTTAAGCCTTCGAACATTTTTGTGAATACCTTGGCGTCCCCAGTACAGTTCCTCTTTTCTTTTACTATTTTTGTGTCCATACTGCTAGGACGGGTAAGGAACCCCTTAGTAAAAAGGATGGACTTCCATCCGAGGCCACAATGAGTGAAAACTCTTTCTTGTTTATACTGATTCTTTCAAACACTTCAAGAATAAATACTTCAAGGTTGTCGCCGAACCCGGTCAACAACTGTTTTTCCTTTCTTCAGCTGATTCCCAAGATGTAGAATCAAAATTTCCCCTCTACTGGTCTCGTACTCATCATGATTTTCCTCCATCCTCATATCGTTTTGAGGAAGTAGATTTATCAGATACTGATGCTTCATTAGTTACGTGGATAGCTGCTTATAAAGAAGCTCACGACCCTTCTAGTGTGGTTGCTTTTGTCCGTAAATACCGTGTCGGGCTTTCCGTATTATCAAGTATGACCTTATCTATTTGCATTTATTCTGTATGATTGCGTTCTAACCTTTGTATTTTGCAGTTCCGGAGATGGAAAAACAAACTGCCGCTACTGTGCCGCTGGCTCCGAAGAGTACATCCACACAATCTCGGACTGTCGCTGCTCATCAACCACCACGACCACCTGCCCCCTCTTTTATTCAAGTCATAGAGAAGGAAAAGGGTTCGGCGTCTACTGGTCTGTGACCGCGAAAACCTAAGCTGTCCGAGGTCCGTCAAGGTAAAACCCCTACCCAAAAAGATAAGGCTGCAGCCAAAAACGGTAAAGGTGTTGCCACCCCAAGGGCCTCGGACCCGGTAATAACTCCTCCCTCGGTAACAGCGGATGAATTTGCTCCCAACCCGACTTCCACTTTTATCGGGCTATCACCTGGATCGCTTTGGGATAAGGGTTTATCTGATGATCTCTTCCACGCTATCCATGCACCCAAGCGCTTCACAGCTTCGGTCCCCTTCTCTGAGGCTGATATTGACGAACTTGGTGCAATAGAGCTGAATATTCTGAAAGGTGCTTCTTTGATTCAGAGTCTAGCCACTATGAACAAGAGATTTGCGCGCGTTGTTAATGAGCTGAATACCAGCCGTGAGGAACTCGGAGCATCCCGGGAGGAACTTAAAAGGACTCAGGATGAACTTCAAGCATCCCAGGAAGAAACAAATAAGACCTGGGAAGAGCTTCTGTTGTCCCAAAAAGATGCCACGAAGCTGAAGTCTAGCGTGGAATCTCTTAGCCAAAAGAACCACGACAATGCTAAAAATTTTCATATATTAAATGCACTGTTGGAAAAAACAGAGAAGACATTGCACCAAACTGAAGCTGAGCTGGCACATTCGAAAATGGAAGCTAAAAACATATGCGCACAAGTGTCGATAGCCGTGGAAGGATCATTCAACAACACTTTGGAGCAAATTCGTTGTTTGAATCTCGGGGTTGAGCTCAACGTAACCGGAATGCATTTCAAAGCTTATGTCAGTGATGGTAAGTTAATCCCGCCCCTTTCTCCTTGTGAAGACTCCATGGCACCGGAGGAAGAAGATTCATGCCACAAGGAGGGGGATGGCGATACTACCGAAGACCAAGCTCGGTCCCGGTCAACTTAAATATTAAAGGGTCGGGATGCCGGTTTAACATGTATTTTGACTTTTATACTTTGTAGACATTACCGGGTTGATCCCGGCTCTATCTGTAATTGACAATTTCTTTTTATTCACATATTCGTCATTTTTACGATCCAAATACACATGAATCTGTACTAACCCAAATTCGTATCAAATTATTTCGCCAAAAGTAATTCTCTTTTTCGCATGTTGAATAAATATCCATTTGGTTTCAATGACCAAGTATTTTATAGTACAAATTATTTTTTCTGTAATACGTCCCAGATTGACCCATGTTTCATCCTGACAACGATTAACATGCTAAATGTAGACATTTATTGTATCATTATATGGTCATACATTTCAACCTGATCAGGGTTTAAATAGCATGTCGTTCATTGCCAAGATAACAATAATTACGATGCATCATATACGCACAGGTTGTTATTAGTTTGTACGTAACTATACACAGATAAATCTTCGATCTCATCATAAAGATAAGAATATTTATTCTTTATTCATAACTTCATAAAACGATTATCGATCGAATTACAAAACAACTCATGATCTCAATGAAAGAGAACAATATGAATTCTGGGTTACAAACTCATCGTACCTCGGTTCATATTCTCAATAAAAGAGAAACACATGAATTATAAATTACATTATTGAATAGGAAAACAAATACTTATTATACCATGTTTGCGGCTTATTGCTCATTTCAACAGAACATCGAACCCGGATTTAACTGTAATATATTTTCAGTTTATCGGCATTCCAAGTTCGTTTTACTATTTTTTTCATCGAGGGTTTCTAAGGTATAAGCCCCTCGTCCTAGTGTCTGTGAAACCCGGTATGGTCCTTCCCAGTTGGCAGCTAACTTTCCTTCTCGAGCGTTCTTGTTTCCAATATCCGCCCTTCGAAGGACTAGGTCGCCTATTTCAAAATGCTGCGGTTTGACTTTCTTATTATACTTTACAGCTGCCAGTTGTTTTGCTAATAGATCCGGGCAATGTGCATTAACTCGGGATTCATCTACCAAAATCAGCTCAATAGCCAACACCTCATTGTTCTTTACTTCGCCTCTTGGAGTACTTGCTTTCTTCTCCAAGATGGTTCGCCAATCTCTACTGGAATCATCACCTCGCAACCGTAAGTCATTTTGAACGGAGTTTCTTTGGTAGACGGTTGAACCGTAGTTCTATGTCCCCACAAAACATAATACAATTGCTCCACCCAACTAGAACCGGCTTCATGCATCCATTTTTTCAACCCATCTATGATCACCATATTTGCTGCTTCAGCTTGCCCATTGGATTACGGGTGTTCGACTGAAGTGAAGTGATGCTTGATCTGAAACCCGGTCATCATCTCTTGAAATCGTTTATCTATGAATTGAGTTCCATTGTCTGTCACAATTTCACCCGGGATTCCAAACCTGGAAATAATGTTTCGTTCAAAGAATCTTTGCACTTGAGCCGACGTGATGGTGGCAAGAGGTTCCGCCTCGATCCATTTTGTAAAAAAATCCACTGCCACTATCAACTATTTCAGTTGGCCTTCTGCTGCTTTGAATGGTCCTAACAGATCCATTCCCCACTTAAAGAAGGGCCATGGGGCCGAGATACTTTGTAACTCGGCAGGGGGAGACCATAGCAACTTGGCATGCTTTTGACAACTTTCACATGTTTTGACATGCCTTGCAGAATCGGCTTCCATTGTCGGCCAATAATATCTGACTCGAAGAGCCTTTCTCACTAATGCCTTAGCACCCATGTGTTGACCGTTGATTCCTTCATGTATCTCAGTCAACACGTACTCGATTCGATCCGGGCTCAAACAAACCAGCATTGGGGTGTGCAATCCTTTGCGGTGCAACTCATCTTTTAGAATTGTGTACATAGCTGCATCGCGTACCAATTTTCTGGCCTCCGTCACATCATCCGGCAATATACCCCTTTCTAGGTAATCAATCATGGGCCGTCTCCAATCCTCGCCTGCCATGATTATCATGACACACGTTGGTGTGGAAATCTCCTGTTGAATAATCGTCCTATGGTTACTCGGTCTTTTAGTACTTGCCAGTTTGGACAGAATGTGGGCCCGTGAACTTTCTTCTCTAGGGATATGACTCACGATTACCTCATCAAAATCAACAATAATCTCTTTAACTTTATTCAAATATTTAGCCAACAAAAGCCCATTTACTTGATATCGCCCCTCGATCTGAGCTGTGACAAGCTGAGAATCAGTGAACACCTTCATTCTCTTCGCTCTTTGCTCCTTCGCTTGTAACAACCCAACTATCAGTGCTTCATACTCGGCCTGGTTATTCGACGTTGAAAAATTTAAAGGGAGAGATTGTTCGATGCCACCCCTTCCAGGTTTTCAATAATGATCTCGGCGCCCATTCCTTTCATATTAGACGAACCGTCGACATATAGTTTCCACACATTTTCTGAATCTCCTTCAGCTGGTGTTAATTCCATGATGAAATCCGCCAGGGCTTGAGATTTAATGGCATGTCGGGCTTCGTATCTCAAATCGAACTCGGACAATTGAATTGCCCAATTTGTCATTCTCCCAGCCAGATTCGGTTTGTGTATTACTTGTCGGATTGGCTGATTAGTTCTGACAATGATCGTATGACTTTGGAAATAGGGGCGAAGCTTCTTCGCAGCTACTAACAGGGTAAAGGCCACCTTCTCCAACCTTTGGTATCGTAACTCAGAATTTCGGAGAGCCCGACTTATAAAATAAACAGGCTTTTGCGATTTCTGGGCTTCCTTTACCAATACCGCACTAACTGCTTCATCTCCCACCGATAAGTATAGTATTAGTATCTTTCTGGGTTTTGGTTTCGATAATACAGGTGGTGAGGCCAAATTTTTTTTAATTTCTGTGAACGCCACCTCGCAATTCGGGTTCCATCCGACATTAGCCTCCTTTTTTAGTAGCTTGAAAAAAGGAAGCACCTTTTCTGCTGATTTCGGGAGGAAACGCATTAAAGCGGCCAATCTTCTCGTCAATTGTTGAATCTCCCTTTTGTTTTTTTTGGAAATTACATGTCCAGCACAGCCTTGCATTTATCCGGGTTAGCTTCTATTCCTCTATGGGTTAACGTGAACCCCAAGAATTTTCCAGCCGAAACATCGAAAGCGCATTTAAGCAGGTTTAAGCGAATATTATATTCTCTTAACCTGCCAAACGTTTCTTCCAAGTCCTTTATATGATCGTTCATGATAGCTGTCTTTACAATCATATCATCGATGTAGACTTCGATGTTCCGACCGAGTTGGTGCTCAAAGACCTTATTCATCATCCTTTGGTATATGGACCCCGCGTTTTTCAACCCAAAGGGCATGACATTATAACAGTAATTTGCTTTGTCACCTATAAAGGCTATTTTTTCCTGATCTGCTGGATACATGGCGATCTGATTGTATCCTGAGTAAGCGTCCATAAACGACAGTAACCGAAACCCGGACAAGTTATCTACGAGTTGATCAATATTTGGCATCAGATATGCATCTTTAGGACACATCTTGTTCAAATCGGTATAGTCTGTGCACACCCTCCACTTGCCATTAGATTTCTGGACCATTACTATGTTGGATAACCAAGTAGTGTACTAGATTTCTCGTATAAATCCGGCCGCCAGCAACTCTTTGATGTGTGTGGTCAGTGCTTGAGTTCTCTCGGGGCCAAGTTTCCATTTTTTTTATCTGGACCAGCTTTGATCTAGTGTACATCGATAATTTATGGCAACAAAACTTTGGATCTATCCTCGGTATTTTTGATGCTTTCCAAGCAAAAACATCTTGGTTCCTCTTGAGGCACTCCATGAGTTTGACTTTGACGTCTGAGTCGACCATCTTTCCGATCTTGATGATCTGCCACGATTGGTTTCCTATCTGCAATTCTTCTACATCTCCAGCTGGTTCTGGTTTCCATTCATCAGAGTCTTCTCTCATGTCCAGTTCTACCATGTTAACTGGTTTTCTCAATTGACGCTCAGACATCTTCTGGTTAACATGATCTCCTTGACGTATCCGGGGTGGCGAAGATGGACCACATTCGCTTTCCTTGACCGTATTGTAATAACATTGTCGGGATTCTTTTTGGTCTCCGCAAATTGTCACCACCACATTATTGTTCCCTACCATTTTTATCTTTTGATGTTTAGTAGACATCAACATATCCCACTTATGGATTGTCGGTCTTCCCAAAATAACATTGTATGGTGAGGGAAAGTCGGCCACAACAAACGTAACTCTTTCCGACTTGAATGCATCTTTAGTTCCTAATGTCATCCGAAGGTCAATGGAACCTTTTGGATTGATATTTCCTCTGTTGAAGCCTATCAACATCGTCTTACACGGCTTTAAATCCTCTTCATCCAAATTCATCTTTTTTAATGCACTCTAGAGGATAATATCCGCCGAACTGCCATTATCCACGAACATCCTTCTAACTCAGCAATTCACCAGTGTGCCAGTAATTACTAAATCGTCTTCATGACCGGGTACCGCATCCTTCATATCCTCATCTGTGAAATATAGGATAGGAAGTTCTGGTTTGCCGATTTTCTCTTTAAACTTGTGTTGCGCTCTTACCGAAAGAATTTTTTTCAGATATTTCCATCTTTGATTATTTGCATCTCCTCCTCCTCCTAGAGCCCCAGAGATAACATTACATTCAAACTCTGGCTCTAGAAATTCATCATCATCGGTCTACTTCTTCCTCTTATCCTCTTTTTCCTTCTCAGGCTGCACTTCCTCACCTTTGCGCTTGTTCTTCCAGCCCTAGGTCTTTATCACATACTGCCTCAACCTTCCCTCCCTGACGAATTTCTCAATTGCGTCTCGAAGGTCCCAACACTGATCAGTGCTATGTCCTGGGCCGTTGTGAAACTCACAAAATCGGGATTGGTCTACCCCGGCCTTGTTATACAACGGACGTGGTCGTTCCACCTTCTTCATGTCAGTTAAAGCTACCTCCTTCCAAACCTATGACCAGGATACATTTAATGGTGTATATTTTTCGTATTTTGTTTCATATTTCCCCGGCCTGAACCTAACATCCAAATTTCTTCCTTGATTAGGAATTCCTTGATGTTGCCTGCCCCTTATCAGTGGACTTCTTCTTTTGGGACTTCTTTCCTTTTCTCTACCCATTGCATTAGCAACCTCCATCTGTTCCAGCTCTAAATACTTTTTAGACCGGGCTCGAAATTCCAACAGTGATTTCACCAAGTCTTTATATATTGATTTTGCTAATCGGGATGATCCATTCAACCCGGCAGAGATGAGGTGTACATGGACTTTTTCCTCTAACCCGTGCACTTGCAACGCAGCTTCTTTGAAATGATCCAAGTAACTCTATAATGTCTCACCAGGTTGTTGTTGTACTTTGCCCAATGCGAACTCAGATTTCGGTTGTTTTTTGCTAGTTGCGAAGTTCAACAAGAATCTCTAACCGAACTCTTCAAAATTATTGATTGACCGTGGTGGCAATGTATGAAACCACGTCTGGGCCAGTTCGGATAAGGTAGTAACAAAAATGCGGGGTATGATTGGTTCGTCAATCCCTTGCACACACATATGCATATCAAATTCATCGATGTGTACTTGTGGGTCTTGGCTTCCATCGTATTTTGATAAAAAGGAACCATTGAAATCCTCCAAGTATTGGGCGTTAACAATCTCGTTAGAAAAAGGACTATTATTGTGTTGCCCTCTACTGTACTTTCTACGATACACTTCCCCTTCCGTTCTCATTTGAGGTACAACTTCTGTAGCGGGATTTTGCACTATCATCCCGACTTGACTTGTCTGCCTCATCCTGACATTGGCAGGTTGAGTTAGAACTGCCGGTGTTGCATGCATCATGTTTTCACTGTCCTGGTGTACCGGGTTGTCATTTCGAATATTCACTCGAGATGAGCCCCCGATTTCAAATCGACTGACTGGTCCTTCCGAATTAACAGGAGTTGCATGTACTTCCGCTTGACGATTTGTTGCCACAACTAGTCCATCTACAACACATTTTATGATGGTTTTTAACCATCAGAAACAACTTTTTTAACAGCCACAAATCACATTTTTTTAGTGTCCTATCCAACATTACTTTAATCTAGTGTCAATAACTTTTGCTTCTTATTTTCTACTTAATTCATAGTATATCGTGTGACACATTATGAATTAAACAGAAAATAAGAAGCGTAAATCATTGTGATACACTATGAATTATGCAAAAATTGAAAAGCATAAATCATTGACATTACATTAAAATATGGGCTTATTATATTTTTAATTCTTAAATTTTTCAAATTTCTATTTTTAATCTTTAAACTTTTTTTACAGGTCAACATTTTTCTTAACTTTCTTTTGTTCTTACTCTTAGTATCTAAATTTTTTATTTTCATTCTTACTTTTAGTCTCATAAAAGGATTAAAAATAAAGAAGAAAAAAAGATCAAGATCCACTGGAAAATTCAGAGATTAAAAACAAATTTTTTAAAAAGTATAGAGATTAAAAAGATAATAAATTCTTAAAATATAAAGTTATAAGAGTTTTTTTTAAAATAATTATGTGATCTATTTTAATTTTAATTATTTATATATAATTATGAAGTTTAAAATTTAGATTTACTTCATTCACCTTCTTATATAAATATTTGAGTAAATTACATTCGCACCCCTGTATCTTGCTCAAATTTCACCCGATACCCCTCCATTTTTGTACATTACTTTTACCTCTCTCTATTAACGCAGTTAACTAAAGTCAATTGAAATATGTGAGCAGACAAAATTGCCTTTACATTTTAATTGTAAAACCCAAATTATCTCCTTCCAATTAGTTTCAGAATTTGGGATTCACGTTCCATTCCTCTTCATTCGCGAGTATTGTTCATCTTCCTCTTGTTGGCGAGTTCTTCTTCAACGTCAAGGGGGTGCGAGTTCCTCTTTCTCTCACGACGTTCACTTTCCATTCCTCTTCACCGTTCGCGAGTTCTCCACTATTCCTCTTCTAGTTCGCAACATTCATGAGCTCCTCCTTTTGTATTCCTCTTTGATGTTCACGAGCACTCTGTTTTTCTTCTTGTTCTACGATTTCTGTTCACGCTAGGGTTATGCTTGTAAGTGACCACTAGACCTTGTATATAGTTTATTTTTTAAGATTATTTATTTAATTTTGATTGTTTATTATTATCTATTTCTGAATGGGGGACCAGTTTAGAACCACTTATGATTTTTAAAAATCATTTGTTTATTATTGTTGATTAAAATAGTGTTGATGTTTGGGATAACAGGAAACACAATGGATGAACTGTAAATCATTTGTTTAAAATAGTGTTGATGTTTGGGACCACAGGAAACACAATGGATGAACTAGAAATCATTTGTTTATTATTATTGATTAAAATAGTGTTGATGTTTGGGATCTCATGAAACACAATGGATGAACTGAAAATTGTTTATTTATTAGTGTTGATGTTTGAGACCACAGGAACACAATGGATGAACTGAAATATATGGAATACATGGATGCGTGAACAACATTGCTAATGATTTAGACTTGTCACCATGTCACCCTTTTATTTTGTGATTTTGTTCTACTGCTAGTGATAAAATTCTTCCCCTTAAAGACTGATCATGATGTGCTAAAAATGTTTATTGATAATCAAAATTCAGTTCATATGTATGTTAATAGAACAAAGGATGAGAGGAAGGTGTTAACACTGTGTACCAACAAAGTGGGTTCACGTTCAACAAAAAGTTAGGTTTATGTCCAACTACAGAAAAAACAAAAAAGAAGTAAGAGTCTTAAAATATTTTCAGGTTGAGAGGAAGAATATGAGGGTATTTTAGACATAAATTTTCATTAAAAGTCATGTGATTAGCATGTGCCTAATTTCTGTTAGATTATTAAACAGTGTTTAGGAAGGAGGGGGTCTAGGTGTAATGAGAACTAAACAATTAAGAAATTTTTTGTAGAGTGCAAAAAGGGAGGGGTATCAGATGAAATTTGAACAAAACACAGGAGATGCAAGTGTAATTTACTCTAAATATTTTTCTCATTTGATACGCGATCATCTGCACATGTACATTCACAGCTTCGTTGGCCAATAATGGACAATTCTTCTACAAATGAACTTTGTTGTTGGCCAATATCGACATTGACAATCACACACAAAAGGCAAGCCAGTAAGCGACATCGACAATTCTTCAACAAATATCTTCATTCTCGTGATTAACAAACATCGATGATTTGGGATATCCTTCTACAAATTCCAGATTTCATAGTGTGTTGCATGTGCTACATCTATAAGAGCCCAACATGTACGCATCTAAATTCCATTACTTTTAAACCAAAAACCAAGAAGGATTCTAGCATCAATCTAAGAAGGATGCTATAGTGGCTCGCCCATATCGCCTTACACAAGTCTGTAGTAAAAAAATAATAGGTTTCAAATTTGGTATTTTGGTTATCCTATTTTAAAATAAAGACATTGATTTAATCCTTTTATTTTTTAAAATTTACAATTTTAGTCATCTTATGTTATAATAGATAATAGAAACATTTGGTCCTTTATTTTTGTAAAATTTATGATTTTAATCCTTCTGTTAAACTAAAAGCCTTGATTGTTAAGAGATTAATGTTAATTATAATAGAGATTAAACAAATAATTTCATATTAAGTCACAAAATTTTGGCCACATCAAGTTAATTTCTTATCAAACAATGCTTTTGGATTTGATGGAAGGACCAAAATTGGATATTTTACATGATTGAAGGATTAAATGTCTCTACTTTTAAATAAGGAAACTAAAATTATGAATTTTAAAAAATATGAAGACTAAATGTCTCTATTTTTAAATAGGGGACCAAAAATACGAATTTTAAAATAAAAGGATCAAAATTGCATTTAAGCCAAAATAAATATTGGTCCATTTAGTCTCACATTTAAATAAGCCTTTACTCCTTCAGTTTCAAATTGATTGACATTTTATGAAGGATGTTTAACTCATATGATTGATCAGTTGGTTAAATTGTTATAAATTTCTAATTTTTATTTTCAATTCTTACGAATAAAAAATTATTTAATATTTAAAAAATGATAAAATATACTTTTCATTCCTATAAATATGAAAATGTTCAGAATTCGACCTAACAAAAAATTTGGTCTATTTTTTGCCCTCACAAAATTTAAATATGTTGCTTTTGGCTCAGAGCTAGGTTCGAATAACATCTGAACTTACGTGTACACTGACTTTTTTACATTGATTATTCTTGTGACCAATGCAAAAAATCTTATTCTACATCAGTTATATTTATAACAGATGTAGAATTCCCCATTCCAAAATGCGCACCCACAGAGTGTTTGACGATAATACCTTCACCATGGCAACCAACCACACACACCCATTCAACCAAACATGATTCAATCATCGATTAAACAAAAAAAAAACAATCACCACTTGCACGACCAACCATCATACTTCATCTCCTCTATGCCGTCACCAACACCACTTCCTCCATAGTGTGCACGTGAGCCAAGGACACCAGATCTGCGTGCATGAGCCAAGGACACTAGATTTGGGTGCATGAGCCAACACCATCTCCTTTGTGCCATCATCGTGTGTCACCGATTTTGATGCCACTAGATCTGCACACAACCTCCCTCAACAACACCATCAATGAGTCCTCGAAACTCGATGCACCTCGCAGCCTCATGTGGAGCACCATCCTTCGCAACCTCAAACAGTGACCACCAACATCCATGGACGGCGGATTTGGGCTAGAAGTGAATGGTGGTGGTTGATATGGGCTAGAAATGGGTAGTAGTGGTCACGTTCATGGGTTTAAGAGAGAGAGACTAGATAGAGTTTAAACACATGTCATCATCTAATTGGCTAATGGACTGGCTTAGCTCAAGAGCAAAAAACAACATATTTAAATTTTTAGGGGGACGAAAAATATATAAAAAAAAATTAGGGATAGGATTTCAAATATTTCAATATTTATAGGAACGAAAAATATAATTTAGTCTTTAAAAAATCATATATCACTTTTCGTTTTCAATTTTCAATAAAATATTTCAACTTTTATTCTAATCTTGTCACTTAGTAAATATTATTATTTTGAAATACCTAATAATACAATTATAAAAATTAAGAAGTGAATAAGAATATTTCAGTAAAAAAGTTGAACCCCAATGAATACTATTATTTTGAAATATTTGGTTTTTTAATCTGCAAATAGAAACATTAATGTCAATTCATATGAAATGGAGGTAGTATATGGCGCAGGCGAAATGACAAATTGTGGGATGATATTGATCCTCAGTCGCAGATATCAGTCTCTTGCACGATCCAATACTATCAGGAATGACTTCATGCTCGTAGGGATAATTCCACTGTCGTAGAAAGGAGTCACAATGCTGCTCCAATATGGAAAAAATCATCTCAAGGTTTTCTAAAGTGTAATATCGATGCAGCAATATTTAAAGACCAAAACTTTTTGGAATTGGCCTATGTCTGCATGACGATTAAGGCCATTTTGTTAAAGCTAAAACATGTTGCAGGCAAGGAGTACCTGAACCAAAGGAAGTCGAAGCCTGGGGACTTTTGCAAGCAGTCAATTGGGCATCACAATTATGTGCAGACAAAATTGATTTTGGGCTAGATTGCAAGCCAGTTGTGGAAGCTATTGCTGCTGATTATTTGGACATTTCAGAATTCCATTCTCTTCTATCCAAATGTAAAGCTGTTATAAACAATTTCCCAAATTCTAGGATGAGTTTAGTAAGGAGAAAAATCAACCTATTAGCTCATTCTTTAACTGGAGCTTCTCGATTTCAAGGTAGTATCTAGTTGTTTGAGTGTATACCTCTTTGTATCTATACACTTATCCTGAATGAAATGAAATAAATGTTTTACTTAAAAAAATGAAATGGAGGTAGAATTTAATTAGCTCGTATAAATTTGAAATTAAACGGGGTGAGACTGCATATGTTTGTTTTTCTTCATAATTTTTTGTTGTTATTTTTTTACTTATATTTTTCTATTTTCACTTTAAAATAATTGAAATTATAAAAAAATAGGAGTTAATGGGTCGAGCCATAAACTCCCAAGCTCCACCTCGTTAACCAACAATTTAAGCAAAACCAATCCACATAAAGCCACAAATAATCGGTTGTTTATTTGACATTTGTTATTTACACTCCAATTTTGCTATGTGCACCCTTTTTCTTCTCTATATTATTTAGTCATTTATACCCTTTATTTGTAAAAAGATAGTTCCAAAAAATATTTTCAAGAATAACACATCAATTCTAAAAAGTAATTTGTATAACTACGTTTCAACAAAATACATATAGTTATGAAAACTACTTTATGGGACAACATATATCAATCCCAAAACGAAATTCTAAAATTATGTGTATTTTGTTAAAACATAATTTTGGAAATTATTTTTTAAAACAACATATATCAATTTTAGATGTAATTTATGAAACTATTTTTAACAAAATACACAGTTCTAAAAAACTACTTTTCATATATATATATATATATATATATATATATATTAGAAAGTAATTCGATAGTCTATACAAATATGAAATATCAAACGTAACGTACCTTCCTTCAAGGCTGCAATTATTTCTAATCACTAATTGTTGGACAATATTTATTTCGGTACTAAATTTTAAGACAGATAACTCATGAAATTCCTAATGGACGAAACCTGAGAAGACACCTAATGGTGTATCAGCAACCTTGATTTGTAATTATTGTTATTCTTATTTTCATGTATGTTATATAATAGATTGAAGTCAACCATGAAATACCTTGAAACATAGTGTTATGTGAAGGAAAATGTACAATATCACAAATAAACTTTATGGAAAATGCAATATTACATAAACAAGGTTTAAATAATAACGAATACGAATGAAGATGGAGGTTCAAAAAAGGGCTTAAATAATAATAAAGATAGAATAAAAATATGATTTAAATAGTAACAAACATGATGCTATGTTATTTAGGGGAGAAAATAGGTCATGTTGCTTGATAAAGGCTTAGGCCAGACTATACTTTTTCAGGAAATAAATCAAGCCAAAGTTTTTTCTAAAGCATATTTAGTTAAACACATCAGACTCTAGGTCATTCAAAAGTTTTTCGCCTAATATCAACCTTTTTTTTTAGATAAACAGGTCGACTTATTTAAAAATTGTAAATAAAATTTCATTGTTAATATTATTAGTAAATTAAATTTATTATAATACATTAAAATCTTATATTTTTTTCTTTTTAAATATTAAGCATGTTGATTTGTTAAGTTTATGTCTTAATTAAATGACTTATTGTATAATATAATTTTAAACAAATGATCATAAATGTTATATTAAATATTAAATATGTTTATATCATATAAATAAGTTAGAATGGATTCTTATATAACCTAGCAGACATATTTTTACCTTTATTGTGGCATTAAAAATTATTACAAACTAAGTCCTTAAATAGGCTTGTAAGTCATGCCAGACTTATATTTAGGCAAGATTTCGGGCCTTCAAAAAATGTCTCTGATGGGTAAACAAGTCAAACGCGTGCATGTACTTCAAACTCGCGCATGTACTTTTAATCAAGGCTAGGATCGGGCCTAGAAAAGCCTAACTCAACTTGGCCTATTTTTACTCCTAATTGTTGTTCTAGAAAGTAATTTTCCAAAATTGTTTATTTTGTTAAAACATAGTTGTAGAAATTACATTCCAGAATTGATATATGTTGTTTTGCAAAGTAATTTTTGAAACTATGTTTTAACAATTAAAAGGGTTGGGCAATAAAAAAATATAATAAGAAGGTAGGGATGTACTTAGCAAATATAGGAATCTATATAGAAACTGCCATTTATTTTAAGCTTAGGACTTTGCGGGCCAAACGATGGGTAAAAACTCAACACCCAAGTGAGTTATTTTAGGATTTATTTAGGTTTTATAACATGATTAGCGTATTTATTCGTGTAATACATAGGTTAAGTACATAATGATATTAAACATTTTTTGATAAAAGAAGGCGCTTACTCTTGAAAGGGAGTCAAAGTGCATGAAATATGGTGTTGAAAAAAATAAGTATCTGAGCTCCAAAAATAAAATGCAATTCAATTGTTAGCATGTTCATTAGACTTTCTGCCAATCTTTCAAGTTCTTGAATCATGTCATTTGATGCATGGAAAATTAAGTTCATGTTAATGCATTTGTGGGTTGCCTAAAAGCACAAAATAATATGTTAAAAAAATGTCCCAATTCACAAGCATTAATCCTTACTCAGAGTTGTATATCTCACGTATAAACATCAGCCTATCCAAGCAATAAATAAGACTAGGTTTAATGCCAATTTGCTGCGGCAATTGTTTCATGTTTAGATGACAAGAACCACCTTTCACTTGTTGTCTACTATCACGGTGAATTTTGTCAAGAGATAAGACAATACAATAAAATTCTTCCCTAAAAGTTCAAAGTCAAATTTAATGAAATTAGTCACGAAAACATCTGTCATAAACTTAAAATGTCTAACAATATAATTACATATCACTTTAAATTGAAAATATTGCAAAGCTGAATAGAAACTCAAAGTCTTTTGAATGGAAACCAAGATGTTCCTCAAAGATTCAATCTACTTTACCAAAAGAGCATCTTTCATGCCACTGGCACAATTTAGAACACCATAATTGTTGGAATTTTGAAGCACATGCTTACAAAACAATCACAATTCACACAATTACTTACTTCAAGTCCTCCTACTCTAGTGATTTCAGAACTACAAAATTAGCAATATCAAGGTAAAAGCAGTAAATAGGGTAAAAAAATATTTGTAGACCACAGGTATCCTCCATGGGATAATCCTGCTCGAATCCGGTAAGACCACTATAGGTGGCACTAGCTCTCTGTCTAGTATTTAACGCATCTGCATACCCAATACTTGAATTCGAGACCACTATTGAGATAAATTAAAATAAAAAATTATAAGTATACAGTAACGATATAAATGAAATTACCTGCAACCTATCAACAATATGGGAAACATTCCTAAAATTATAAGCTCATCCCATCGACTCATTTCTTCCCTAACTTTCCTAAATTTTGACTGAAATTTTTTCACAATCGCTTCCATTGTCAATCCTGAACTGACTAGTCATGAGCCAACAATTAGGAGGCTTCTGTAGAATTGGACGCCAAACCAGAATTAAACTCGCTTGAATTCTTCGTGGTCTGTGGGTCGTTATTATCTTCCGTTCTCAAAAGGTGGAACTCCTATTGCTAAGTGCACCATCCAAGCCCCTAGCCCCTAGGGATATATTGGCCAATTTTTTTTCTCTTTCTTTGTAATTATTTAAATGTTTAACTTCTAATAAATAATATTTTTAAAAATATTTTTATTTTTACACGTGAAATTAAAATTAATTTTTATTTTAAAAGATAATAATTTTAATTGTGATTATAATAATAATAAACACAAAATTAGTTTTATACAATTTTACACTATCTATAATCTTAATCATTGCATTTATAGAAAATCAAGGAATATTAGTGGCTAATTATTAGGAATATCATCAGTTTATTTGTTTCCATTCTTTCCTTTATTAGGATTAGGAAATGTATGATTTGGTATGTTTTAATTATAGTAGGTTGAGATTATTTCCCTTATTACTCATTATTTAGTTTCTTTAGTTTCCTTATTTTGTAAATCTTTTTCATTATAAATAAGAGTATTTTGTGTGATATTATATGACACACAATAGTAAATAATTCACACAGCATTAATAACAACAAACATAATTGGTTTTATAAAAATTTACACATACACTCAAGATTCAATATGATGCAGCAACTTTTTGATCATATCACAAGAAATCACAAATGACTTTGAATCATAGTATCATACTATACAAACTATGATTCCATATCACCTATATGAGTCACATGATTCAACAATTCATTGTTTTTCACTTTTCTTTCACCAATTCTCATCAATGAAGCTGAAGTTAAATACTATTAGATGAAAAGCAAATGAAGGAAGGAAAACTACTAGTTGAACCTTATTTGACTATTCCATTGCTCTGTTTAACTTTTATACCAAAAGGGAGTTTTCATAGCCACTCACTTTTTGAGACTTATCTATGGCTTAATTGTCTTTTCTCAATTGCTAATTTAAAAGTAAAAACTACAATAGATTGAACACCATACATCATGATAAATGTTTGGCTATTTTTCATCGCATTATCTCATGATTCTTCTATACGAATTAATATTCAATGAGGAATCTTTTTACATTCATTTACAGAGGAAAAAAATTCCCATCTTGAATGGCTTCTGGATCTTAACCTTGAGAGAGAACTGGACACAGACCTAGTGTATCGAT
The DNA here is from genome assembly GCA_013407115.1 of Glycine latifolia. Classification (NCBI taxonomy): domain Eukaryota; kingdom Viridiplantae; phylum Streptophyta; class Magnoliopsida; order Fabales; family Fabaceae; genus Glycine; species Glycine latifolia. Next base: position 35,903,299 of record CM023955.1, read on the forward strand.
TGTATGAAGAAGGAGAAGGAGAAGGAGAATACCTATGAAATGGAAAATGGAAACACCTATTAAGGAGATGACTCTTATGCATGCAGTGTCTAGACAAATATATGATTATATGTAGTATTCCTTACATTCCTGCACTCTTTTTATTTTCATTCCTTTACCTGAACTACTTTGTTTATGTATGTTGAAAGAAGGAAATAAATCTGAATTGAATTTTTTACTTTGGCTTTATCTGATTCAAATACGTATAATTTACATAAAGAGCATATCTATCTAAGTAAATTCATAGGCAAGCAAATGAGCCACCTAATAAATTTAGTAGTTATATGGCATTATAAATGTGTTGGAGGCAAATTCCAGTCAAGCAAATTTAGCATCAAATGGCTTCCTTTACATGACTATTTATAGGAAATGGTGGAGGAAGTCAAGTGAACTCGCCCAGGCGAGCTATTACTTAAGGCTGAAGAAAGGTTAACTTACCCTGGCGAGCTGATTGCTAGCCTGGGCGAATTTGATTTCCAGAATTTTCTTATTTTGACCTTTTTGTCCTTTCCTCTTGTTTTGGTTGTTTTGGATGCCACAGATACCTATCGAAACATCAAAATTGAATGGATGAATCTTCCAAATGTGAACAACAACATTTATATATGTACAAAATACAAAACAACTAGGATTAGGGGAAGTTTATAAGAGAATTTACTGAAATCAAAAGATAATGTGCCCACATTATAATCCTGAAAATAACTAAAATATGGCACTTATAATGCTACCATCCAAAAGTACTAAGGTGTTAGTTATTATGCCTGCACATGGTCTAGTTGTTCTTAGGTGTTAAGTGGACTAATATGTGATAGAAATTTAGAATTTAAAGAACTATGAAATTCTCTATGTCTTGACTATAATTGTGTACTTATGTTGGCTTAATAAGTTGATATTTCACAAATGATATATAGTTTGTTAAGTATCTGATAATTTATGTACCATGATAGGACAAAATCTAGGTTGTAGCTCAGCTTACTCCATACTCCTAACATTTTACTCACTACTTGAATAAATTAATCTAAATTGAGTGCCGTTTGTAAAAGGTAGGGGCTAAGAAAATCAAGTGATACTTTTACAAATGAGGTATTGGAAGTTTGGAAGATGCATAGTGGGTATCATTTGAAAGGAGACTTACCAGTCTTTGAGATCAGACTATTTCTATAATTTCATATATTTCTCTCATTTGCTCAGCATTCTTGTGGTATGGTACGAATAATTAAATGTACAAATAGTAAAAGAATGGAGAGATAATCCATTGCATGATATAGGATTATATTGTTGGGTTATTAACACATGATGCGTGTCTGTGGACTTCAACTGTTATATATTTTATATCAACTTTTTTTATTGAAATATAAAGTGTATCGATATCTTAATATACTTTTTGTAATAAATTTAAATTATTTCAGTGGATCTACCAATGATTTGAGCTTAAATACTGATGGATCTGCTGTCAACCTTGGTGCTTTCCAGCAGCACATTAGACATGATTCTAACAGCTCTTTCAAGTAAGTTATTTTTGTTTTATTACTTAATCTTTATCAAGATCTGATGTTTGCACATGATATGCTACTCTTATGCTTAATAAAGTAAAATTATTGAACTTCCCTATCGATTAGCAGTTTACTTGCAAATGTAGTTTAATTTCAAACTATTTGATATATTTTAGACAGTTTTAAACTTATAATTATAATAACTTTCTATGCTTGCTTATGTATTGGTTCTTTTCTTTTGTGCTTGACTATATTATAACCATCTTTATAATGGAACATACAGAGTGATCCAGAGTTGGCACAAGCTATTTTAGGGAATGATTTGAACAAATTACAGGAAGTTTTTGATATCAGAAATTTGATAAAACTGATATCTCACAGGCCCTCTCTCTCACACACACTGGTGCACTCACACAAACACAAACACACACAATTACTGGGGGGCGAAAAACTCTCTTTCTTTATTGATAATAGTCTGCCAAAGCCACACAGATCCCTTTACATCATATGCTATTTATAAGCAACGAAATTAAACCTAAACCTAAACAATTCAAATTCAAATCTAAATAATATCTTTCCTAATATCTTTCTATAATCTCTCTCTCCATATCTTAACTTTCCTCATATCTTTCTACCCATATCTTTTCACTTATCTTACTCCTTTTAAAATTCAAACTACATAAACAATATTTATTTAAACGTTTATCCTAACAAAATCCCCCCATAAACTTTAAATACTTCTTCCATCTTTCATTCCCATCATCTTCTTGCAATTCTCCAGCAGCAGCGTCGGTAGTGGCTTTGTAAATATATCTCCGACTTGTTCTCGGCTTGTCACATAACTCAACTCCACCTTTTTTTCTTTCACTTGATCTCGGATGAAATGAAACCTGACATCAATATGTTTGCTTCTCTCGTGATTAACCGGGTTCTTCGCTAACTCAATTGTCGACTTGTTATCTACCCGGATCTCGGTTGTACCGACTTGAACTTGCTCCAGCTTCTCCAACAAATTCCTCAACCAGACTGCATGACACACACACCAGGATGCTGCAACGTACTCGGCTTCACATGTTGATAAAGTCACAATTGGTTCCTTCTTTGACATCCAGGCAAACGCTGTATTTCCCATGAAAAATACATAGCCAGCCATGCTCTTCCTATCGTCCACGTCTCCACACCAATCACTGTCCGAGTACCCCTTTAATCTGTAATTTTCCGACTTCGAATAGAAAAGTCCTTGTGTGATCGTCCCTTGAATATACCTTAGAATCCTTTTAGCCGCCTTCCAATGAGAATAGCTCGGCTCTTCCATAAACCGACTTATAATTCCAACACTTAAACACAAATCCGGCCTCGTACACGTCAAGTATCTTAAGCATCCCACCAAGCTTCTATAGCTTCTCGGATCAACTCGTTCTCCTCCATCATACTTCGAAAGTTTTGTACCGGGTTCCATAGGTGTTGAAACCAGGTTACAATCCGCCATCTTAAATCTCCTCAGTATTCCCTTCGCATAACTCTCCTGAGAGACAAAAATTCCATCTTTGTCCTGTCTGACTTCCAAACCGAGAAAATATCTCATCAAACCGAGATCAGTCATCTCAAATTCTCTTGACATCTTCTTCTTGAACTCTCGTGCCATCTCTTCACTATTCCCCATAAAAATCAAATCATCAACATAAGAGAAAAAGGAATGAAAAATAGCGATTAGAGAAGAGAAAGATGAAGACAAAAGGCAAAAGGAGGGTCTTTGAAGAGTACAGATTCGTGGGGATCCACATCCAATGTGATGATTTGTTCATCGGCAGTCATGACAGTGATCTTCACAATGTTTTAAAAACTGGCCAAGTGACTAACTCGGTCAGAGCACTGGGTCACTGGTCGAACCGGTGGATCAATAATTGACCCGCATTACCCAGTTTGTAATAAAAAAATATGAAATTTTTATACTTGTCTTAAAATATTTTAAAAAAATATCACAAATTAATACAATTCCATAACATAGTTAATTAGATACCAAAATGTTTTAAAAAAATATCATTGTCCAAGTTTAAACAAACAAGTAATAAAGATCACAAACACAGATAAACATTTACCTTTTCCCATTGGGGTTTTAATTTTATTGTCATCTCTGCATCATCTAGAGCTTTATTAAGCTTATCCAATTGTAGTAGTGTTGTAGCACGATTATTGACAAACAATGAAAAAATAGAAACTACATCAGGACAAGATGATTATACATTTAGTGCAAGTGGCATATATCACATGTGAAAACATTGATCCAAACTCCTTAATTTGCATAAACAAGAACAAGTTTGTAACTTCTAAGTGACACACAACACATTCTAGAATGACCTACATTAGTAATTATTTCTAGCAATGTGTCATTCGACATGAGATAAGTTCAGAAGCTCAATTAAAGTGCATGACATTGACAATTAACAAATACATATATTAAACAAAAATTAAGCATAAAAATAGATACCATGAAATATTTAACCATTCACAGATACCACCATATCCTGAGCGCTCTATCATGATAAGCATCTGCAGAATTATTTTCTCAGTAGCCAATAGTCTGAATTCTGAATTACTGTCATTGTTTCAGTGTTCAAAACTTTAAATGCAATAACAAAACTATATATGCATGCCAGGATATTTTTGCAATGTGTTCTACTTACAAGCTTAGCTGCTTAGTTCATGGACTATCGCTAGTTATCAATTAATTTTTCCAACAACCAATATTAGAGCTCGTTGGTATACTCGGATGGGAGGAATGAAAATACGGCTAACAATGTTTTGTTTTTTGGGGGGAGAAAGTGAAAATAAAAGATTGGAAATGTGGACTTCCAGAAACAAAAATTTAAAATTATACTTCCTTTCACCATCTCTTCAATTCAAACTTCAAACTTTTCTCTCCACCATATCAAAAAGACCATAAAGTTTAGTATATTCAAGTCTACTAATCTACACAGCTTCACACTTAGCAGAAACAAACTTTATAAAAAGGGAATGTGCATTTAAATTACAGGAATGAAAATACGGCTTAACAAATTGTATCTCCATCACACACTTGCATTTGAATGACAGGAAAATCAACACAGCAAAATGTGCGTTTATATAGCAGTAGTGAGAAAATGAACATTTATACCCTATTTGCGAACAATGTTGACAACTTGAAGTGAGAATGGAAGAACTTGAAGCAAGAATGACACAAGACTGGTCGAAGACGAAGCAAGAACGAGAGTCACGGAACTGCTGAAGACGAAGGCTGGATGTTGGAGAACTCTCAACGCTCACGCTCAAGGTTCAAGACGGAGCTGCATTGCGCTCGTGCAAGACTGTGAGTCTCAAGGTTTCTGTTTCCAACAAAACCTAAATGGCTAAATCAAACTACGTCGTTTCGCTCAGAGTTCAAAGAAAAAAAAGTTGATGGATCGTAGGGTCGACCACAACTCGGCCAGGTTGTACGAGTGGATCCGGGCTAAAAGCACAGCTTGGATCAATTGAAAAATAATGAAAGGTGTTAATTTTGATACTTTGATATAGTTAGATGCTAGTATCATGTATGATAATGATAAAGGTTTTTGAGTTTTGACTCTCTAATTGTTTATATATAAATAGGAATAATTATCTTGGTTGAGAGTATTTTTTAAAAAAAAATATATTTTAATGATAATATTTTAAGAATTTTCTTTAATAAGAATGGTTTTTAGAATTTTAATTCTTAATTATATTTTAGTACTCTTAGACTTAATTAGACTTTTAGTTTTCTCATATATTACAAAAACAATTAATTTTTTATGTTTGATTTAAAAAATAAATAAGCGACGGTAAAAAAAATTAAGGATACTTCTTTTATCCCTTATAAGTTCCTTATTGGTATATGTCTTTTATAATTTTCTTATTTTAAAAATTATCGTTATACTTTTATTTTAGAATATTCCATTATTATATATTATTCTATTTTATTAATTGTGTTGAAGTTACAACATTTTATAGAGAGGGAAAAGAGAGAAGGTGAATATGAATTAGTGTTATGACCAAGATTTTTTACCATCATAAAGGAATTGCAGGATTCTACATGAACGAACTGGATTTCCTATAGTCACAAAATCTTACATTCACATAGTCAAACAATTAGAATTGTCCGATAGAGATTAGATAGTTTAAATATCATTCCAATAAATTTACGTTTAAAATTTTAATTGTCTTAATTAAATTCATCAAAGGATCCGAATTCATGAATGCATGGTTGCAAGGAACCCAAATTCAAATCCTGCAAGGCTGAATTTTATCTAACATTAATTTCTTTGGAGCTCTTGCTGCCCACGTTTTGTTCTTGTAACAGTGACAAAAAAAATCTTTTTATAATTTTAATTTCTTTCTTTACAACAACAATGAAGTCTTATCTCATTAGATGAGATCCGTTATATGAATTACACGGTGTCTTTCGACACAATTAAAAACCAAAGTTTCAAACTTTTTTCTTTACACGTGATAAAATTTGATATGCAAATTTAAAATTTAATATATATATATATATATATTATCAAGTGTAAATACATTTTTCCAAGTATTCAATGATCATATCATATTAAATTAAATAAGTTGATACCATAAAATAATCAATGGTAAACAATCATTTTTGTCCCTGAATGTGTAGAGCACTGATAAATTCATCACCGAAAGATAAAAATTCAAATTTTAATCAACGAAAGTGAAAAGAGTGCGATAAATCTATCCATATGTTAACTTTCATCTGTTACTATTAATGAATGAGTCTATGTGGCACACTCAAGGACAAATTTGTTATCGCTCTACACATTTAGGGACAAAAATGACTATTTGCCCAAAATATAATTTAATTTTCACCTTCCTCCCATTTTTTAATCGTTGCAAGTATAACATTACAATAAACACTTAAAAAAATAGGAAAGCAAGTATAAGTTAGAACAAACATAATAATAAGTATAATATTGATTAATAAGCAAAATCTATCTATTGGTCTAAAATTTCTAATGTGACAGTACCTTACCCAAAATATGAAATTCAAACAAAAATGCATAGCCATTAAGTTAACCCTTACAAAAAAATAAGACCCAACTTGATTTTGTCATTACATAATGTTGTCTCAATAGAAATTTCAGATCAACAGACATATTATGCTTTTTAATCAATATTATGCTTATAATCAATTCACTACTACAAATATAGGCTTTCACGACATGGGTTCCACGACAGTTGTCCCAAGACCGTCTTCGTAGGCTAGGCGGTGACATTTTTGCAATTATTTCAAAATTACAACGACGGGTTTTTGGTAAATGTCCTTGAAAGGACAAATCTAAGATAGTTCTAAGAAGACCGTCGTAGTTTTATAAGCTTCATAGACGGTTATGTAAACCCGACGTCGTTTTGCACGATTTCAAATACGATTTTTATATCAAACCATCTTTGTATGTCCCAATTTTAAAATCTTAGATTTTAAAGCCTGTGCCCTAGCCTTGTCGACATTTTTGCACATCGTCATCTTCCCCAACTTAGTTCCAGCCAACCCTCCTTCAAATCACTTTTGAAGACCCCCACAAAGCGTTCTTGCGACTTTAAATACCCCAGGCGCCTCCCTTGACTTCGACATTCACAAGCAGAAGGTTTGATAGTTCGTCCCCATCTGCATTTCGTCGGTCACCGTTGGAGCCGCATTCGTGTTGCTTATACCTTATTGTTGTTATCATTTGGGTAAGCAACTACTTCGATTTTAATGCTTTGATTCACATACTTATGTATGGAAAAATTAGGGCACAAGATAGACAATGGCTGTACCACTGTTGAAAAGTTTTTTTTAAGTTGATTTTATGGCTCTTTTAAGGATAAGGAAACCAGAAATGCAGATTGCAAGTTTTACAGTTGAATGGCCTAACTTTTTTGGAACCATTGGTTGGTGTGTTTGCATGATGGAAAGAGGTGTCTGTAACAATTTATTTTATTTTATTTTGGATTTTTTTCATTTGTTTTAGACAGAGGAGAACCCTATTTTTTTTATAGTGCCTGATTGCGTTTGGAAGAAATGGAAGTAAAGGTCTTTGGGGCATTTTCCTAACTGCTTTGTATTGAATTCATTAATAATAACGACACTGTTAACATTAAAATTTCTTTTATTAAGTTATTGTTTTCCCTCATTATGTAAATGTATATTCTTTTACGGTTAATTGCTCATTAGATTTGTATGATCAATATTGTTTTGCAGCAATAATCTATTTATTTGTTTATTTTAACGCCGCTCAAACATTGGTTAACAATTGATGAATAACCCTTTAGAGTTGTAGCTCGTGCTTTCATACATACACCGTGAGATTGAAAACACCTCCACCATTAATTGGTCATTTGCATGATTATTGTTTTGCAACAATAATTTATTTATTATTCTGTTCTTGGATACTTTTTACCGGCTCAAACATTGGTGACCAATTCAATGAACCCTTGGAGTTATGAGAAGACTACCTATATCATATCCTTCATATGCTTGTAGAATCTGGATTAAAGAAGAGAGTGTTAGCTATTTTAACTAAAAATAATCACAATTATTTAATTATATATGGGGATTGAGTCTAATTAAGATATGGAAATGAAGACCAATCAAACTGTGAATGCTAGCCACAAAATCTATAAGGGTGTGTAAGATGAAAGCTGTGGAAAATGACTCCCAAACTGAATCTGGGTTCTTCTGGTTCTAAATGTAGAACCAATGTGTTGCTAGAGTCCCTAAGCAGTAGCTTTTGAATGGCAAGAGGGTACTGTTGATCCTCGAGCGCCATAATACCAACAAACGAAACGAAACCAACGCTTCCCACTCCAATTTGTCTGTTATTTGTCTAAATTTTCTTTCTCTTCGTATTCCCAAACTCTTTGATTTCCCACAAAATTTCATGTTCAGGTCAGTTTCAATTTTGTGTTTGATGTGTGAAATGTGTGAAATAAATGCATAATGTTGGATAAGCAATGGAATTTGATAAGTAAGAGCTATGCCAAGTCAGACAGAGTGTCTACTGGAAGATCAGACTTGACTTTGTTGATCTTGCAAAGGATGATATCTTAGTTAAAGATCTAGCCATGTGACTGTCTAAATTGAAGCTGTTGTTATTTGACTTATCTTCTTCTTAATTTTGGCTAACTTCTGCTCCTTTATTTCCTTCTTGTAAATGAATAAGCTGAGAATAACCACCACCAGCATCCTTGATCAATTCATCATGAGTTCCAAGCCCTCCTATCGTGTCAATGCTCTCTTTGCAGCTTATTTCCCGTATGCTATGTTCTCTTTAATACTAGCTGTATACAACATAGGCTCTTCACCAACAACCCCAATCTATTCTCTAATCCATCTAACTTGAAAATCATCGAAATTCACACTATCTATAAGTACTTCTCCAGCTTCAGGATCATAACATGTTTCTAATAAACTAATCATAGTGGACTTCCCACTTTGACTTTGACACACTAAGGCAACATTTGTACCACTTGGAATATAGAATGAGAATCCAGAAAAGATCTGCACATCTGGCCTTGCAGGGTATCTTAAGTGAACATCCTTGAGTTCAATATCTACCTTTATTTCTTCCAAGACAACACCATTGGTGTCATAAGCATCAGTTTTGACTTTCGTTTATTTGTGTCAAACATATTATATGCTGCTATTTGGCTGGCTGCAAAGGCATTTACACATGGCGTTGCCTGACCAAGTGACCTAGTTTAACAGAATAACAATGGATGTAAATTGAGTAAATAAATTAAGATTCTGACAATAGAAGATTTAGAAGACCATGTATGATTTTCAAGAAAAATGAGTTGAAACTCTCCACCCAAGGTCAATTTCATGCTTAGAAATATATGTCATTTATATAGAATGACATTTGGCAATAGAAGTTGATGTACTTATTTTCCTTAATTTGATTTTGGTATCTCTCACTTAAAAAAAGGTTTTCATCTCATCTGTGATTATCATATGATACAGCAAATAGCTCTAACAGATAAACATTATTATAACGATGACAACGTCCCAATATAGTCTCATTCGAAAGTCTCTGGTCAATTGACTTAAATAAAAATAACAAAATCAGGTAAATGGTCTTCATTAAATCAACCCAAAAGGGCTCCAACTAACGCTTGTTGTAAGTTGACCCAAATCTCCCTAGCATGTGGCTAGAGTCACCTTATTAAACTTGGTGAGCCAAAATAGAATGACCATTAACTAAGAACTAGATGGTGATCATGTATCAACATTATTTGGGAAGCATTGCTTTCTATTTAAAAAAACAAAGTAATGAAAAAATAGAAAAAAAGAAAATAAATTGTAGTTGAGTTGAAAACAATAATCATATGGCACTAATGATACGTGTCCATAATATTATGGAACAATAGTATATGGCCTACATTGTTATATTTGTTCCTTGCTTCTTTGTTTTTATTTTTTTATCTGTCTCTCCATGTGTGGTGTACAACATATAATGGGTTATTTGTATCCCATCAGGTTTCAATTGATCAAAGTGTCGTGGATGTTGATATACCTTTTAGACTTAAAGGGTTTGCTTTATCAACAATACAACTAATTGACATTGTTGCTGTAATATGATCAATTTCATGATTAAGTAAAAAGTACGAAAAAATCATATTGATTTTAAATCAACCAAGTTCATTTTTTTATTTATAAATATTCATTTCATGACTGAGTAAAAAGTACGAAAAAATCATATCGATTTCAAATCAACCAAGTTCATTTTTTTATTTATAAATATTCATTTTATTAATTTAATAGTTAAATATAATGTTATCATTAATTTAATCTAATTCACTACATTGTATCCAATTTTAAGATAATTATTTTAACATATTATATATCTTTTAAATACAAGTAAATATTAATTCTAAAATAATATACCTAAGTAGAAATTTAGACCGTGCATAGCATAGTTAAATGTTGAGCAAATTACAGTAATATTTATGAGGTTTCATATAATTACATAAGTATCATTTTTTTTAACCATTACTTTTTGCCATTCCTATGGACCAGTGTTAATATAAAGGGATAATCCTAAATTATATGCTACTAAAATTTATAATTACATGAAATCTCACATAATGTTACTATAATTTTCTCTTAAATGTTTTTTTATTCAACTAAAATTTATAATAAAAAACCATTTTTAAATGTATAAATTATATTATAATTAAAATATGTAATTAATAAATATATTTGTATTTATAAATTATATTTTAAATTTATGATAAATAATTTATATAATTGTGATATATTATTATTATTTTTAATTATTTGTAATTTCTTTTAAAAATATTGAAATTCAAGTTAGAACTGAAAATATTTTTTAACAAGTAGAGATAATGATATTGAAAATGAAACATTGAAAAAAAAGGACCAAAAGTCTAAAACCACTCAATAAGAAGGAACGCTCGCTCTGCAAAGTGTGTGGACGAACCCTAATAATGGAGACGAAGGAGCACGGACCGAGCAAGAAGGCTTCGAATGGCGGAATAGATGGACCCACGAACCCGTTGGTCACACCTCTGCTCAATGATTTCTACCAATTCACCATAGCTTACGCTTACTGGAAAGCTGGCAAGCATCAAGAACGTGCTGTGTCAGTATTCCTCGCTTTTCGCTTTCGTTTTAATCTTCTCACTGTTTTTGTGTATTTCGCATTTTCATTTGGTTGCCGACAGAGTGCAACTGAAACTGAAACTAATAGTTGCGGTTTTGTGCTTTTTTGCTGAATTGAGTGGTTTCAGTGTCTTTGATTAGTGTTTAATTCTATGGATGCACAGTGTTTATATATATATATATTTTAATTACTGTTTAGACTTGGTGGTAGTTTTAATGTTTGAATGAATGTTGATGTGTGTTTATGAGAAGATTAGATTGTGTTTGCTTTCAGGTTCGATTTGTATTTTCGGAGGAATCCGTTTGGTGGGGAGTATACCGTCTTCGCTGGCTTGGAAGAGTGCATAAGGTTCATAGCTAATTTCAAGCTTGCTGAGGAGGAGAGCGATTTTGTTAGGGAATGTTTATCTTCCTCTTGTGAGGTAAAACTAAATTGTGATGCCCTTTTATAGTTACAACTTCCTCGTTTTGTTTTATGCTGGTGGTGAGTTTGCTGATTTAAATGCAAAGATTTGAAGTTTCCCTCTGTCGTGATATTAGGTGTAACGCTATTTTCAATAAAAGGAAATAATGTAGGTATAACGGAAGCAGAAATTTTATCATTAAAGTCAACACTTTCAACTAGATATCCTTGAAAACAACTTTGGGAAACATCCTTGAAATTAACTTTGGGAAATCTAAATGATATAGGTGAGGCTTTTTGTTCAAGGGGAACTTTTCTTCCTTTTACAATGTTGTTATTTGTTTCTTTTTATAAACAGAATTGGACCAAATGAAAAACTGAAATAAATATGGCTGGTGATATTGGGTATGCTGTGATTCTGTAAAAAGTTTAATGCTGCTGACATTTATATTTAGATTTTCACTACAAAATATTCTGACTTAATAATAATCAATTAAATCTAGGATGGATTCTTTGACTACCTTAGAGGACTTGACTGCTCTGATGTTGAGGTGTATGCTATTCCTGAGGGAACAGTTGTTTTTCCCAAGGTTCCCCTGATGAGAGTTGAAGGTGCAGTTGCTGTGAGTACTTGCCCACCATTAACTACCCTCTTTTAATACTGATGTTTCAAAGATGACCTAGTTCTTACATTAAATTGACTTATATTTATTGTTCAGGTTGTTCAATTGCTGGAAACACCTTTTGTGAATCTAATTAATTATGCATCATTAGTTTCTACTAATGCTGCAAGGCATTGTAATGTTGCTGGAAAATCCAAAACTCTACTTGAGTTTGGATTACGAAGGGCTCAGGTTTCAAAGTCTTTTAAAATACATTTTGATTAGTAAATTTTGTAAGAACTGAACTTCTTCGATAAAAGAAATTCATATTTTTATGTAGGGGCCTGATGGTGGAGTAGGAGCATCAAAGTACTGCTATATTGGTGGATTTGATGCAACAAGGTATTATCACTGTTTTAAGTTTGATTCCACACAGATGTGGGATGCAAGTATACAAAGTTTTAAAAAAATTTGTTTTGGAAGGAACCCATAGTTTGCTATTCCTTTTCTGTTTCTCAACTTTTGTCGTTGCAATTGCACTTGTAATATTGAAGTATTAAATTAAATTTAAGTAACTTGGCTGTTTCTGTGAATTTGTTGTTTCTGAGAGATGGCCTACACAAGCTCCCTTGTACTCATTCCTTGGCTGTTTCTGTGAATTTGTTGTTTCTGACCTTTGCTTTTGTGTAACTTGGCTGTTTCATAACTTGCCCTTTTTCATGTGTGCCAACAGCAATGTTGCAGCAGGAAAGTTATTCGGGATACGCCTTTGTGGTACTCATTCCCATGCCTTCGTTAGTTCATACACAGTGTGTAACCAATTTACTGAAATTTGTTACATATTTGGTTTATGTAAAGAATTTGCAATAAGTTGTTGTTTTGTAAATTATGATAGAGCTTCCCTATGTAGTTGAATGGACAGATTTTCTGTTTAAATCTATCCTTTCAACATGTCTTAAGGCACAAAATTGTATTGATTGTTTGTAGTCGCTATTTATGACAATCATAGTTGTAAATTTGTCCAGGAAGAATTCAAGGGACTGCTGTGCAGTTCAGTGGGAATACGGTTAGTCATAAAATTAAAATCAGTGCAATTTGTTCATACATTTATGAATCTCATTGGAGATTCCTAAAATGTAGGACTAGGAAGATCAAATATTTACAATATGGATCAAGATTCAAGATTGGAGTGTGACAGTTGCAACTAGAATTCAGAGGGATTGGATGAAACTTCTCCTATTCATTTTTCAAAATAATATGCATTCGGACCCCATACATTCAAAGTTTGAGCATTTGACTTTGACGAAATGAAACTATGAAACACTAAAGTAGGTCCCCTAAAAACGGTGGCCCATTGCACAAGATTCCCCACCTGGGGGTGGGGTGAGGGTCTAGGGAGTGTAGTTGTACACAGCCTTACCCTTGTAAATAGAGACATTGTTTGCTGAGCCCGTCATTTCTAGATCCCAGTTTTTATAAAAATGGAGCTTCATTGCATGTTTGGAAAAGATTTACCTACGCGGATCAATACTCTCTCCACGTCCAAATAGCCAAAATCAGCATAAGCTGCATATAGTTGCTTCTCACGAATGTTGGATCCAACTGAATCTGACGCGCAAGCAAACATGCACTCAGTCCAAAAGCTGGCTTGTAATTTCTAGCTACCTTTATGTGATTTCTGCTGTTTGTGTTATTGTAATTTATATGGCTTGAAGCAAATGAGGCACTATCTGTTATATTTCCCTTAATTTTTTTTTTTTTTGTGTACTTTTGTGCAGAGCCTTGATGAGATTACAGACAAGTCACTTCGCAGAAAAGATGGTTCAAGTACGTGTGACGATTTTGTTAGTCTGGTTCAAACATGGCTGAACAAAATTCAGGTGCCAGGATACAGACATTTGCATCCTTAATGTTGTTTTTCTGCTGTGGTTCTTAACTACCTCCTGTTTCTGTTTTTTGGTGTGTGTGTGTCTGTGGGAGAACATGGTGGTTTAGATAACACTTCATCCTTATGCAATAACCCATTTGAAAGTTTTTGTTTTCTTTCTTTGTGAAGACCCTAAAGTAGTTTTTTCTACTTTGGTAATTCCTGAGACTGAAATGGATATATTGAAAGCTGAAGCTCAATGTAGTAAAGCTCTGCATGCTTATGCCTGTGTGTTTAATGCAAACTTTGATGTTTCTAGCACACAACAATTTGAAGCTCATGAGTACTGGCACATATACGAGTGACGTTCTAGCTAATCAGTAATAAGTATTGTCATTTGCATTTCCATGTCATGGGAGCTGGAAGCCTTGGTTTGTGCTTTTCAATATGAATAAAGAAGGCTTACACTAGAGTGAAAGGAAATATAGAAGAAAGAGGAGTGCTAGCAACACACTCACTCTGTTATTGGTTGAAATTCATTGAAAACTACAAAATTAGGAGAGAGAATCATTAAATGATTAGTGGGACCCACTAAGATTTATGATTTCCAATAAATTTTAGCTACTAGTAGAGAGTGCGTTCAAAAGAGTGTGCTACAGAGTGTGTTGCTAGCATTTCTCTAGATGGAAACATCAAGAAGGTTGCATGCATGCATGGTAATCTGTATAGAATAGAAAGACAAAATCAAAGACAAGGATAATAAACTTTTATATTATTTAATTTATATCTACAAATTTTCTGCTAAATATTTTTGCTGTCAAGGTTGATTCTGTCATCTACACAAGATGTTTGGTCACCTGTAGCGCATTTGGTGTGGGTCAACCAAGAACATGCACACTAAGCAAACAACTTTTTTTTGTGTTATGCAATGCTCTGACATACATGACTTATCGAGTGTCGTGACCCTTCATTGAACATTCTACACAGGAAAGAATATTTTTCTCTTTTTAATTTTTCATATGAAGCTCAAATAAAATCATTTACCCAGGAGAATTGGGAAAATAAGACAGTAGCAATAGATTGAGTTGATATAATTAAAATGAAGTTATGCCTAATATGGTAAAGGTATTTTATATCATGATTATTTCATGTGGGCTAATCTTCTCCTCACTTTCTGGAAAAACCAAAATTGAATAAACATTTCATGCCAATGCTATAAATGATAACCATGCTATTCACCAAAAAACAAAGAGAATGATAACCATGTTGTATGTTTATCTTTTGCACTCTTACAAAATCAAAGATGGATTTGCCAGTGAGTATAATATGTGTTTCCTCTCTGCAGTTATCAAATGGTGTTTTTGGTGAGACCAATCAAAGCGAGTTGGCAGCATTCACATCATATGCATTGGCATTTCCTGATGATTTTCTTGCCCTCGTAGATACATATGATGTAAGTATTGTATTTCTTAAACAGCCATCATTTATAAATTATAATCCTGGCATCATTTTACTCAGAAATGTCCACTGATTGTACGTTAAGTAAATCTTGCTTATCACTCATATATGTCTTGTTAACTAGTTCGGATTTCTTGATGAAAATGCACT
Organism: Glycine latifolia; assembly: GCA_013407115.1. Lineage (NCBI taxonomy): Eukaryota > Viridiplantae > Streptophyta > Magnoliopsida > Fabales > Fabaceae > Glycine > Glycine latifolia. Next base: position 35,918,984 of record CM023955.1, read on the forward strand.
CATATATTTATGGATATAAATCCCTATTTCAAGTAAAAAAAAACCAAGTGATTTCTTCGAATTACAACACGTATAAAATAGAATTTTTTGATATCATAGATAAACTCTTTATCAAGAATTATATATCGGAAGATGTGATTCTAGATATGGAAAAAAATCTGGATAGAAAGTATTTTGATTGGATGGGAATCAATAGAGAAATACAAAATCGTTCCATATCGAATCCAGAATTTTGGTTCTTTTCAAAATTGGTGATATTTTATAACGCATATAGGGGTAACTCCCAGGTTATACCAATCAAATTACTTTTTCTATCTTCTAATGTAAATCAAAATGTTAGTGAAAATCAAAATAACATTACTAGAAAGAAAAAAAATGAATCTCTTGAATTGGAGTTAGAGACTCGAAATCGGGCAAAAGCAGAATACCCCAATGAAAGAAATCTTGAATTATCTATCTCAAACCAAGAAAAAGATATTGAAAATGATTATGTAGGATCAGATAGTGAAAAGAATAGTAAGGGTATAAAGAAAAAGAAAGACAAGAACAAGATGGAGGCAGAACTTAATTTCTTACTAAGAAATTTTTTGATTTTACATTTAAATTGGAATAATTTCTTAGGTCAAAGAATATTTAACAATGTCAAAGTATATTGTCTCCTGATTCGATTAAAAAATTTAAGAGAAATTACAATAGCCTCTATTCAAAGAGGAGAACTAGGTCTAGATATTATGATGATTCAAAGTCAGAAGAATTTAATTCTTCTAGGCTTAAGTAAAAAGAAAAATAACAAATTTATGAAAAAAGAAATATTTGTTATCGAACCAGTTCGCCTGTCTAGAAAAAACAATAAACAATTTTTTATGTATCAAACCATGGGTCTTTCATTAATTCAAAAGAATAAACGCAAAATTTATCACAAATACCCAGAAAAAATTCATGTTAATAAGAAATTTTTTGATAAATATATTACAAGAGATAAAAAAATAACAGAAAAAAAAGAAAAAGAAAATTCTGATTTACTTGTTCCTGAAAACATTTTATCCACTAGACGTCGTAGAGAATTGAGAATTCTAATTTGTTTAAATCCAAAGAATATAAATAGTATGTATAGAAACACAATATTTTATAATCAAAATAAAGTCAAAAATGGTTTTCCACTTTTGACTAAAAAAAGAAAATATTTTGAGAAAGATAAAAAAAAACTAATGAATTTCAAAATTTTTCTTTGGCCAAAATATCGATTAGAAGATTTAGCTTGTATAAATCGATATTGGTTTAATACCCATAATGGAAGCCGTTTCAGTATAGTAAGGATACAGATGTATCCGCGAGTGAAAATTTATGATTAACAATATAAATGGAAACTGTTAAAAACTAAAAATGATGAGAATCAGTTTTTGTGTGATCTTTTATCAATTTGACTTTGAGAAATGATAGGGGATTTACATTACTGGGAAGATGAGTGAACCGTTGTGTGCTTATAAATCTGTGTCTAGGTATGGGAAAGTACCCCCCTCCCCCATTTGGCTTGATCTAAGGATATGCATAGCATTAAGTTGCAAATTAATTAAAGACAGAGATGCATAAGCACACAAACCACATAGGCACATACATGAATCATCTCCTTATACATTATGATTTAGATTAGTTATGTGCTTAACAGATGAGAGTATGGGTAGATAGTGTTCTGCACTGGTGCTCAATACTTATAGACACTGATCACAGCTCAGTGCCTTAATTTTTCAAATAAAGTGAGTATAACATAACTGAACGGGTTGTTCTTGTACAACAGAGTCTGGGATACTGAAACTTGGTGAATTGTGTGATAAATCATACCTTAAGGTCCATAATTAATGTGATACCTGTTTTACTGTTGAATATTGCAACACTCATTTCCCTCCAACTTCCGCTTGCCAATTATTCTATTGTATATGCTAACATTGAAAGTACGTTAAATTTTGCAATTGTGCGAACTTTTAGATCCAGTTATTATGTCATCTGGAAGATCTCATTGTGTCAAGTGCTGAAGTTGCTTTATTGTGGGTTCATTCTGTATTTTTTACTTTTGTTCGGCTATTTCTTTAGTTGATAGCATTTGCATTTGTTGACAGGTGATGAGAAGTGGAATTCCTAATTTCTGTGCAGTTGCATTAGCTCTCAGTGATTTAGGGTATGTCAGGAAGTATTTTCATGTTATTATTATCACTTGATTATAAGTTTTACACTGTATGAAGATTTTTGTAGTTAATGTTCCCAGTTGTTTTTTAGTTTGTTGGGATACAAAGTGATTTGTTTTTTGTTTTCAAATGAATGAAAATGATATTTTGTGGTGGTATCTGCATAGATTTTCTGAGAGAAATTAATGGCAATAGTAACTACAAGTGCCTAGTATGGATGTAATGTCAATCACCATTATGATGTTGGTTAGGATGTACTGGATGCTGTATCTGAACTTGCAGGTGCAGTTGGTTACGTGGTTGGATATTTTTTTTTTGGGATTACTGCAAACTTTTCCTGAAAAGTTATTTAATGCTTCTGTGCAGTGTTTCCTCAATTATTAGCTAAAATGCTCTGTTTTTGCAGTTCCTTAGTTTGCTTTATGCAGTCTGCATTATGTTGTTGCAAATATCTTGTTTGTTGAGTTCAGAAGCCTTTATCGATTTCGATTTTCTTTTGGTGAATTCTTTTCTTTCTTTTTGTTGAATAATGTTAGATTATATTTGTACTATAATAGTATAATGTTATTTTCAACTTAAAGATTGCATTAACCTGTTGTTAATTTACTGTAGTATCTCTTCTTACTTGCATCATGTTATATAACTAATAAATTATTACTTTTTTGCTTGAACTAGTCTCTTAGTACCCTCCTGTTCATCCCCTTAAAAACAACATTATCATTTTCAAAGAATCACTTATTTCATTCATCGAGCTTCATGATGTCCCGTGCAGATACAAAGCAGTTGGCATTAGATTGGACTCTGGTGACCTTGCATATTTGTTTTGTGAGGTCAGGAAGTTCTTTCGTTATATCGAGAAGGAATTTGGAGTGCCTGAATTTGGGAAGTTGCAAATCACTGCTAGTAATGATCTTAATGAGGAAACATTAGATGCTTTAAACAAACAGGTAGCTAATTACTCAGTGCAAACTGGAACTTGTTACCTCTTATAGAAATTGACCAGTGTCTGTGTTTGCTGCTTTTCATAGGTGTGTGCACACATTGTTTTATTTCCATATCGCATAAAAATTCTTTTATATAAATTATTGTAAATGATTTGCTGGTTTATCAACATCAATAACACCTTTAACCTAAGTTCATTGAGGTCGGTGGTAGATGAACCCAATGATAGATACAAGGAGGTTGAAAAAAAAAATGTGGAAGGGGAAGGGGAAGGGAAAATAAGATAAAAGAAAAGAAGGGGGGGAGATGAAGAGGAAAAAAACTAAAAAGGTACTATCTGGAACATAAAGATAATGGGTCTAACCCTCCACCAAGCTTATAACTTTTCTCCATTCCGTCCTAAGACACACTATCTGCCAATCTATATCCCACTCCATTAAGTCTTGTTTAACTACCTTACCCAGGTAAGTTTCAATCTACCTTTACTTCTCTTTTGTGTCGAACTCTTGGTAACAAACTGTTAGGCTACCGGTACAGCAGGTGTATGAAGCAAGGACCCATGGCAGGTTCAAAAGGAAACCAGAGCAGCAGATACAACCTGTAATGTCAGTTACAGTTCAGTTAGTTAGTAACTAGCTTTAAATAGCTGTTAGCAATTGAAAATTGGGTATCTTGGGTATTATTGGTCATTGGTTAGGGGAGACTAGGCTCCATTCCTAGATGTAACTAACCTTTCCAATGCAATAAACGAGAGTTTCTTGATTTCTATCACTGCTATCAGAGCAAAATTTTCGAGCTTGTGACCTGTACCTGTTCATGGTTTCAACGCGAGGAGGCATGGATGCAAGAGTGGAGTTTTTGGAGCGAGGTTTTGAGGGGATGATCCAAACGTGCGACAAGGTTGCGGGATTGCGGAGGGTGTATGAAGATGACCGCAGCGAGAGCAGAATTGCGGGCCCAACTGGCGGAGCTAATGGCGACGGTGATCGCGGTGAACGGCAAAATCGCGATATAGAGGAGAAATGGCGGAAGCTGGAGATTTCGATTTTCAATGGGGAGGACGCGTTTGGCTGGACAAACAAAGTGGAACGTTATTTCGAGGTGAAGGAAGTGGAGGAAGAAGATCGAATTCCTGCAACTATGGTCGCTATGGAGGGGAAAGCATTAAATTGGGACCAGTGGTGGGAATTTTGTGCCAAAAACCCTAACTGGACTGATTTTAAACAAGCTGTTGTTCAACGCTTCCAACCTGCGATGAATCAAAGTCCGTACAAGTTGTTATTGAGTTTGAAACAGGAAAGGCAGTGGAGGAGTATAGAGAGAAATTTGAATTGTATGCAGGACCGTTGAGGGGGACAGAGCCTGAATATTTGAAGCTAATTTTTCTGAATGGCTTGAAGGATGTAGTGAGAGCTGAACTGATGCTGCATCCTGTAAGTTCTCTTCCAGAATTGATGGATTATGCTCAGAGAATAGATGAGAAGAATGAGTTAATTGAAAAGGGAAATGTGGGAGGAAATAAAGGGAGCGTAGCCAGATCTTACAGTTCTTCCAGGACTGTAACTTGGGAGCCAGGAAATAAAGCAACTCCTATGAGAGCAAGGGAATCAGCTTCCAATTCAGACTCGAACAATGTTAAATCTACTAGGTCATATAGAGGCAGACCTTTTAGGAGGTTGACAGATGCTGAGTTCCAAGAGAAGGCTAAGAAGGGTCTTTGTTATCGTTGTGATGGAAAGTTTGGGCCAGGCCATGTTTGCCCTAATAAACAGTTTCAGGTTTTGATACTGGGAGAAGAACAAGGTGAAGGGGAGGTAGCTGAAGAAGAGGAAGAACTTGAAACACAGTTTCAGAGTATGCAGCTGTTCTTATACAGCATAGCTGGCTTAACTTCAAAAAAATCCATAAGGTTGTGGGGAATTATTGAGGTTCTAAAGTCATGACATTGGTGGATTGTGGGGCATCCCATAACTTCATTTCAGCTGCAGTGGTGAGGTCATTGCAGCTACCAGTTACAACCACTAAACCTTACACAGTGGAGGTAGGAGATGGAAGGAAAATTAGATGTGGAGGAGTTTGTAAAGCTGTTAAGTTGCAAATACAGGGCCTGAGAATCCAGCAAGACTTATTTGTATTTGAAATGAGGGGGGTTGATGTGGTTTTAGGAATGGAGTGGTTAGCTTCTTTGGGGGAGATAAAAGCAAATTTCAAGGAGTTAACTTTGAAGATTCGTAGGGATGAAGGGTCTATTATATTAAAGGGGGAACCTGCCCTGGCCAGATCTGTGGCATCATTGAGGTCCATTGTGAAAGCTTTGAGGGGTGAAGGAGAAGGATTTGTGTTGTGTTGTAAGGACTTACAAGCTGTTCAAGATGCCAGCTTGGTGCCTACATGGATGGAGAGCATGCTGCAAGAATTTAAGGAGGTATTTCAGGATCCTAGTGATCTTCCTCCTTCCAGAAAACATGATCATAGGATTGAATTAAGGCCTGAAGCTGAAATTCCTAATGTGAGGCCTTATAGGTACCCCCATTACCAGAAAAATGAAATTGAAAAATTGGTTAAAGACATGTTGAATTCAAGAATCATTAGGCTAGCATCAGCCCTTATGCAAGCCCTATTATCTTGGTGAGAAAAAAAGATGGAGGGTGGAGGTTTTGTGTAGATTATAGGGCTCTCAACAAAATAACTGTTCTCAATAAATTTCCTATACCTATTATTGATGAATTGGGAGGAGCAGTTCTGTTCACTAAGTTGGATCTCAAATCAGGATACCACCCAATAAGAATGAGGGAGGAAGATATTACCAAAACTGCATTTAGAACTCATGAAGGCCACTATGAGTTTATGGTAATGCCTTTTGGGCTTACAAATACCCCTTCCACATTTCAAGCTTTAATGAATGAAGTATTGAAGCCATACCTTAGGAAGTTTGCATTGGTATTCTTTGATGATATTCTCATTTATAGCAAAACTGCAGTGGATCATGTGAGAGTTGTTCTATCTCTTTTGGCTGAGAATGAGTTATTGGTTAATAAGAAGAAATGCAGTTTTGGGCAGAGCAAAGTAGAATATTTGGGGCACATCATTTCTGGGGGAAGGTGTAGGTTCAGATCCCCAAAAGTTAGAGGTCATGAGAAGCTGGCCTACTCCTAAGAATGTGAAATCCTTAAGGGGATTTTTGGGACTCACATGCTATTGTAGAAGATTTGTTCAGAATTATGGTAAAATGGCTACATTATTGTATGATTTGTTAAAAATAGATAGTCTCCAATGGAATGAGGAAACTGCGGAAGCTATCAGCAAATTAAAATTGGCCATGACAGAGATTCCTATTCTCACTGTACCTGATTTTACTCAACCTTTTACTGTGGAGACTGATGCATCTAATAAAGGGTTAGGAACAGTGCTTATGCAGCAGGGGAGACCATTAGCTTTTTTGAGCCAAACATTGTCAGATACAATACAGCTCAGAAAAAGTCATTCTATGAGAGGGAGCTTATGGCTATAGTGTTAGCAGTCCAGAAATGGGGACACTACTTGATGGGTAATAAATTCACTATATTTACAGATCAGAAAGGTCTCAAGTTTTTAACTGACCAAAGGTTAATGGGAGAGGATCAGTTTAAATGGACTTCAAAGCTGATGGGGTTTGATTTTGATATAATGTATAAACCAGGATGTGAGAATAAGGCAGCTGATGCCTTATCTAGAAGGATGACATTTGCAGCAATCTCTATGATCAGATTTTCTGATGAGGAAGAGTGGGAGTCTGAAATTTTGGCTGATCCAAAATTGAAAGCAATTATGCAAGAATTAATGGTAAATGGGTCTGCACACCCAGGGTATTCTTTGCAAAATAGGAAATTGTGGTATAAAGGCAAGTTAGTTATCTCTAGACTGTCTCCCAAGGTGCCAACCCTTATGCAGGAGTATCACAGTTCTGTTGTGGGAGGTCATTCAGGGTTTTTCAGGACCTTTAAGAGGATAGTAGCTTTGGTGTATTGGGAGGGTATGAGACAGGATATTTTGCAATTTGTAGCTGCTTGTGAGACTTGTCAGCAGAATAAATATCAGGCATTATTCCCAGCTGGTTTTTGCAACCTCTCCCTGTTCCTACACAAGTTTGGGCTGATATCTCTATGAATTTCATAGAGGGGTTGCCAAAGGCACAAGGGAAAAATGCAATCTTGGTGGTGGTGGACAGATTAACTAAGTATGCTCATTTTATTTCCCTTAGTCACCCTTTCACTGCAAAGGATATAGCTGAGTTGTTTGTGAAGGAGATGGTGAAATTGCATGGTTTTCCAAATACCATAATTTTTGACAGGGACAAAATTTTTCTTAGTCAATTTTGGAAGGAATTATTCAAGTGTGCAGGAACTAAATCGAAATTTAGTTCAGCTTATCATCCTCAGATGGACAGATTAAGGTGGTTAATAGAGGAGTGGAAACATATTTGAGGTGTGTTACAGCAGAAAAACCCAAGAAGTGGCCATCTTGTTTGAGCTGGGCAGAGTTTTGGTTTAATTCTAACTATAATTGCTCAGCTAAACTCACTCCTTTTAGGGCTTTGTATGGTAAAGACCCACAAAAATTGTTGAAGGGTACTACTGTTCAATCAGTAGTTGAGGAAGTCAACAAACTTACTCAGGATAGTGATAGGGACTCTCTGCTGGACCAACTCAGCACAATCTGCTTAAAGCTTAGGACCAGATGAGAGCTTATGCCAATAAGCATCGTAGGGAGGTTAATTTGGAGGTAGATGATTGAGTGTACCTTAAATTACAACCATATAGGTTGAAATCTTTGGCTAAGAAGTTGAATGAGAAATTAAGCCTTAGATTATATGGCCCATATCAGATTTCTAAGGTCATTGGTAAGGGAGCTTATCAGCTCAAGTTACCCCTGGAAGTAAAGTCCATCCAGTTTTTCATGTGTCTCTTTTGAAGAAAGCCCTTTCTCCTGCCATCACACCTCAACCCTTGCCTCCAATGTTGAGTGATGAGTTGGAACTCAAGGTGGAGCCTCGTGATGTGAAGGCTGTAGAAGTTCTCCTGTAGGCACAACTGAAGTACTTGTCCAGTGGCAGGCTTTACCTGATTTTGAAGCTACATGGGAAGAAGTGTCAGTTTTACAACAACAATTTCCCACTTTTCACCTTGAGGACAAGGTGGCTCTTTTGAGGGGAGTATTGTTAGGCTACCGGTACAGCAGGTGTATGAAGCAAGGACCCATGGCAAGGTTCAAAAGGAAACCAGAGCAGCAGATACAACCTGTAACTGACTGATGTCAGTTACAGTTCAGTTAGTTAGTTAGTACCTAGCTTTAAATAGCTGTTAGCAACTGAAAATTGGGTATCTTGGGTATTATTGGTAATTGGTTAGGGAAGACTAGGCTCCATTCCTAGATGTAACTAAACTTTCCAATGCAATAAACGAGAGTTTCTTGATTTCTATCACAAACTTTCTTGTGAATGTTGATGGATGGTGTTTGGGAAATACTGTTTTTCATTGGGAATTCTGGGTTGTGCATTTTCCATTGTTTGCCAACCTAGAAACCAAACCCCATGTTAGGGGATTCATGTGACTTTCGTTAATTTGAGATGGCACATGGAAGGTGCATGAGATGATGGATCTTATTTAAATTTAATTTGTGTGGCCCCTTTTTGTTGTTGTTTTTGTTGTTGTGTGTTGTTTCTGTGATTGGATTTCTTATTGTGTTTGTTTGTTTGATGCTAAACTTGTGCATACGAGAAGACAAGTGGGGCTCTTCAACAGCAGCAACTTCTGTTTAATGGGAAGGAAGTGAGGAATTCTGAGAAGTTGAGTGCTCTTGGTGTTAAGGATGATTATTTGCTGATGATGGTATCTGGTGCTGGCGCTGCTGCTTCTAGGTATGACCATTCAATTTATGTTAAATTGCACTCTGTTATGAGATAAGCTGGTGACCCTCTATTTGAAAACCTGTAAATCGTGCCATCCCATTTATGCTGCCATCCAAAAGTACTAAGGTGTTAGTTATTATGCCTGCACATGGTCTAGTTGTTCTTAGGTGTTAAGTGGACTGATACATGCTAGAAATTTAGAATTTAAAGAACTGTTAAATTCTTTTGTTGTGTCTTGACTATGATTGTGTAGTTACGTTGGCTTAATAAGTTGATATTTCACAAGTGATATATAGTTTGTTGAGTCTCTGATAATTTCTGTACCATGATAGGACAAAATCTGGGTTGCAGAGTTTACTCCATACTCCTAACATTTTACTCACTACTTGAATAAATTAATCTAAATTGAGTGCCATTTGTAAAAGGTAGGGGCTAAGAAAATCAAGTGATACTTTTGTGAATGAGGTATTTGGAAGTCTGGAAGATGCGTAGTGGGTATCATTTGAAAGGAGACTTACCAGTCTTTGAGATCAGACACTATTTCTATAATTTGATATATATATATATATCTCTCATTTGCTCGGCATTCTTGTGGTATGGTACGAATAATTAAATGTACAAATAGTAAAAGAATGGAGAGATAAGCCATTGCATGATATAGGATTGCTGGGTTATTAACACATGATGCGTGTCTGTGGACTTCAACTGTTGTATATTTTATATCAACTTGTTTCATTGAAATATAAAGTATCGATATCTTAATATACTTTTTGTAATAAATTTAAATTATTTCAGTGGATCTACCAGTGATTTGAGCTTAAATACTGATGGATTTGCTGTCAACCCTGGTGCTTTCCAGCAGCACATTAGACGTGATTCTAATTTGATGGGTCAGCTTTTTCAGGTAAGTTATGTTTGTTTTATTACTTAATCTTTATCAAGATCTGATGTTTGCACATGATATGCTACTCCTATGCTTAATAAAATAAAATTATTGAACTTCCCTATCGATTAGCAGTTTATGTGTAAATGTAGTTTAATTTCAAACTATTTGATATATTTTAGACAGTTTTAAACTTATAATTATAATACCTTCTATGCTTGCTTATGTATTGGTTCTTTTGTTTTGTGCTTGGCTATGTTATAACCATCTTTATAATGGAACATACAGAATGATCCAGAGTTGGCACAAGCTATTTTAGGGAATGATTTGAACAAATTGCAGGAAGTTTTACGATTGCGTCATTACGAAAGAGATGAATTAAAGCGTCAGAAGGAAGAAGAGCTTGTAAGTAGGCTGTATGGTCATTATTGTTTCCTTACATTAGTCAAGAGTTTGAGTTTAGTTGTATCAAGACAAGATGCCTTGCCTTCTAATCCTTTGGAGTTCTTCATTTTTATTCCTTGTACTTTGCTGTCACTCTGTTGGTATACTTTGCTCCAAAATTTATTTGACATCTTTTTGCTTGGCTCTTCTTTATGCTAATCCTTTTGATGTTGAAGCACAAAAGAAGATTGAAGCTGTCATCCGCCAGGTCAGTTCTTTTTTATGTTAAGAGATATAAACAGCTGAAGTCTATGGTAGATTGACTTTTGATATATGCAATAGTGTGAGAAAATTTCCAGGCACTGCCATATACTGTATGCCTTAATTTAAATACACATTTGATTTAGCTTAAACTTGGAGAAAGTCTTCTTTTTCAGCTCTCTCAGGAAGCTGCAAAGAAAATATTTTAAGCTCAAAATAAACTAACACAAAGTCCGAACCTGCACTAATATTATGCTTGTTACAAGAGAAATGGGGTGGAAAGAATTAGAGTGGATGGAAATAGAATAGACAGTATTTCAACGGTTTGGTTAAACAACGAAATGAGGAAGGAAAGAAATTAATGAACATGGGACCGACAGGAGCTTTCATATGGCATTGAGAGAAAAAAATGTGAAAAAGACCAATTTGCTTCCACCTATGTATCTCTTTTCACTTATTTTTTTTCCATATTTTTTCCTTGTTGCCGCTGCATCCCACCTTCTTTTCCATCCCTTCTTCATCTGGTTTCTTTGCAACTCCACCTACACGCCTCCTCCTACCATCATATTACTTGCCACTCTTCCCTCCAGTGCTTGTTCCATGAATCTTTAATTAACCAGTTTGTTTATGACAAGT
>CM023955.1:35935156-35965638 GCA_013407115.1 Glycine latifolia
GAAGAACTGAGTTGATGATCCTCTCTACTATGGATGTTGACTTGGGAACTTTTTTATGTCAAGGGAGCCTTTTGATCTTCCAGGAACGATTGTTGACGAGAATGAGTTAAGATAACTGTTTTTGTTATTTCAGGAATTTTACTTTATTTTAGAAATTTTATCTTTATTAAATGATTTTTGTAAGAAATAGATTGTCATATTAGGACTTACAATTTGTTTGCAATCGATTAGGATTTTATATTATAGAAAACTAATATATCATTAGGATATGGGTTAAACATGCACGTTTCCAAATATAAGGAACCATAAGGAGACAATTTTTTTAGGGACTAAAAGTGAGTATTTGTATATTTAGAGGAACTAAAAATACAGTTAATCATTGGAAATTGAAATCTTATATTTGATTAGGGATTAATTACGATTGTGTTTAGATTATAATAACAAGATTATTGGGTTTGCATTGCGAGTTATAGGTCTTTCTCTTGTCCATTCTCGTTGTGTTTCTTTTTTAGTTTGGTTTCGAGTACTATATAAGAAAAATTATTGTATACATTATGACAAGAATGCAATTTGCATAAATTTTTCTATCCAGTATCCATGCAACAAAGCAACTTCATTCAATGAGGCAAAATCAGCTAAAAAATATAGAATATGAAAGTTCTTTAGCAATGACGACACTGGTCTTCCAACTATAGCAATTAGCAAGTGGTTTTGCTGTATAGCAGTGTCTATTGCCTAGTAACGTAGCAAAGGTAGGACATGGTCTCTGAATGAGATGAAAAAATGAGGGATAAATTTGGCAGTTTAATTCATATACACTACTAGTTTAAAATACTTTTACCCAAAAGATTTGATTATTGGATAAATAGTCATTTTCGTTCCTAGAACTTGATTATAAACATAATTTATTTGTTGATTTGAAGTTTCTATTGTGACAATATTATCTAATGATAAATATTTTTTTTGTAAGGGTTAACTTAATGGTTGTGTATTTTTGTTTGAGTTTTATATTTTAGATAATGTACTGTCACATTAGAAATTTTAGACCAATAGACAGATGTTGCTTATTAATCAATATTATGTTTATTATTATGTTTGTTCTAACTTATACTTGTTTTTCTATTTTTATAAGTATTTATTATAATGTTATACTTGCAACGATTAAAAAATGGGAGGAAGGTGAAAATAAAATTATATTTTGGACAAATAGTCATTTTTGTCCCTAAATGTGTAGAGCGATAACAAATTTGTCCCTGAATGCAACACGTAGACTCTTTCATTAATAGTAACAGACGAAAGTTAACAGATGGATGGATTTATCACACTCTTCACTTTCGGTGATTAAAATTTGAATTTTTATCTTTCGATGATGAATTTGTTAGTGCTCTACACATTTAGGAGAAAAATGACTGTTTCACCTTGATTATTGTACAGTATCAACTTGTTTATTTAATATGATATGTTCATTGAATACTTGGAAAAATGTATTTACATCACACACACACACACATACACACACACTTACACTTTAAATAAGGATAGTTGTGTACCTATGTTGCAACTTGTAAAGGTATGGGCATTAGGTACGACACAGATGTTGCCAATTTTAAAGTTTTTGCAATGAGAAAAGTGAGTTGGGAGTGCTTTTTGATGTGTTTTTTTCAAAATTGTGGAATCTAAACCAAAGGGCACTTAGTAGTTAGAGTTATGTCTTTCATGTCAATGGTAAATTTTTAACTAGACCAATATCAAGTCACTATAATTGAAACTATTTCAATGATGCAATGTATATAGTGTCATGTCAATATGTTCTATCCTGCCTACCCATGTCCCCTAAACCAAATATTTTACTAGTCTTTTAGGGTTGGAGAATTGGAGATTTTATCATGAGGATAAAATTATGAAATGGAGTTGCCAATATCCAATAGGGGTGTGATTCTCAAGTTCTGAGAAGCCCATAACTGATTGTAATCTCTCTTGTTCCTTCACTAAATTGTTATGCATTTACTAATACTTAATAAGAACATTTGGCTTAATTTTGACCAATTAAATTTAGATTCGTTGCTGGACAAGAAGTTTTGGAAAATTAAAAAAAATACAAAAGTTCTTTTGTTCTTTTTTATTTTTTTGGTAGGAAAAGTCAAGATTGTTAATCATCAATCTTTATTATCTGTTGGGTGAAACAACTGCTAAACTCATAAAACAATTATTGATATTGGAATACAATTTTCTGCTTGAAAGCTTTGTGCATTAAGTGATTTTTTATCATTGATTTTACTTTTATAACACCATTTTGATCAAATGACTTTTTTAGAAAAAATAGTTACTAGTTGTTTCTATTGTAATAGGTATTTATTCAAGTCATAATTGTGTGTGAGACTGTGTGTCCATGTGTGATAATGATTGTCGAATCGCTACAAAACAATTAACCTACGCTAATTCTATAGCACAAGATTAACCTAGGTCGACTTAGAGACACGATCAATTTGGTTTCAACTTCAATTCACTAATAAACAATAGGGAGATTTTAATCGAACAGTTTGCAGGCAATGAATAAAAATTGCAAGAACATAAATAAGAATTGAAGAAAAATGCAGAAACTAACATAATTGATAAAAAGTGTTGTAAAACAGATTCAAAAATATCAATCCAATTCACCAAACCAAGTAATACAAATTATCATAGTTCTCATATAATGATCATATGGTGAATGTTCATTCCATATCATTAGAAACAGTTCAATCGAATTAACTCCTAAATCAATTGAAATCACAAATCGGATTGAAATATCATCTAAACCATCTATGATTAACATTCAAAATTAAGAAATAAATCTATAACCTAATTCGTTTTCAATCCTAAACATATTCATAATCATGAAAATTGAAAAGAGGATTGAAGAAGAAGATGAACATTCACATAGAAATTAAAATACCAAACCAGAACTCAAATTCTCCTTGCTTGGACTGGATCCTTGGATTGATTGATTGTTTAGCCTTCCATGATCATCATCAATGGAAGAGCCACGAAATTTATGAGAAAAATAGAAGAACAGAGATGAAAGGAAGAAGAAAAATAAAGAACAATGAAGAACAGTTGAGAGAAAAAGAAAGCGAACCTTTTTTAATTCTGAAAACTTCTAAAAGAAACTACAAATTCTGTTTATGCTCAAATGAAGTGTGTCAATCTACTAACTAATTGCACTAATTTATAGTGACTGAGTCAGTAGGAAAGGATGGGTCATGATTAGGCCCATCTAATCTAACTAATTACTAATTACACAAATTCGCAACCAAAAACTCAAGTGCAGAGGTTCTGACTTTCAAGCCTAAAATGACCCTCAAATGATAGAATTAGCCTCGGCTTATCTCTGATAGAATTGTAGATCTTTTCCTTATATTTCCAGGGACTACTCATATGCGCCATTTGGAGTTCTGTAGACCTCTCTAGGTCCTGCACAAGGAAGATAGGTCAAGTGAGCATAAAATCCAAAAATAAGCAACAATTAGCAATTAAGCCCACTTGTTTGCCTAAGAAAAAAATTGAGTTAGAATGAGAAAATAAAAGTCCAAGAGAAGTCAAATAAGCTAAGAAGAATAGAAAAATATTAAACTAAAAATACTCAATTAAAATACCCTACACTTAAACTTTTGCACTCCTGGGCAAAACTAAAAGAATGACTAAGAGAAAAATTTAAACTAAAGTAAACCACAAACTAAAAGAAAGGTATGAACAAGGCACACACATTTTTCAATGGATCCTAAAAATGCACAAAAGTGAGAAAGATGAAAAATGGAAGAATGATATTAAGGTAACAAACAATTCATGAACACATGATCACAAAGTGCAAAGTAAAAAAGTAGTCAAGTTAAAATTAAGAATGAAACAAGGTGATAGAAATCTCTCAAATAGCAACACTCAACCTCTTCTAATGTGTATGGGTTTATGTTTACACTCAAACACCACATGTAACTAGCACATCCCAATTTTGACAAGACTCTAATTCATTCAACTTGAAATACACATGCATCAAAAGATCAAAAGGACTTTATTGGTTTGTAATGTATGACTTAGGTAAATGGTGGATAAAAGAAGGATATTTAGGCTAAATAAAAGAGGGGCAATGGGGAGTAAGCCAACAAGTAAAAAGAGGGGTAGAAACAAAGAACTTATAAGGATAAAAATGAATCACAACAACTTTTATTGCATTTTTTTTGCTTGTACTTCTTTTTTTTTCTTTGAACTTTTGCTTTTTATACTCTTTCTTTTCTTTTCTTCCAAATCAAACCAAAATACAAATCTCCCACACTTGTTTGAAACCCACTCCCAAAATAATTCCAAGGCCCATTTTCTCTCTAAAGTTAGGATAACATGATTTTTCACTTTTTGGCTTGTAATGAGCTACACAAGAAAGAAAAGGTTAAAGGCTCAAAAAGGGTGACAATGGATATCAATGCAAGGTAGGTTTATTTGGCTAGTGGCTAAAAGAAAGAAGGCCTAAATTATCTCGATCAATGCATGTTCAAAAAGGAATATGACAAGAGAGACAAGACAAAACCTAGAGTAATCTAGCACAAGGGTGAAATCACACATGAAAGAACATGAATGGAATAATGTGATTCATCCACAAAGGCCTAAAAACTCACAAGGCATAATTCTATCACAATGATCCATCTTAAATTCTATTTCTCAAGCCTACTTATCACTTCAACAATTGTATCAATGATTCACATCAAGCATGAAACATTTCATTCCAACAAAAGTTAGTACATTCTCACAATTTATACAAGTTATAAATCCTATGAAAAACATGAAAAGTGCCTAAATTCTAATTTTTATTTTCTGAATGTAAAAATAGAATAACAAAAAAACAAAACAAATGCAGCAAAACAATAACAGAAATAGAAACATAAACCAGAAACAGAAAATAGAAAACAGAAAATATTTTTGTAATCCTTCACCCCACCCTTGAAATGCACATTGTCCTCAATGTGAGCATGCAATGAATTGCAAACAAAGAGACAACAAATAAAAGAAGGGAAAAGGAAACTCCCAAAATATCATTCAAGGTACATCATCACATAGAATTGGCAAGATCAAAGAGAGGTCCGCCACAAGCTCCTCCTCCACTTGCGGGCTCTCATGAAATAGCTTGAGTTGGTGACCATTCACTTTGAAGACCTGGCCGGTAACTTCATTTTTAATCTCAACTGCACCATGGGGAAAAATATTAGTGATAAAAGTAAACCCATAAGCTCCTCCTCCACTTGCGAGTTGCCTGGTTAAGTCTTCTATAGTCAATGCAAACTCACCAACTGTTGGCTACTCTAGTCGTAATCAACTCATTATCTTGGTTTTTCACAACAGTGATACCTGACTTCAACAGGTGAATCCAAGTGCTATCTGAAATGGGATAAATGATCCCTGCAGCTAGTAACTTCATCACTTCCTTCTTCACCACATCAAGAATAGTGGGATTCAGCCTCCTCTGTGGCTGCCTTACCGGCCTAGAATCATCCTCCAAGAGTATCCGATGCATGCAAATGAAAGGATTTATTCCAAGAAGGTCAGCAAGTGTCCATCCAATTGCCTTTTCGTGGCCTCTTAAAACATACAACAACTTCTGTTCATGCTCAAGTGATAGGCTGCTAGATATGATGACTGGAAGCTTCTGAGCATCATCTAAATATGCATATTTAAGGTGCTCAGGTAGTGACTTTAGCTCCAAGGAAGGTGGCTAAATGGTGGAAGGAAAGGAAAGGTTGGTGGCTGATGGAAGGGAGACATGAAAATCAACACATGTACCTGTATCTGCAACACAATCAGAGTCAAGTGCAGAGGAAATCTCCACACAAATACTACACACAATAGCAGAATTATCATCATAGGTACAATTGCAAGAACCAAGATCAAAATCAGAAAAATCAGAAAGTAAATCTACACTATCTACTGCAAGATCAATGATATCAAAAAGAAAGACAGAATGCTCCTCTATAGGATGTCTCATGGCCTAAAAAATGTTGAACTGGACAACGTCATCACCAAACTCTATGGAAAGAGTTCCTGCATGCACATCAATTTTGGTCCTGGCTGTCATCAAGAATGGTCTCCCTAGGATCAATGTGGAACAATGGCTGGAAGACTCATTCTCCATATCCAAAATGTAAAGATCTGTAGGAAAAATCAAATTATTAACTCGCACCAGCACATCTTCAATAAGTCCAAGTGGAAGCGCAACACTCCTGTGGGCTAAGTGAATGACAACACCAGTGGGTTTTAAATCATCAAGATGTAATGATATGCAAACTAATGTGGGCATGACATTAATGGAGGCTCCAAGGTCACACATGGCATTTGCAAAAGTAAAATCTCCAATGGTGCAAGGAACATTGAAAGTTCCAGGATCTTTGCACTTTTGAGGCAAGGTGGATAGTGGAATGACAACAACAGTTTTGCCCTGTATAAGTGCAGACACATTTCTGCCCATCTTTACTTGCTCATCTCCCTTCAGCTTCCTCTTATGGGTGCACAAATCCTTCAAAAACTTTGCATATTTTGGAATCTGTTTGATGGCATCCAAGAGGGGAATGTTGACTTCCACCCTCCTGAAAGTCTCAAGTAGATCGAAATTAAACTCCACTTTCTTTGCAGAAATTGATCTAGAAGGAAAAGGTAGAGGAATCTGTTTTGGTGTAGAATCTGTTTTGATACCATTTGTTGAATTTGGAAGCTTTGTGCCACTCCTCAAGATAAGAGCACTCATATTCTTTGGATTAATAACTGGTTGTGTTGGAATGTTGCCAGAACCTTGCTACTGCATCTGGTTGACAGTTGTAGCTAACTGTCCAATCTGAGTCTGCAGATCTTGGATGGTTGCATTGACATTTTGTTGAAACTAAATGTTGGTTGTTTCCATTTGCTTCATCAGGTCCTCCATGGAAGGTCCATAATTGTTATGCACAGGTTATGCAGGTGTAGGTGCAGGTTGCTGAAATTGTGGCTGTTGTCTGAATGAGGGAGGTTGGTATTTGGTATTGGAGGGTTGATATTGCTGTGGTTGAGGTCTGAATGGTTGTTGTTGTTGTGGACCTAGACCACACATCAAATTCGGGTGATCTCTCCAACATGGATTATAAGTGTTAGAGTAAGGATTATATTGTTGTTGAGGTCTGAATGGCTGTCCAGGTTGTATGGCAGAAACTTCAGCAGTCTGTTCCGTTTCTTGAAGAGTAGGACATGATTTTGTTGGATGATCAGGTGCACAACAGATACCATACAGCCTTGGTTGATTGGCTGCCATCACATTCTGCTGTTGACCAATAGCAAGTTGTCTCACAAGGGATGTCAACTCTGTCAGTTTATTCTCCAACCTCTGATTATTAGCAACCATAGAAACAAAAACTTCATTTGCAGCAGCCTTGGATGTTGCAGCACCTCTAGTACCAAATTGTTGATAATTGACTGCCATGTTAAAAATCAACTGTCTTGCAGTAAGAGGAGTCTTGTCCATCAAAGCACCTCCACTGGCTGCATCTATCATACTCCTGTCCATCAACTTGAAGCCTTCATAAAAATATTGGATCAATAATTGCTCACTGATTTGATGGTGAGGACAGGTAGCACACAACTTGTTGAATCTCTCCCAGTACTCATATAATGTCTCTTTAGCTAGCTACCTTATACCACAAATTTCTTTCCGGATGGATGCTGTTCTGGATGCAGGGAAGAATTTCTCCAAAAATTTTCTCTTCATATCTGTCCAAGTGTTGATAGGATTTGGTTGAAGGTACAACCAGTCCTTGGCCACACCATCCAGAGAGAATGCAAATTCCTTCATCTTGACATAATCCTCATGAATGTCATGTGGTCGCATGGTGGAACACACTACATGAAACTCCTTAAGATGCTTGTGTGGATCTTCACATGCAAGACCATGAAACTTTGGAAGCAAATGGATCAGTCAAGATTTTAGCTCATAGCTAACCTTAGTCTCAGGATATTGAATACACCAAGGTTGATAAACAACATCAGGTGTAGCCAATTCCTTAAGAGTTAGGTTGTTATCAGCTATTGTATCAACAAAAATTTCAAAATCAAGATGTTCAGAACTAGAAATAGACACAATACTACTATCTAGAACTACAGTATCAAATTTATCTAGATTACTATTATTTCTCCTCAATCTGTGAAATGTCCTATCTATCTCAGGATCATATAAATGCAAATCACTTGATTGGGACCTAGTCATGCACAATTTAACTCATCAAAGACAAAAATCATAGAAATATCAGAAGTAACAGATAACTACTCTATCAAGATACTGTTCATAATATTTGCTAAATCTATATTAAAAATGAAAATCTGGTCCAATTTTTTTTTAAAATTCAAAAACACTACAGTAAATGTCTAAAAATTATTTTTTATTTTTGAATTTTTTATGTATATTTTTATATTTTTATTTTTTTAAAATTAAAAAACACCACAGTAAATGACTAAAAATTATTTTTTTGAGTTTTGAATATATTTATCTTTTTTTTTATCTATATCTATCTTCTAACTATTATTTAGAAACAAATTTTTGAATTTTTGAATTTGAAGTTTTTTTTATCTATGTATATCTATCTTCTATCTTTTATCTATTTTCTATCTATATTTATCTTTTATCTACAATCTAGAAACAAATTTTTGAATTTTTGAAATTTTGAAATTTTTTTTCTATATTTATCTATATCTATCTATTTTCTATCTATTATCTAGAAACAAATTTTTGAAATTTTGAATTTATTTTATTATCTTTTTTTAGCTTCTATCTATTGTCTAGAAACAAATTTTTGAATTTTTTTTAATCTTTTTTTTAGACTGATGAAATTATACTATACTAATATCAATGGTACCTATACTATTATCTAATTATGAGTGGATTAAAGTTGGCACACAATGAACCGTATCCCTTGCAACGACGCCACTTTTGATAACGATTGTTGAATCGCTACAAAATAGTTAAACTACGCTAATTTTGTAGCATAAGATTACAAGATTAACCTAGGTCGACTCAGAGACACGATAAAAAAAAATTAAAGTCATGGAGCTCCAAAGTGTGACTTTGCACTCTTTAAATAGGGGTAGTTGTGTACCTATGTTGCAACCTGTAAGGGTATGGGCATTAGGTACAACACAAATGTTGCCAATTTTAAAGTTTTTGCGTTGAGAAAAGTGAGTTGGGAGTGCCTTTTAATGTGTTTTTTTCAAAATTGTGGAATCTAAACCAAAGGGCACTCAGTAGTTAGAGCTATGTCTTTCATGTCAATGGTAAATTTTTAACTAGACCAATATCAAGTCACTATAATTGAAACTACTTCAATGATGCAATGTATATAATGTCATGTCAATATGTTCTACCCTGCCTACCCATGTCCCCCAAACCAAATATTTTACTAGTCTTTTAGGGTTGGAGAATTGGAGAATTTATCATGAGGATAAAATTCTAAAATGGAGTTGCCAATATCCAATAGAGGTGTGATTCTCAAGTTCCGAGAAGCCTATAACTGATTGGAATCTCTCTTGTTCCTTCACTAAATTGTTATGCATTTACTAATGATCCTTAATAAGAACATTTGACTTAATTTTGACCAATTAAATTTAGATTCGTTGCTAGGCAAGAAGTTCTGGAAAATTAAAAAAAATACAAAAGCTCTTATGTTCTCTTTCTTTTTTTTTGGTAGGAAAAGTCAAGATTGTTAATCATCAATCCTTATTATCTGTTGGGTGAAACAACTGCTAAACTCTCAAAATAATTATTGATATTGGAATACAATTTTTTGCTTGAAAGCTTTGTGCATAAGTGATTTTTTATCATTGATTTTACTTTTATAACACCATTTTGATCAAATGACTTTTTTAGAAAAAATAGTTACTAGTTGTTTCTATTGTAATAGGTATTTATTCAAGTCATTTGTGATATCAGCACTATCAAAAATAGCCTTAAAGCACTGGTGTGAAAATACCACTGCTATAGTTTATCCATTCAAATGTCATAATTGTGTGTGTGTGACTGCGTGTCCATGTGTGATAACGATTGTCGAATCGCTACAAAATAATTAAACTACGCTAATTCTGTAGCACAGGATTAACCTAAGTCGACTCAGAGACACGATCAATTTGGTTTCAACTTCAATTCACTAATTAACAATAGGGGGATTTTAATCGAACAGTTTGTAGGCATTGAATAAAAATTGCAGGAACATAAACAAGAATTGAAGAAAAATGCAGAAACTAACATAATTGATAAAAGGTGTTGTAAAACAGATTCAAGAATATCAATCCAATTCACCAAATCAAGCAATACAAATTATCATAGTTCTCATATAATGATCATATTGTGAAGGTTCATTCCATATCATTAGAAACAGTTCAATCGAATTAACTCCTAAATCAATTGAAATCACAAATCGGATTGAAATATCATCTAAACCATCTATGATTAACATTCAAAATTAAGAAATAAATCTATAACCTAATTCGTTTTCAATCCTAAACATATTCATAATCATGAAAATTGAAAAAAGGATTGAAGAAGATGAACATTCACATAGAAATTAAAATACCAAACTAGAACTCAAATTCTCCTTGCTTGGATTGGATCCTTGGATTGATTGATTGTTTAGCCTTCCATGATCATCATCAATGGAAGAGCCACGAAATTTATATAAGAAAAATAGAAGAACAGAGATGAAAGGAAGAAGAAAAATAAAGAACAATGAAGAACAGTTGAGAGAAAAAGAAAGAGAACTTTTTTTAATTATGAAAATTTCTAAAAGAATCTTCAAATTATGTTTGTGCTCAAATGAGGTGTGTCAATCCACTAAATAATTGCATTAATTTATAGTGACTTAGTCAGTAGGAAAGGATGGGCCATGATTGGGCCCATCTAATGTAACTAATTACTAATTACACAAATTCGCAGCCCAAAACTCAAGTACAGAGGTTCTGACTTCTAGGGACTACTCATATGCGCCATTTGGAGTTTTGTAGACCTTTCTAGGTCCTGCACAAGGAAGATAGGTCAAGTGAGCATAAAATCCGAAAATAAGCAACAATTAGCAATTAAGCCCACTCTTTTGCCTAAGACAAAAACTGAGTTAGAATGAGAAAATAAAAGTCCAAGAGAAGTCAAATAAGCTAAGAAGAATAGAAAAATATTAAACTAAAAATACTCAATCAGTGCACACATGCACTTGTGTGCATTTTGTACCTTTGATTATATATGTGTGTGATAAAGTAAATGAAAGGGTGCTATAAGCATGTAACCTTGAGGAACAGCTGCAAGAGCTTGTAAAAGAATTTTGTTATCTCCATTCAAACCTGCTGGTCATTTCTTAATCAAACTTATCTTTAAATAAAAATAGTCTTCACGACTTAGTATAATCAGAAGTAAAACATTCAGAGAGGGACCATTACACTTCTCCAAGAAGAGATCTGAATCACCAGTGAAGTAAAGGTGTGAAACCTTCACTTCCTTTAAACCAACTTGGATACCTTTATGAGCTCTCCAAAACAGTTACAAAATTGCAAAAATAGAAAACATTCCCCTTTCTTAGCTTTTCTTATTTTCCTAAACCATAATATACTTTTGTTGTTATTCATAATCATAGAAAATGTAGCAGAAAATCCACCTTCTATATATTTAGCATCAAAATATTTTCTATCAAGATCCTTTTCCAAGAACTCTACTCAAAGCCAAATTTCTTCTATTTTTTGTTATATCTTCCACTACCTGATTTGCAAATGGAGTGACATCTGGACTTTGTCTACATGCTCTAAAAGCATTCTGGTTTTTTAATATTTAGAAGAATTTAAGTCAAAATGATAACACGGAAGGTAGAAGAAAAAGAAAAGGAAAACAATGGACTTTGTCTACTTGCTCTAAAAGAATTTTGGTTTTTTAATCTCTAGAAGAATTTGAGTCAAAATGATAACAAGGAAGGATGAAGAAAAAGAAAAGGAAAATGAAGCCAAAGAGGCAATCTAGTGATCTGTGTACTCATTTGCACTTGTATTAATTTATACATAGAGATAACAGGATTTATCATGTACTTTATTCATGATGCTTGCCTTTCATTTTCCAATGCTTGTACTTCTGTTGGTGACCAATGTTTCATTATGTGTTGTATTGATCACTTTGCATTAACTTCATTGCATTGGCAGTGATGTTGGTGCACTTCAGCAACTCTTGGTTGATCAACTCAATCTTCAAACTAAGAAGGTATGCTAGAATTATGATGCATGTCCACACCATTAATAATTTAATGTTATGCTTACGATAATAATTAGGAATGCTTAATTTTGAATTAGATCTCTATATGCTTGTAGGACCTCCTATATGATCATTAGATCACTATTGTTGTATTGTTAACTTTTTGAATTTGAAGTTCACATTTACCTTGATGTTAATGAATAGAATCTACTATTATACATTGGCTTTACTTGAGAGAAATATATACATACTCTAGTACAATAAAGCAATTTTAGGATATGTTGGCTTTGGTGTGTTGTTTAATTATAGGACCCCAAGATAACTAAGATGTAGTTAAGAAGAAAGAAGAAATTGGGTATTGATTGAGTGTTTTTAGTTGAGTTTTTTTAGTTTAATATTTTTCTATTCTTCTTAGCTTATTTGACTTCTCTTGGACTTTTATTTTCTCACTCTAACTCAACGTTTGTCTTAGGTCAACAAGTGGGCTTAATTGTTAATTGTTGCTTATTTTCAGATTTTTTGCTTACTTGACCTATGTTCCTTGTGCAGGACCTAGGGAGTTCCACAAAACTCCAAATTGCACATATGAGTAGTCCTTGAAAGATAAGGAAAATATCTACAATGTCAGAGATAAGCTGAGGCCAATTATGTCATTTTAGGCTTGGAAGTTAGAACATCTACACTTGAGTTTTGGGCTGCAAATTAGTGTAATTAGTAATTAGTTAGATTAGATGGGCTTAAGCATGACCCATCCTTTCCTACTGACTCAGTCATTATATATTAGTGCAATTAGTTAGTTAAAGAACACACTTCATTTTAGCAAAAACAGAATTTGTAGTTTCTTTTAGAAGTTTCCAGAATTAAAATTTCTCTCTTTTTCTTTCAATTGTTCTTCAGTTTTCTTCTTCATTTCATTTTCGTTCTTCCATTTTCTTCCACTAATTTCGTGGGTCTTCCACTGATAATGATCATGGAAGGCTAAACAATCTATCAATCCAATAAGGATCCAGTTCAAGCAAGGAGAATTTGAGTTTTGGTTTGGTATTTCAATTTTTGTATGAATGTGCATTTTCTTCTTCAATCCTTTATTCGATTTTCATGATTATGAATGTGTTTAGGATTGAAAATGGATTAGGTTATGGATTCATTTCCTAATTTTGAATTTTAATCACATATTGTTTGGATGATATTTCAATTAGGTTTGTGGTTTCAATTAATTTAGGAGTTAATTCGATTGAACTGCTTCTAATGAATTGAATGAACTTACATAACAATATCATTATCTGAGAACTATGATAATTCACATTGTTTGGTTTGGCGAATTGGATTAATATTCTTTAATCTGTTTTACAATACCTCTTATCAATTTTTCCAGTTTCTACATTTTTCTTCAATTGTAGTTTGTGTTTTCGCAATTTTTATTCATTGCCTACAAACTGTTTGATAAAAATCCCCCTATTGTTTATTAGTTAATTAAAGTTGGAACCAAATTGATCGTATCTCTGAGTTGACCTAGGTTAATCATGTGCTACAGAATTAGTGTAGTTTATTTGTTTTGAAGTGATGCGACATCGGTTATCGGTATTCCTTAGCTGAAAGCCAAAGATTAGTTCAATGAAATACTGAGATCCATTTGGGAGAGAGTTTGGGTACTCTCAAATTACTTAGAGTTGGTTTCTTGTTTATTTTTCTCTGCAGTTCCTACGTGTTTCAGAAACGCAGGACCTGATATCACCTTTATACAGGCCTGACTTTGTCTTAATAATATAGTACCTTGGAGTTCTAGCCTTTTTATTCCTTTCATTCTTGGGTAACTATCATTTAATCTGTTTGTGACAAACACATGATAAGATGATAGTATGAATTTTTTTTACAGTAATCATTACAAAGTTAAACACATCTTAATGTCATTTCTTGCTGTATGACTTTTCGCCGCAGTTCAGTTTGTATTTAATGTGATATTTGCTGAAGAACTGAGTTGATGATCCTCTCTACTATGGATGTTGACTTGGGACCAGAGGATGCCTGAACTTTTATACATCAAGGGAGCCTTTTGATCTTCCAGGGACGATTGTTGATGTTGAATGAGTTAAGATAATTGTTGTTATTTAAGGAATTTTACTTTATTTTAGAAATTTTATCTTTATTAAATGATTTTTGTATGAAATAGATTGTCATATTAGGACTTACAATTTGTTTGGAATTGGTTAGGATTTTATGTTATAGAAAACTAATATACATTAGGATTTGGGTTAAACATACACGTTTCCAAATATAAGGAACCATAAAGAGACAGTTTGTTTAGGGACTAAAATTGAGTATTTGTATATTTTGAGGAACTAAAAATTACAGTTACTCCTTGGAAATTGAAATTTTATATTTGATTAGGAATTAATTACGATTTCCTTTAGATTATGTTATTCAAACTTTAACATTGATAACAAGATTATTGGTTTTGCATTGCGAGTTATGGGTCTTTCTCTCGTCCATTCTCTTTGTGTTTCTTTTTTAGCCTTGTTTCGAGTACTATCTAAGAAAAACTATTGTATACATTATGACAAGAATGCAAATTGCATAAAGTTTTCTATCCAATATCCATGCAACAAAGTGACTTCATTCAATGAGGCAAAATCAGCTAAAAAATATAGAACATGGAAGGTCTTCTCCAACAATGACGACAATGGTCTTCCAATGATAGCAATTAGCAAGTGGTTTTGCTGTATAGCAGTGTCTACTGCCGAGTAACGTTGCAAAGGTAGGACATGGTCTCTGAATGAGATGAAAAAATGAGGGATAAATTTGGCAGTTTAATTCATATACATTATTAGTTAAAAATAGTTTTACACAAAAGATTTGATTATTGGATAAATAGTCATTTTCATCCCTATCAACTTGATTATAAACATAATATTAATTAATAAGCATAATCTGTCTGTTGATCTGAAATTTCTATTGTGACAACATTAGGTAATGACAAAATATGTTCTTAATGGCTGTGCATTTTTGTTTGAGTTTCATATTTTGGGTAAGGTACTGTCACATTATAAAATTTAGACCAATAGACAGATTTTTGTTATTAATCAATATTATGCTTATTATTATGTTTGCTCTAACTTATGCTTGCTTTCCTATTTTTTTAAGTGTTTATTGTAATGTTATATTATGGGTAAATAGTCATTTGTAGAGGGAGATAATAATTTTTCATTGAAACAGATATTTTAAAAGTGGGTCAACTCGCTCAGGCGAATTTTGCAGGATTTTTGCTCGCCTGGACGAGTGAAGTTGGCATTATATATGGACAACAATGTCCAGACCACGAAAATGGAGGATTTTTCTTCTCCCAAAGCTTCCCCAACCTCCCACCATCATCCTCCACCACCCAAGACCATCGGTGACCACCGCGGGCCGCCGTTGCTTGCCACGAGACCACTGCACGGAGAGGAACCCTTTAATCGGAGTGGAATCTTCGAAACTCTTCTCGAAGTTTTGGTAGAGAACAGAGCTTCCAAATCTTTCTGTCTTGGTTTCCTTGAGGTAATCTTAGTTTCTTTTGTCTTCTCCTACCTAGTTTAAGCTTCTCTTAGTGTCTCTTGTGTTTTGGGTACCGTTGTTGAGATTTTTACACTTCCTTTGAAAAACCCTTTGAAAATGAGATGTTGTAAAGTCTCATTTTTATGAAATTGATGTCATTTTCGTGATCCTTGTGGAACCCTGATCACATTGGTGTGATTGGAATTTCAAAATGATGTCTTTTGATGTGAACTCCCAAAACACTGTTTAGCCCCTTTTCGATTTGAGTGGGTATTTGACCCCAAATGTTAAAATTGATCTTACCTTGGAAATCTATACTAAATTATCTTTAATTTGGTATGTAGAACTCTGCGTTCGGACAAGCACGCATATTTGAAGGATTGTGAAACAACACCGTTTAGGCTGTAATAGGGAGAACTCTTGGTTAGGTAAGGGGAGTTTATTATTTAATTATAGTTTTGGTACCATAGTTGGGGGCCAGGGAGTCCAACTATGAGGATATTTTCCTGTTCCTGCTGTGTGCTGGTTTTCAAGAAAAACTAAGTTTTTAACTAATGGGATGCGATGTATTTATGATTGATGTGTGTTTGTCCTTGTGTGTTGCTCGTTTTCGATAAAAACTGTGTTTTTAACTAATGGGATGCGATGAATTTGTTATTGATGGATAAAAATGTGAATGATGTTATTGTTGTAATTGATTGGATTTTTGGGAAAAGTCTTAATTACAGACGAGACTCTGCGCAAAATTTTATAATATGTTTTCCTATTTAATTCTTTATTAAATCTTTAAATGGGCATAAGAGTGTGTTTTCTATATTGTAGTCCTCCTCTTTAATTTAGAATTTTCCTAAAATACCAGTCTCGTGGTAATATGGATTGTGGATGGATGAGATGTTATTGATGTGTTGGTGATGATTGAATGAAATAATGATTATGTGTTTGATGATAATTACATAATATAATGATGATGTGGTTTATGATGTTTAAATGAGATGATGATGAATGGATGTTGATGTTGAAATGAGATGAAGTTGATGTTTATGAGGATATTGTTGAAATAAGATAAATTTAATATATGTGATGATAATATCGAGATGAGGTGATGTGTATGTACATTGATACCCATGGGGGTGCATGATTGGTCATCCTTGTGGGGAAGGATTTGTTCCTGGCCATGATCATGCAATGATGGTGCCCATGGTTGTCATTATGTGATATGGATATACATGGATACCCATGGGGGTGTATGACTGGTCATCCTTGCGAGGAAGGATTTGTTCCTGACCATGGTCATACATTGATGGTGTCATGATTGTATGCTATGTATATACACGTGGGGTGCAGTGACTGGTTGGTTATCCTTGCGGGGAAGGATTTGTTCCTAGCCACGGTTAGTGCATCGGTGAGCCCACATTGGTGTATTATGTATGTACATGGGGGGTGTATGACTGGTCATCCTTGCGGGGAAGGATTTGTTCCTGGCCATGGTCATACATTGATGATGCCCATGTTTCATACTTCATATTGCATGGATGGAAATAGAATGAAGGCACTTGCATACCTGTGGGTTTCAATGGGCTGAAAACGCAGGTACTAAGGGGTTACCAGGTTTGGAATTCCTTAGCGACATTGGCTAATCACCGGGGGGGAATGGCTAGTGCATGACAGGGTGGCCCTGATAGGCGGTGAATCAATTTTACTGTGAGAGGCTATTTCCGGGATATGGTACCACATTGCATGCTGATAGATGAGTCAGGTGCATGCATCATTCTATGCATGATTGTTTGAGTTGTGAAATGCATTGGATGATTGGTTTGTTGAGTGTGTATTGGAATCATGGATTTTTGTTAATGATTGTGGTGGGTAATGTTGTTTCCTTCCCAATTGCTGCTATCTGATGTTGGTTGGTTTTATATAATAAACTCACCCTTACATTTGTTGTACCGTGTGGTTGGTACCTGTGCTGATCGCAAAATTTCGTTCGTGTGAGCAGATGAGCAGCAGTAGATGACCTTGGAGGGAGATCTTCTTTTTGGTTGGAACCGCCAAGCCGATGTGATGACGTTGGATTTCATTTTGGATAAAGAGCTGTGTTTTGTTAATCAACTCATTCTTAGTTAGTTCTTTGACTTTTAGTTAGATATGTTATTTCAGGTGTATATACATGTAAAACTAAAGAAATCTCTAACAGGTGGATGACATTTACTAATTTAATATATATGTACATATGTGTTTAATTATGTAATTGTAATATGTGTATGATAATTGTATTATCGCAAAAAATTTATCATCATTTTCATAATCAAATTAATGGAGTTTTATTAAAATTGAGATTTGCACGATTAAGAGTTAGTGATGTCGTAGCGACGAGGCAGGTCGTCTGAGAAGTTGAGTGCTCTTGGTGTTAAGGATGATGATTTGCTAATGATGGTATCTAGTGCTGGTGCTGGCGCTGCTGCTTCTAGGTATGACCATTCAATCACTCAATTTATGTTAAATTGCACTGTTATGAGATAAGTTGGGGACCCTCTATTTGAAAACCTGTAAATCGTGCCATCCCGTTTATGCTGCCATGCAAAAGTACTAAGTTGTTAGTTATTATGCTTGCACATGGTCTAGTGTTCTTAGGTGTTAAGTGGACTAATACATGATAGAAATTTAGAATTTAAAGAACTGTGAAATTTTGTGCCTTGACTATGATTGTGTACTTATGTTGGCTTAATAAATTGATATTTCACAAGTGATATATAGTTTGTTGAGTCTCTGATAATTTCTGTACCATGATAGGACAAAATCTGGGTTGTAGCTCAGCTTACTCCATACTCCTAACATTTTACTTACTACATGAATAAATTAATCTGAATTGAGTGCCATTTGTAAAAGGTAGGGGCTAAGAAAATCAAGTTATACTTTTGCAAATGAGGTATTGGAAGTCTGAAAGATGTGTAGTGGGTATCATTTGAAAGGAGACTTACCAGTCTTTGAGATCAGACACTATAGTGGGTATCACTGTTTTCCTTTTCTTTTTCTTAATCCTTCCCTATTATCATTTTGAATCAAATTCTTTTAAAGATTAAAAAACCAGAATGCTTTCAGAGCAGGTAGACAAAGTCCAGATGCCACTCCATTTGTAAATTAGGTAGTGGAAGATATAACAAAAAAATAGAAGAAATTTGACTTTCAGTAGGGTTCTTGGAAAAGGATCTTGATAGAAAATATTTTGATGCTAAATGTATATAAATTGGATTTCCTCCTACATTTTCTATGATTATGAATAACAAAATTATATAATGGTTAAGAAAATTAGAAAAGCTAGAGAAGGGGAATGTTTTCTATTTTTGCAATTTTGTAACTGTGGAGGAGAGCTCATAAAGGTATCCAAGTTGGTTTAAAGGAAGTTAAGGTTTCACACCTTTACTTCACTGATGATTCAGATCTCTTCTTGGAGGAGTGTAATGATCCCTCTGTGAATGTTTTACTTCTGATTATACTAAGTCATGAAGACTGTTTTTGTTTGAAGATAAGTTTGATTAAGAAAGGACTAGCGGGTTTGAATAGGGATAACAAATTTTTTTTACAAGTTCTTGCGGCTGCTTCTCAAGGTTGTAGGCTTATAACACCCTCTCATTTACTTTATCACGCATATATAATTAAAGGAACAAAATGCACAAAAGTGCATGTGTGCACATAGACACGTAGTCACACACACAAAATTATGATATTTTAATGGATAAACTATAGTAGTGGTATTTTCACACCTATGCCTTAAGGCAATTCACTACTAGAAATATTAGCTTTAACATCGTTAAGTTAACATCGGTTATTGCAAAAACTGATGTTAACAAAAACGCGATGGCAAAATCGTAAATAACAGGACCTCGTTAACATCGGTTTTCCTAAAACCGATATTAACTAGTCCCTATTAACATTGGTTTTTAATAAAACTGATGTTAACGACTTCTTGTTAACATCGATTTTGTCAGTTTTCCTAAAACCGATGTTAACAGGAACTCATTAGCATCACTTTTCATGTAAAAATCGATGTTAACAAGGACTAGTTAACAAACCGATGTTGTTGGTTTGACTATAAAATATTTCAACTAGCGCCCAAATTAAAGACCTTCACTCTCGTGGCGTCATAAACCTTCTCTTACTCTTGCTATCTTCTCCCTCTCGATTTTGGCGACAGAAAGCTACTCGATTTCAGAAAAGGTGTCTCATGATTGCCACCCTCTCCCTCTCACTCTCTTACTCTGGTCATCTTTCTCTTGGTCGCGCTGAATGAAGCTCATGACTTCAAATCCTCTTTTGTGAGATATATGGATACCAGGTTAGTAGCGTTATTGCACCCAACGAACCTTTCTCGCAACTAAATCTTTGTGTCTCTATTGTTGCATTATTATTTTAAGGAAATGTGTGGGTTGAATGTGTTGGTATGTGAGTTATATGTTGTTGCCCACCAATTGTTTGATAAAATGCCTAATCCGTGTTTGTAAGCTTATTTGTGAATTGTTTGTGTTCAGTGAGAAGTACTTTGCTGATTATTGGTTATATTTTAAGTTATCACCGTTTGGGTTTCTCTCCTATTAGTGTGTAAGCCTATTTGCAAATAAAGCCAATAGCACTAGCTTGGTGGGTTGAGCACTCAAACCTTATGTTATTTTTCATGCTCTACGCTCAATTTTTAAAGCTATAAGTAGAATGTTATAGCTTTAAAGAAATGTTGTTATTCTCTGGTTGGTGATGATGTAAGTTTACTTATGTCCAACCTAGGTATGGGGTATAATTATGCAAATTATAGCAATTCCATTTTCTTTTTCAGTGCATATGTTGATAGCCTGATTGTGCATATCCTTAATTTATCCCTTGAACTTCATGGAAGAGAATTTTGGACCAGTAGGTAACATATGTAAGCAATTTGGATTGCTATGGTTTACACCTTTTGACTGACAAGGCACCAAGTAGACATTTTTAAGTATACATTCCTCATTAGAGTAATTATTTTCTCACTCAATCCATGAGTGGAAATTCATGTATAACCATATTGCTCTAAAAAATAATAATAGACTTGTATGAAAAATTAGAATTGCCATTGTCAACATAAATTAGAATTGCAAGTAGTTGATATAGGAAAAGCTGATATAAATATAGGTGTATTCAAACCAGTAGATTTAGAGACATCACCTTAGGCCGTCGGCATTTCCTTATTGTGTTAATTTTTCCTAATGAATGGTATCAAATCCATGACCTTTGAAAACCTGCTGCTACTCCTTGCAACTCTCCGTGAGTAGTTTTTACTGTCACACCCACCATGAATATGTCAACCCAATGATCATACATGAACCAAGCTGAGTTTGATTGAGTTGGTTTGGTTTGTCCAAGTCCAAACTGACCCAAACTAAAGCTTTTTAATCAGTTTGATCTCATTTTGCAATCAATCTAACCCGAACAATTCTTTACAATTTTTATCCACTATAACACATTTTAAAAATTAGACCTAATCATCTTGCTTGATAATGTGTTTTTCATATATATAAGTTGTTGTAGTTAATGTTGCTTGGCTAAATCAAGCATAGCTAGCACAGTTCCATTCTAGGCTACAAAGCAGTACATTAGACCTAATCATCTTGCTTGTTTACAATGAGATAAACGGATTAAAGGATCCTAAAAAAGATCAAATCTTCCAAATGGTTTCTAAAGGTGTCTCCATGATCAAAATCTCCAAAGCCTAATCATTAAAGAAGTAAGAGAGTTCATTAAAGTTCAAACTTGGAATATTCTTATTCCCCTATTTTGTTTTAGATGAATGAGGCCACAAGGTAACTTTGTGTTTTATGTTTAATCCAACGGCTGAGATTGAGCACAACCACCTTGGATATATCCTAATCCTAATAATTAAATTGATCTTGTAACTCTCACAAGCACACTTATGGTCACCATTAAAATGTATAGAACCATTGAAACGTATAGAAGGCGGCACACATTCTTCAAACAATTATTAGCCACCTTTAGTTACAAATGATTCACTCTCATCATATCGTATATTCATATTTCGTATTCATATATGTTGGCAACACTTCCTTTCATATTCCCACATTCTACTACTAATTAATAGCTTGCGTTAGGCCAATCATGTGAATTCGACACAAATGATTGGTTGGAATGGTTTGAGTGTAATTGGATTTGGAGAGAGACACATTTCATATTTAATTTTTTATTCTAACTAATCACTAGTTGTAATTGTAATTTGTAGGCACTTTTCGTTTTCATTTTTGCATCCACATCACGACATTCATTGTTGTTGTTAGCCACCATCTTCACCGGTAGGAATGTCTTTCATAAACTGAGCAAAATTGTGTATGTGTCGTCTTTGAATATAACATGTTCAATGTTCAACATCATTTGTAGGAAGTTGTCCTTTTGTACTTTGCATTGTCATCACTAGATTCGTGCTTGCAGATTGTCAGTGACAATCATCACAGGTACTTACAAATGTG
Organism: Glycine latifolia; assembly: GCA_013407115.1. NCBI lineage: Eukaryota > Viridiplantae > Streptophyta > Magnoliopsida > Fabales > Fabaceae > Glycine > Glycine latifolia. The sequence goes on from CM023955.1 coordinate 35,957,438, forward strand.
TTTAGTATTTTTTGAGATTCTATATGTATACGCGTGGTTTTGCAACTTGTTTTATGTGATTAATGACTAGTGCTTTATATATACACTTAATGTTCATTATGAGGGAACCTTAGTTTCCCCCGTTTGAGATTCATCACAGTGATTCTTCTGGACAGTTTGGATTAATCGTTGTATTGATTCTTGAATTGTCAGTTTGGACAGTTTGGGAAGACTCATTTTTTATAGTATATTCATATGTATATATTGAGTTTCTTTTCTTAACTTTGATGAAATTTCGGTACAATGCATTTCACTTTGTTCGCCGGGTGCATACTTGACTGTGGTGGAACTCATGTCACTGCTTTCATGTCGTGTAATTGGAGATCAAAGCGAAATGCTGCCGAAATTTCGTCAAATTTAAGATAAGAAACTCAACCTATACATATGAATATACTATAAAAAAAATTGTCTTTCCTGAATGGGATAGGGCCACACCTTTAATGAAAAAAGTGAGGTTTACATGCATGAAATAACTTTGTGAGTATCACAAAGTTATTAATTAGATGGATCGAAGTTGGATGAATGCAAGTCGCATGAGCACTGAGTATGAGGAAGGCGTTGAACATTTCTTGGTATTCGCCTCTGAAAGAAGTCGACCGGATAGGGATGGAAAATATTTTTGTCCATGTATAAACTGTTTGAATGGAAGACGCCAAGCACTAGACGACATATGGGAACATCTTCTGTGTGATGGGATTAAGAAGAATTATACCATATGGATATGACATGGTGAATTGACAAACATGCAAAGGGAGTTGCAAACTGAACCGCTTGATGTAGACATCGGAGATTGATTAGAGGATATGATTCGTGATCTGGGACATGAGTCTTTTCAGCAAGCACATGCCCCTATGTATGATACATTGGAAAGTGATTCGAAGAAGCTGTTGTATCCAGGGTGCAAAGATTCATTAACACTATTGTCAGTGGTGTTAAATATGAAAATACAATGAACACTTATGCAAATAAACCAAGAGGGGGGTGAATTGGTTTTACCTCAGAGTTTTAAAATTTCCTTTCAAAATTTATAACAGCGGAAGACTTCAAAAGGATCGTATCAATTTAAAACCAATTATAAATCAATTTACTTCATCAATCAAATTACTCTTGTGTTATAACCAAGTTTATATGATGAACAAATTCTATACTTCAAGAATTTAATGAAATATAAACTGAAATCTAATGCACACAAGATTTATACTAGTTCACCTCACAACCCCAGAGGCTACATCCAGTTTTCTTTCAACCAAATCTTGGTTAGAGTTCCACTATAACAAATATATGTTCTTTACAAGCTTACAAAATGATCTCCCTTACCCTCCCTAGGTAAAATTCAAAATCTACTTCCTATAGACTTTTCAAAATATCAAGAACCAGAGATCCCCTCTCTGTTCTTCCCTCTAGAAACCTTTTCTAGAAAAAGCTTTAAAGAATCCAAATGTTAGATGGAAATACAACACAATTATACAACAAATATCAACTAAACTCAAGCTTTAGGTACAAGAAAGATATCACCTCATAATCCTCAGCTATTAGAATGATATGAATGATTCAATCAACCTGAGATTATATGCAAAAGATGACTACCACACTTTCTTGATTGCTTCTTTATGCACTAGCTTGAATATTTCTTCAAACAATGAGTATCAAGACTCATATCTATTGTAAATCTCAATGAAACTCAACACATATGAGTTTTTCACTAATTTCAGCCTTGGGTACACTTGAGAGCTTTAGAGAATGTATATTACAGAAGTATTCATGAGTATCTCTCTTCTTTTTTTATTTATTTAAAAATAGACTCAGTTTCTATTTATAAAAAAAACTGTTTTAACTAACTGTAATCGATTAATCCGTCAAGTTAATCGATTATTTTACCTATAGTAATTGATTATTTTAACCATATAATTGATTAAAGTGTTCATCAGAATTCTGGAAATCTGATACGAACAGAATAATCAATTAAATCACCTGTAATCGATTAAGCCAGACAAACTATGTTTTTACAATGCACCCATGTAATTGATTAAGTACCCATTTAATCGATTAACACAGACCATGCCTAAAACTTTACAATGCACATTTAATCGATTACGAACATCTGGTAATCGATTAAACCAGATAAAAATGCTGTGTAAATTTATGCAGAAGCTTATGTAATCGATTATATTCCAAGATAATCGATTATCACAGACATATCCAAATTTTGTGTAAAGCTAATTTAATCGATTACGAGTCAGTGGTAATCGATTAAAATGTTCATAAGGCATTTTCCAGAAAACATTAACATGCCTGTAATCGATTATTTCACCTAACAATGCTTTATGTTCTAACTCAATTGGAAGATGGCAGGACTTACCGTACACAAGTTGAAATGGAGACATACCTATAGGTGTTTTAAATGCAGTCCGGTATGCCCACAATACTTCATCAAGTTTCTTGGACCAATCTTTCCTGGAATTTCCAACAGTCTTTTCTAAAATTCTTTTAAGTTCACGGTTAGAAATTTCTACCTGTCCACTTGTTTGGGGATGATATGGTGTGGCAACTCTGTGCTTGACTCCATACTTGGCAAGTAAGCCTTCAAAGTGTTTATTGTAAAAATGTGTTCCCCCGTCACTGATTATGGCTCTCGGTACTCCAAAGCGTGTGAATATATTCTTCCGTAGGAACAAAACCACTACTTTTGCATCATTGGTAGGTAAATCCACAGCCTCAACCCACTTAGACACATAGTCTACTGCAACCAAGATATATTGACTGGAATATGATTTAGGGAAAGGTCCTATGAAATCAATTCCCCATACATCGAACAGTTCCACTTCTTGGATATTATTTAGTGGCATTTCATCCCTTCGAGAAATATTTCCCGTCCTTTGACAGCAATCACATTTTTCCACGAAATCTCTTGCATCTTTGAATAATGTTGGCCAATAATAACCGCATTGCAATACTTTTTGTGCTGTTCTATTCCCTCCGAAGTGTCCTCCATAATCCGAGGCATGGCAATGCCAAAGGATTTTAGGTGCCTTGGACTCAGTTACGCATATGCGAATTACCCCATCAGTGCATTGAAAATAAAGAAAAGGGTTGTCCCACAAATACTCTTTGAATCATGGAGAAACTTCTTTTTCTGCTGCCAATTTAATTCTTCAGGTATGACACCCACAGCTTTGTAATTAGCCATATCCGCAAACCATGGGCTGACTTGGATTGCCATCACTCCTTCATTGGGAAAAGATTCATTTATTTCTATCTCCGGACTATCTTGCAACTTCTTGTCTTGAATCCTTGACAAGTGGTCTGCCACCTTGTTTTCCACTCCGGCTTTGTCTTTAATTTCCAGATCGAATTCCTGAAACAAAAGCATCCAATGCAGCAAACGTGGCTTTGCGTCTTGCTTATTCATTAAAAATTTTAAAGCTGCATGGTCAGTGTAAACAATAACTTTAGAGCCAATCAAGTAAGACCTAAATTTGTCTAAAGCATATACTACAACTAGCATCTCTTTTTCAGTAGTGGCATAATTGACTTGTGCCTCATTCAATATCTTACTAGCATAGTATATTACATGTAACCGTTTTTCCTTCCTCTGTCCTAAAACAGCACCTATTGCATAAGCACTAGCATCACACATAAGTTCAAATGGTAAAGTCCAATCAGGGGCTATTAACACAGGTGCAGTAGTAAGTTTCTTTTTCAGTACATTAAATGCATCTAGACAAGCTTTATCAAAACAAAAGTCTACTCCCTTTTCAGTCAATTGGCTAAGAGGTTTTGCAATCTTGGAGAAGTCTTTAATAAACCTCCTATAAAACCCTGCATGTCCCAGAAAACTTCTCACACCATTAACATTAATAGAAGGAGGTAATTTATCAATTACTAACAGCTTAGCTCTATCAACCTCTATTCCCATTTCAGAAATTTTATGTCCCAAGACAATTCCTTCTCTTACCATGAAATGACATTTTTCCCAATTTAAAACTAAATTTTTTTCTTGACATCTTTTTAAAACTTTAGCTAAGTTAGCTAAACATGAATTAAAGCAAGAGCCAAAAACAGAAAAGTCATCCATAAATACTTCTAAACCTTTTTCAACCATGTCAGAAAAAATAGAAAGCATGCACCTTTAAAATGTTGCAGGCGCATTGCATAGGCCGAAGGGCATTCTTCTATATGCAAACACTCAAAATGGACAAGTGAAGGCGGTCTTTTCTTGATCCTCTGGTGCTACAGGAATTTGATTATACCCAGAATATGCATCTAAGAAACAGTAATAATCATGCCCAGATAACCTTTCTAACATTTGGTCCATAAAAGGAAGTGGAAAATGGTCTTTGCGGGTTGCATCATTTAATCTTCTATAATCTACACACATTCTCCAACCTGTGATTGTTCTTGTGGGGATCAAGTCCTTGTTATCATTTTGAATGACTGTCATCCCACCTTTCTTGGGAACGGTTTGGACTGGGCTTACCCATGCGGTGTCTGAAATTGGGTAAATCATACCTACATCTAACAGCTTAACCACTTCTTTTCTTACCACTTCTTTCATAGTGGGGTTAAGTCTCCTCTGTGGCTGTCTTACTGGTTTCATATCATCTTCCATAAGAATTTTATGAGTACAAAAGGAAGGATTAATACCTTTTAAATCGGATATGGACCAGCCTATAACGGTTTTGTGTTCCTTGAGGACTTTCAGCAATTGTTCTTCCTCACAGAATTCCAGCCCTTTGTTGATAATGACTGGGTAGGTTTCTCCATCACCTAGAAACATATACTTCAAAGTCTCCGGCAATTCTTTCAGCTCCACTTTTGGTGCTCCAACTGGAATGTCATCTTCTTTCTTCTCCAGCACCTCCATGGCTATTTCCAATTCTTCTTGTATGGTCTCTTGGCTTCTAATTTCCAGCACTTCTTTAAGTTCTTCTTCTTCTTCCATATGACCTGCACTAATAACATTATCCAAAACATCTAGCCTAAAGCAATCATGTTCATCAGATGGATTTTTCATGGCATCAAAAACATTAAAAGTGATAGATTCATCATCCATCCTAAGTTCTAATTTACCTTTCTCTACATCTATTAAAGCCCTAGCAGTGGCTAAAAATGATCTACCTAAGAGAAGTGGTATTTCACTTTCACCATCCATGTCTAAAACTATAAAGTCTGCAGGAAAAATAAACTTATCTACTTTTACTAGAACATCTTCGATAACTTCTGTAGGCTTCCTTAAAGAACGGTCTGCAAGTTGTAGAGAGACTCTGGTAGGCTTTAGTTCAGTGATTCCCAAGGACCTGCAAACTGATAATGGCATTAAGTTAATACTTGCTCCCAGGTCACATAGAGATTTTCCTACATTGATGTTCCCTATTGCAATTGGAATGTTAAAACTGCCTGGGTCTTTGAGCTTTGGTGGCAGCTTTCTTTGTATTATTGCACTGCACTCTTCAGTAAGTGCAATAGTTTCACATTCCTGCAATTTATGTTTTCTGGACAACAGTTCTTTCATAAATTTTGCATAGTTAGGCATATTAGCTAAAGCTTCAGCAAATGGAATGTTAATGTGCAATTTTTTAAACATTTTTAAGAACCTGGCAAACTGTTGCTTTTGTGCTTGTTGCTTGCTTTTCACCGGATAAGGAGGCTTCTCAAAGTGGGAGAAATCCATTGGCTTCTTAGGAGGTGTAGAATTTTTCTCTTGCTTACTTGTAGATGCTTCTATATCATGTGTTGCATCCTTTGTGGTGTTTTCTTCTTCAGCTCCCTTTTGAATCATTGTTGGATTCTCCAGAGGTGTAAGTACCTTTCCACTTCTAGTGGTTATTGCTTTCACATACTCCCTAGGATTCACAATGGTGTCACTTGGAAACTGTCCTTGAGACCTTTCAACTAATTGTTTTTCCAATTGCCCAATTTGACTCTCAAGATTTCTAATGGAGGCATCTTGGTTTTTATGATGAGCTCTAGTCTCATTTATGAAGGCATTGGTGGCCTGGATGTGCTCATTAGTTGTCTTGGACAGCTGCAACATAGCTTTTTCCAGCTCCGATGGTTCCTTGGGTGGAATAGGCGGAGGCTGCAAATAATTGTTAGATTTATAATCTAATCCACCACCTTGAATTCTCCTTTGGAAATTATTCCCCATAGCATTGTTTTGATTTCTCTGGAAATTCTATTGAGGCCTTTGATCGTACCAAAGTCCGTTCACCTGCACAGGGTCAGCTCCTACTAATATAGGGTATTCATTAGATTCATGCTCACCTTGGCAATACTCACATGTGGTAGGTGGCATTCTGTTGGATGAGACTTGGGCTGCTGAGACTTGTAGTTTGTCAATTTTTGCATTCAAATTGGCTAGTTGCTGGGCCGATATTTTATGTTCAGCCAGCATTGCATCATTACTCCCTAGCTGGATGACTTCCCTTTTAGGCTGAACTGGGGTGCGTTCATTTTCATCACGGGCAAGAGAGTCAATCAATTCATATGTCTGAACTGCAGTTTTTGATCTTATCGAACCACCAGCTGCAACATTAACAATAAGACGTGATTCAGGTATCATACCATTAAAGAAAATGAGTACCTTTTTACCTACAGACATGTCATACTGTGGACACCTTCGAATCAGCTCTTGAAATCTATTCCATGCTGCACACAAAGTTTCCCTCTCATGTTGAGTGAAATTGGTGATCTCATTCACCAACCTATTATATTTATCCATTGAAAAATATTGAGCGAAAAATTTTGCAACTAGTTCTTCCCAAGTGGTTATACTATTTGAGGTCTGTCTATCTAACCATCTAAGTGCTTTTCCTTTCACAGCAAAAGGAAACAACCTCAATCTTATAGCATCATCTGACACTCCTTGGTGTCTAATGGTATCACAGATTCTCAAAAATCTGTCAATGAAATCATGGGGATCTTCATTATCTTCCCCTCCAAACTGACTGCGTTCCACCAATGTGATCAATGAAGGATGAATATCAAAGTGATTTGCTTCTATTGGTGGTCTCACAATACTAGAGTTTGGTCTAGTGAACAATGGAGCCAGAATATCCTCCATTAGTTCATCTTCCGGTCTTGGCTAGTTATTTCCTCGGTCAGCCATTTCTGATTCAGAGCTTGAATCACAATCCAAAATTTCTGCTTCTCTTTCTCTTTCTCTGGCTAGTCTCCTGTTTCTTCTAATTGTTCTTTCTATTTCAGGGTCATCCTGTAGATGATCAGGATTAACTACGCCTCGCATAAACTAAGAAAAGCAGTTTAGTAACAAAAGAAATTCCAATCTCAAGATATAAGGTTAATATAAAATTGGCTATTGCAATCCCCGGCAACGACGCCAAAAACTTGTTGTGAACTTGGCAAGTGTACCATTCGTTTCAAGTAATAAAGTGAGTAAGTAGAGTATCGTCTCTACAGGGATTGAATGCAATCTTACGTAAACTTAACGTCTTAGAAATTGGAAGACAAATAATGAATTTGAGAGAGTTTGTTGAGTTGTATTTAAGTAGCGTAAAAATAACATAAATTTAACAAGAATGTAAGCGAATGTTGATTAGATTTTTCTGCAGTAGTGAGAGATGATTGTAGTTAAGCGCAATCCCTTATGATTCCTTCCTTCTATGCTTCGATTGATTATTAACTTGAATTACTTCTAATTACTCAGCTAATATATTCTCCTATAAGTAGCTAAATCCTAATCCCTTAGTAATTTAACCCTTTGGTGAAATTAAAAACCCTAATCCCTTAGTGATTCCTTCTTAAACCAAGCATTAAGCAAACACATCCTGAAATTGCTGCAATCACACATCCCTATCCCTAGGCAATGTATAAATTGTTATTTTATTCATTTCAGAAACTAGAATCTCAATATCCCTATTGTGAATCCCAACCCTAAGTATCTTAACAAGATGGCCAGTCCAAATTAAAAGTTATGCAGTGACGAATAGAATAAACAAAGCAATTATGATAACTTCTTATTAAAACCAATCAAGACATAGAGGAGTTCTCATAGGTTCATGGCTCAACCACAATGCAAGAATTAGCCAAGCATACTCAGGTTTAATATTTCTTCCATGACTAACATGCTCCTAGAGAGAATTTACCAGAGGAAAGGAAAAGGTTACACAGAGTGTTGTTCTGCAAATCCTCAATGCTTCCAA
>CM023955.1:35979449-36231785 GCA_013407115.1 Glycine latifolia
TTGATCATCATTTGCATTTGAAAATTCAAAATTTGGCTGCATAATCAATGTTCATACTGCATATTTAATTGGAATAATCGATTAAGGTACGAAATAATCGATTAAATGAGTTTTAAAAGTCATTAGGAATGAAACTTGAGCTTATGTAATCGATTACACAATGAGATAATCGATTATTATTCATAGAAAATTTGTCCAGAAAATCTCATTCCACTGGAATAATCGATTAAACCAACGAATTAATCGATTACACAAGTTTCAAAACATTTTACAAAATCTCATTCCACTGGAATAATCGATTACACAACAAATTAATCGATTAAATTGCTTTGAAAAATCTCTGAAACTGGCATTCTCTCTGTGATAATCGATTACACGATAAGAATAATCGATTGCACTTCATCTTCTGTAACTGGATTAAACTGACATAATCAATTACCTTGCGAATTAATCGATTACAGCTTATACAGAAATTGATTTTCCTTACGAATTAATCGATTACACATGGAAATAATCGATTATTCATGGAGTTACTGCAAAATCTGAAAGATTTTCTTGGAAATTGTAACTGCCCAACTGCCACCAAATTCAAAATTTGAATCTTCTGAGCCTTAAATTGAGTGGGTTAATTCGTGGTAACTGCTTCTAATTTAAAATTTGAACCTTGGAGCCTAAAATCTTCTATAAATATAGTCCATATTCAAGTAAAAAATTACACCACTCTCATCTTCCCTCTTAAGCTTTTCTGTGCTTTTCTTCCTCTGAGTGTAGTAAGCTTTGCCCTAGAAGCTTTCTCTTACTGCAACCATGTCTGCACCAAAGAAACCTAGGTCCTCTAAGAGAAAAGCTGAATCATCTAACCCTGCTGCCAATAGATTAGATCATTGGTTCTCTAAGGAAAAAGATAAAATGACCTACCTTCAGTTTAATGCCACAAAGCTTATAGGTCCTCCTAAACACCTTTCCATTGACTAGTTTATAGGAGAAGGCTTTCAGTTTCCTACCTATCTTGAAGCCCAAGGTCTGAAACAATTTGTAGAGATGAAGGGTACCTTTTACCCTGAATTGGTGAAGGTATTTTATACCTGTTCCAAGTTCTCCATGGATAGGACAATATTGTCTCAAGTTAATGGGGTTGCCATAGAAATCACCCCTGAAATATGGTAGGAAGTTGCTGGTCTTACCTTTGATGGAGAGAGGAGATTTGAGGAAGAGGCTGGTGGGTACAATAGGGTAGACACTTACAGGGGTATGCTTCTTGATCCTCACATGAGGTTGAAGCTTAGATTAAGTACTGGACCCATGACTCATAAGGATAGGCTTCTTCACTACATCATAACTTACATCCTTACCCCTAGAGCCACAAACCATGCCCAAGCTACTGATGATAATTTACAGCTTGTATATGCCTTGAAAAATGGCATTAAGATGAACTGGATTCTTGTTCTCCAGGAAATCATGCTTAAATCCAAGAGATTAATGAACTATCCCTTCCCATATGTGTTAGATTCAAAGATGATGGAAGCAAATATGTTTTGATATTTTACATGCCCACTCAATATGATGGCATTTGTAATTTTGTTTCAAGCTTGGTTCATGAGATAAAACCTTATAATCCTCATTAGCTGCTAATTAATCATGCATCCACACATTCATTTAAAAGGAATTAATCAAGTAGTAATAAGCAAATTTATAGAATTTCATAAAGGCATTTAGAAATTGCATAACATTTTTTTCATTGTTTTAATCGATTACCATTGGTTCGTAATAGATTAAATAAGCTTTACACAGGATTAGGAATTTACTGGAATAATCGATTATCTTGGGAAATAATCGATTACATAAGCTTCTGCATAATGGTACACAGCATATTCATCTGAGTTAATCGATTATATATGCATTGTTAAGTTTTAGACATGTTCTGGCTTAATCGATTAATTGGGTACTTAATCGATTACTTGAGTGCATTGTAAAACTATGTTTTTCTGGCTTAATCGATTACATGGTGATATAATCGATTATTCTGTTCGTTTCAGATTTCTGATGAACAATTTAATCGATTATATGGGTAAAATAATCGATTACTATAAGTAAAATAATCTATTATTGTGACGAATTAATCAATTACAGTTGGTTGAAACAATTTTTTTATAAATAGGAAAGCTGAGTCTGAATGAAAATAACAAGAAAGAGAGATATTCATGAATACCCTTTTAGTTTACATTCTCTAAGAGCTTTCAAGTGTTCAAAGTCTGAAATTAGTGAGATAATCAAATGTGTTAAGATCTACTTGTGTGTTGACCTTAATACTCATTGTGTGTGAACATCTATGCAAGCTAGTGCTTAAAGAAGTGTCAAGAAAGCATGGTAGTCATCATCTCAGGTTGATTGAATCATTCATATCATTGTAGTTGCTGAGGAATATGATGTGATATCTTTCTTGAACCTAAAGCTTGTGTTGTTTTGATATTTTGTTGTATTTGTGTTGTATTTCCATATAACATTTGGGTTCTTTAAAGCTTTTCTAGAAAGGGGTTTCTAGGGGGAAGAACAGAGAAGGGATCTCTGGTTCTTGGTCTTTTGAAAAGTCTATAGGAAGTAGATTTTGAATTTTACCTAGGGTAGGCAAGAAAGACTATTTTTTGTAAGCTTGTAAAGAACTGATATTTGTTATAGTGGAACTCTAACCTAGATTAGGTTGGAAGGAAACTGGATGTAGCCTCCAGGGTTGAGAGGTGAACCAGTATAAATCTTGTGTGCATTTATATTTTAGTTTATGTTTCATTGAATTCTTAAAGTATAGAATTGTTTATCATATAAATTTGCTTTTAGCACAAGTGTTATTTGGTTGATGAAGTAAAGTGACTTGCAATTGGTTTTAAATAAGATACGGTCCTTTTGAAATCTTCCGCTGTTACATATTTTGAAAGGAAATTTTAAAACTTTGAGGTAAAACCAATTCACCCCCCCCCCCCTCTTGGTTTATTTGCATAAGTGTTCATTGTATTTTCAATATGTTGTTCTTGTATCCAGGTTTATTGACTACTTTCAAATTGATGTCTCTAATGAGGTTGTTAACAACACTAAATCCAGCAACAACCTCATCAAAGAGAAGCATCTTACCAAACTAGGGATGACCAAGACCCCATATGGTTGGCAAATGGCTGGACAACAACTCCCTGGTGCTGAACAAGAAGAAGAAGCTAATGAAGAAGCTGCAGATGCTGGCCTTGCTGAACCATCTTATAGTCCATTTGAATCCCTTATGATTCAAAAGATGGATGCTCTATTATCACTGCATCATGAGCATAGAGCTGAGACTAGTTCATCCTTGGAGGAGATGAAGTCTAGGCTAGAAAATATAGAAGCTCGGATGGTCCAAAATGAATTTGCTAAAGATGACTAGGCTTCTTGTTCTTCATTATTGCTTTTCTCTGCTTTCTTTTTTATTTCCTTTGATTAATCTACTGCATTCACCTTTCAATTAATGAAATTTTCATTTTCCCTTTATCCTTATTTGCTGTGCTTTTACTTTTTGCCTTTGATAAGCCAAATAGGGGGAGAAAATGTGATTGATTATAAACTTTGCTTTGCTCTCTGTTGTGCTCAATCATGCTTAAGACCCTTAACATAAAACACATTATCTATGGAGTGTGATGGTGACTTACCAACCTTACCCACGCCCATAATTTTCCCATTGTTATTGTCACCAAAGGTCACACTTCCACCTTCAAAAGGATTGAGTGAGAGAAATTTTGATATGTCTCCTGTCATGTGCTTGGAACAACCGTTGTCAAGGTACCATGAGTTGTTCCCCCTTACTCCAACCTGCAGTCATAAATCAATGATTAGTTTTGGGAACTCAGTCTAGCTTGGGTCCCTTCTTCTTCTCAACAAAGTTAGAAAGCTCATATTTTCTAACCCAAACTTGTTTTACTTTGCATGCAGAAATAAAGTTATTCTTAACATATGTGACATTCTTTTCAATAGCTTTTATCCTACTCTTGCATTCAAATTTAAGATGTCCTACCTTACCACAATTATAACACACTTTTTTTTCATACAAGTCCACATGCTTAGTTTTTGTTTTCTAGGTAGATTTCTTATTACCTTTAAAGCCTAACCCATGCCTAGATGTGTTACAATTCTTTTTCAACCAATCAATAGCATTGGGTCTATCTATCTTGGGAGTCCTAAAGGCACACTCTAGCTTATATTGGAGATCCTTATTCTCTTTAGTCAACTTTTATACGTCACCCTCCAACTTTTCAATTTTTTATTCCAATAGAGCATCACAAATTGTCACACATTCCTCTTTTTTATGCTCTTTCAATTTAACAACCAGAGAAGCATTTTCGTTTTCAAGTTCAGAAGTGATATTCTTAAGGCTAGTGATTTCCTCCTCTAGGCTCTCTTATGTTTTTCTCAATTCTTTATTGGCCTTAGAGAATTTCTTAAGCTCATTCTGTAATTCACCAAAGTCATCAATCAACTCATTATTATATTCACGTATTTTTAAATACTCATCTATTACAAAGTCTAACACTTTCAATAGATGCTTCTTTGTTAACAAATGCATGGAAGTTCTCAGCTCAAGAAAATTTACTTCAGTATCTTCATCTTCTGAGTCAGTTCCAGCCATAAGACAGATGTTGGCCTCAGCTTCATTGTTTTCAAAGCCTTCTTCCTCTGAATCAAAATCACTCCAAGCAGCCATCATTGCTTTCTTGAATTCCTTTTTTTCATACTTCTTCTGCTTTTTAGCCTTCTTCTCCTTTCTACTTTCTTGCTCTACTTCAGGGCAATCCTTAATCCTATTACCTGTTTTGCCACACCTAAAGCAACTACAATCAGTTCTTGAATAAGAGAAAGTTTTGGATTTTACCTATTTATTGCTTAAGCTTCCATTCTAGTTTTGGTTCTTTAAGTGTTTTTTGAACTTCCACAGAAGCACTGCAATCTCCTCCTCATCATCTGAGTCATCACTCACTTCCTTTGATTGAGCTTTTAAAGCAATGCCTTTATCCTTCAATCTTACATCTTCCTTCCTGTGGGACTCCAGTTGCATCTCATATGTCATTAGGGATCCTGCCAACTACTTAAGGTTGAAAGTCTTAAAGTCTTTGGTTTCTCTCAAATTAGTGACCTTGGGCATCCAGTCCTCTCTTGGGAAACTTCTCTAAATTTTCCTTACTTTCTCCTCAACCTGTATATCTCTGCCTAAAGCATTTAACTCATTTACTATGTTAGTAAACGAGTTATCATATCCTTAATAGACTCTTTAGGCTTCATAGAGAACAATTCATATTGATGCATAAGGAGATCAATTTTAGACTATTTTACCTCTTTTGTACCCTCATGTGTTACCTCTAGGAGATTCCACATTTGCTTGGCAGTTTTACAACCCATCACGCGATTGTATTCTTGTGTCCCTAGTCCATAGTGAAGAATTCTCTTGGCTTGAGCATTGTATTCCAACTTCTTCCAATCTTCATCAGTATATTCATCCTCAAGTTTTGGCACTCTTTCTCCCTTTTCATTCATCTTTGTAATCTGAAAGTCTCCTCTTTCAATCACCTTCCAGACTTGATAGTTCTCTGCTTAAATGAAAATCTTCATTCTATTATTCCAATAATTGTAGTACTTTCCCTCGGATAGTGCAGGCATTTGGGTAGAGTAGCCTTCTCTTATTGTCTCCATTGGGTTCATCTTAAGATCTACTTTTCAGGAGTTACCTGCAAAATAAAGAGAACACAGCTCTAGTACCAATTGTTGGTCTCAAATGAACTCAAGAGGGGGGGTGAATTGAGTTTTATAAAATAATTCACAATTTAAAATCAAACTCAAAGCAATAATATGGAGATAAGAGATAAAGAAGACACAATCAATTTTAACGTGGAAAACCCAATTGGGAAAAAAACTCAATTAACCCAATTGTACAAGAGTTCCTAGTATCCTAGTTTTCTAGTCTACCCTTACACAACAATTATCCCAGTTGTTATCCTTGTTTCCCAGCAAAAAGCTCTCGTCTCAATTCACCAAGAATAGAGACAGATGGGTACCTTGTTTCCCAACCAGAAGTCGCACGTCTCAATTGACCAAGAATAGAGACAGAACTAGTATCTTAGTTTCTCAGTTGTGACCTCTTCCAAAGTCAAGAAGAAGAATACAATAAAATGGTTACCTTTACGCTTCTATTCCTTAAGCAAATAGGTACCTTTAAATCCTGATGGAGAGTTGAAGAATCAGACTTGTCAAACGCTTCTATATGATCTCACAACAATTCTCTAAATGATACAAATATAAACTCTCTAAAGCTCTAATATTATTTGAAATGGAATGTCTTTCCTAAACACAAAAATATGTTTCTATTTATACTAATTTAAGCATATGATTTTAACCAATTTTTGAATGTAATCCTAAAAGATATTCTATCATATTATGCAATGCAATCTTAAAGATGTTCTATGATATTATGCAATGCAATCTTAAAAATATTTTATCCTATTTTTGAATGCAATATTAAAAAATATTCTATCATATTTTTTAATGCAATCTTAAAGATATTCTATTATATTATGCAATGCAATGTTAAAAATATTCTATCCTATTTTTGAATGTAATATTAAAAAAATATTTTATCATATTTTTGAATGCAATCTTAAAAAAATATTTTATCTTATTATGCAATGCATTCTTAAGCCAAGTATCTTAGCAAGATCAATCGTCTAGTCTCTTTACATAAAATTTAATAAAAATAAATAGAAACAAATCTTCTTAATTCCATATCATCTTGAATGATATCAATCTTCAAAATTCTTCAAATAATCTTTTCAATTATGTTGATCTTCATAAATCCAAAATATCATTAACTTCAAAATATCGAATAATCAAATAATTATCATGAGTGCAATAAACCTAATAATGTGGCATTCATTATTTGTTATCATAAAAATTTTATAAACCTTTTTATGCATTAGGGGTTCAACAAATATCCAACATGGGACATTTATGAACAAGAGCTATATTGATTATAAAATAATAAGAAAGTTTTGTGTAACATTTTTGTGTGTATCCTGAATTTCCATTTTTGACAGGTTTTGTGCAAGTTTCTTTTAGACTAGTTCCTTGATCTGCCATATATGAAATGGTTTTATAGAATTGAATAAGGAACAATTTTTCTGCATAATTGTAGGTGGTTATGCTTTGAAGAAACAAATGCTAGACGACAGAAGATTCCCCAAACTGCATATTAATTTGCAGCGTCTCTTGCACGTGATAATTTACTCATTTGTGTTCATTCTTTCTGATTAAAAGGCATCAAGTTGTAGTTTAAATAAATCTTGTTGAACCTCATTCTATTAATAAATCATGAATAATGAAACATCGTAGTTTTGAATTCAATGGCATCAATATTCAATAAAGGTGTCTTTTTGAATTCATAAATATAGATAAATCTGGGAGAGAGGGGGTATAAAAGTATATTTACGTGTTCAAAATAGAAAAAGAAGAAGGCTTTTGGAGACATAATTGCTACTGGAAAATGATTCTTCTTTATTGTGTTAGAGGTCAAAATGAACATGGAAAGAAAAGAGTGTCAACATGAATTTGTAAATTACAGTAATGAGGACTGTTACCATGACTCAACATTACTGTTTCTGTCTGATTTGTTCTCATATTTATGAAATCAAATTCTATTCAGGTGATTGCCCACAGAGAGCAAGTGTATCTTCAAGTCAAAGAAAAAAATGCTCTTCAAAAAGATGGTTTGCCAGTGATGACCTTAACTCCCTTGAAGAACTAATTGGAAGGTTAAGGAGGCTGAAGGAGAATATGGGGTCTATAGTAAATCGTGTCACAGCAATTCAGGCTAGTCTAGACAGCTGGCAGTCATAGCAAATAAATAGGAAGTTGTATTATCTTTCGTTCCTTTCAATAATATTCCTCCCTTTGTCCATCATAACAGGAGGTTAGAGCATCTTTAACCCAACACCTCTCTTTTTCACTTTTTACACATTTTAAGTAGGTCCCACCATTATGCATAACTCAATTTTACTTTTTACATCTCAAGAAATTCTTCTCTCCAACCCAGCAGCTTAAGCAACTCTTCTATTTTACCATTACACATCATTCATTTTTACTTATATTGTTTATAAAAGTACACACTCAGGATCCACAACAAAATTTTAGCACCAGTGATTAAATAAGCACCTGGTATTTAACTGAAATTTCATAAGCAACCTCTCCAATGGTCTTATGAAGCACTGATGCTTAATAAGTTTACATTACCTATTCTGATTTGTTATGAACTTTCATATCCACTTCCACTGGTTATCCAATATTGGTATGATTTTGATTTTTGAACTCTAATTGCAGTCTTTGGCATGAATGTTGGAGGAGTTCCATGGATAGGTCAAAATGCCCCAAAGCTAAAAGAAGGTTTTTGTAATGTCATGTTATTGTGTGTTGCTATGTTATTCAAGATTCATGCCAAATACTGTAACATGTTATTCAAGGACACTATTCTTGCCTCGTTCCATGGAGTGTGGGTGTTAACAATCTAATAGCTATCATATCTCTCCTAAAAATGATATAATAGATTTTAGTCCATAATGGACTGTGATCATTGATCAATCCTTTTCTTTTTGGTTGCAGATTATATACTCGGGTTACAGTTGCACACATGGCTGGTTTTTCACACCTTGCGTAAGTAATCCAGGTCTAAGGTAAGATATGCCAACTAAAGCAGTTTTATCCTTGTGATAAATCAGAAAAAGCAAAGTGCTCCTATGATAACTTTTGCTTCTTGCCTCGTGTACAACATATATTACTCTTCATTTGAAAATGACTACTTTACTATTGCAACAAGAATTGTTCTTTTCTTACTGTAAAAGAATTAGAAGTTCTATCCACCCTCCTGTCTTTGTAAAGGATTTTTTTTCCGTACACAATGAGGAGTTTCAGATCACTTGTTTGCGGATGGATACTCACATGTATATGTTAGGTTAGGTCATATGCAAGTTGTGTCTATTTCTCTCTATTTTTTATAGGACCTCACTTATTCAATGACTATCAAGAAAGATACACACAAATGAGAGAATTCATATCCCATTTGTTTAATTTGATATGATTTAACCTTTTGAGTGCAAGTTGAATATAATATTTATGCTATTAAGCATCAAACAACAGTGATGTGGTTGCTTGTGATTCTTAATTTTAAGTCCTATCCATACTTGCCAATAGCGTACTATAGTTGCGTAGCAGTTTGTAACTTCGCCGCTATATGCACTGCCATGGTGTTGCACTTCACTCTGACACCATGCACATCAACGCACTTGCCAGAGAATATCTCATTAATGCTGATGGCATAATAGAGAAATCTTTTTTGCCCTCAAAGCATACTGTGGAGATGTCTTCAGTGGTTTATAAGAATTGGATTTTCATTAATTGATTGCATATATTTTGATTATTTTACCCTAAGAAAATGATTTGCTACAATTCACCGTACATTTATCTTTGATGTGTAGCTTTCAAAGCCCTTGGGAAGTTGATATTTAACATTTGATTAGTGTTGGCATGATCAATATGGTAAGACAACAATCGATATTTAATTTGGCTTTAGATAAAGGCATCTTGAAATGTCTATGGTGTTATCCTAGATTTCTATTTCATACGAATTGTTTTCTGTGGGAAGTCAGACTATTCCTTAGGTAGTTGAAGTGACATTTGTTATAATTGTTAACACTTTGGCAAGCGTACCAATTTGTTCAAGTAATAAAGAAATGGTAAGACTGAATGTCGATTCCACATGAACTTTGCGTGTACTCAGAATTAATATACGTTTGTTTTTAAGTAATTAATGAATCGATTTAGTTTGTAGAGTAAATAACATATAACTAAATTTTACTTAATTAAAACTATAAAGCGTAATAAATACAGAGAAAGAGACACAAACACTCAGAGTGATGCAGTAATGGTTGAAATACGATGTGACAGAATGTTGCGTACTCAATTAACCGAAACTAACTTTGATGCAGTATTAAAGGTTTTTCAGTATTCAATATTATTTCCACTCACATTCATCTACTAATGTATTCTAACCTTGATTCCTCAAGTGCAAGACTCTAAATCACTTAATTTCACTCTTAATCCCCCAAGACTTACATTAATCGATTTGCATTAAGATTAAAGATGATAACCTAGGCTAAACAAAATGAATATATTCCTAAAAATGATGTGTTTAGAAAAAAAATTTAGTTCCAAAGAAATAACCATTTTCCAATGCATTAAATCTTATAACAAGCATGCAAATGGATTATCAAACCACTCACATGAATATAGCTCAGAAAAATAACAATAATGCACAAATAATATTGAATAAATATTTAGAATCATTACATCAAAACGTTTGATTGTTGAACTCCCAATAATGGGGGTTTTAGCCTCCCATTTTCATGATAAGCTTAATCAAATGGAAAAATAAAGCAAGGAAGGAATGGATGGATGGGAATGAGGAACAAAATGGTGAAGATACAGCTCCGAGGTTGTGGAAGAACGTCTCCTTCGTGACCTAGGTGCTCAACTTCAGCCTCTCCAAGAGTTGTGTCCCAGATCCTTTCTTTTCCCTCCTTTTTGCCTTAAAACACAGCCCATCATCGTGGTTACGCGCTTAGCACGAAATGTCGCACTGAGCGCTCCTTCAATGTCCAGCTGGACAAGTGACCACGAGCTAAGTGTGCTGGTCGTGCTGAGTAAGTAGCTACTATCGCACTGAGTGAGCCTGTCACGCTGAGCGAGCAGCTGACCTTGAATCCACCTTTCATGTCCTTGTAGTGAATTTCTACAAAAAAAAATGCAACCAACACCTCATAAATCAACTAGTTTTAGCATCCACTGGATAAAAGCTCAGAAGAAGCCAATTCCTATGTTTTAATCACAAAAAAAACATTAAAAGAGAAAAAGATGCGATAATTGCTAAATAATTTACATGTAACTTTATTAACAATTATCAATAATATTGAAGCTCTTATTCTACTAATGATTTTATGTGGAATAGGAATAATAATTTGGTCAAGAGATTCTATCTTGAAATAAAAACACATGATTTCATTGTTACCCCTCTGATATTTCATGGAATTGTTTTAAAAAATATAATACTAGTTTTTATTCACTTACTAGTTGTTGCATTCTGGTTTTACATTATTTTTATCTTTGTTGGGCTCTACAAAAGTTAATTTCCTTTTTATAGTTGTATTACATCTGTTTAATACCTTTCCATTTATTTCCCCATGTGTGTAATGCAGGATGACCTTGTTCAGTCTTCTTCCATGTCAAAGTATGATTTGGTAGTAGAGGGAGATCTGTTCAAAGCCATTGAACCTATTATTAAAGAGCCAATCATGGATATGAATCCCATGACAGATGCCATCTCGATGATATCTTGTGGGGAAGATGTCTCCTCACATGGACTAAAAATCCACTAATATTGATGTTCTTCAAAAAGAGGGCGAGTCCTAT
The DNA here is from genome assembly GCA_013407115.1 of Glycine latifolia. Lineage (NCBI taxonomy): Eukaryota > Viridiplantae > Streptophyta > Magnoliopsida > Fabales > Fabaceae > Glycine > Glycine latifolia. Next base: position 35,990,967 of record CM023955.1, read on the forward strand.
CACAATGATAAAGTTGTGTCATGGTGATTTATTGGTCATGAGTTCGAATCCGAAAACAGTCTATATACATATGTAAGAGTAAAGCTGCGTACAATATCTCTCTCTCTTACTTGTGCATAGCGTGGAGCCTATGGACAATGAGGTACATAGATTTTTTGTTTTTGTTTTTATTGATGTTCTTCAAAATGATTAGTTTATGCGTAAGGTGTTCTATGAACATGAATAGGTATTATATGAAAATACAATGAACACACTTCAATTAACCAAGAGGGGGGGGTGAATTGGTTAAAACATATATTTAAAATTTTCTCTAAAACAATTTGCGGAATTGAAACTTGGATCGTATCACTCAATCACTTTTTGTAAAACCATAACTTTTCTTTCAATCAAGATCCACCTTGTTATGCATGTAATGACAAAAACCCTTTCTTTGTTGATTATATTTTGATTACCCAAATACAAGCAATGAAAGATACACAGAATTAGAATAAAAGACTCAGCAATTTATATTGGTTCACCTCACTAACATAGAGGCTACATCCAGTGTCTTCCAACCAACACTTGGTCAGAGTTTTCACTAAATCAAAATATTCTTTACAAGCAATTTACAAGTGATTATCTTCATCAACCCTAGATAAAGAATCTGAATTCTAAAACACTATTAGAAAATAAATCACAAAGATTCTGAGAACCCTACTCAAATCTTTATCTCTAGAGAACACTACTCTAAAAAGCTTGAAAGAACTTATTTGATTTTTGACATTAGAATTTTAATACACATAAATTCTAAAGAAAGATTCAAGAGAGACACAACATGTGATCCTTCAATGTATGAATGAATGAATGAACGAAGTTACCAATCAATCCAGTTTGTATGAAAGTCAATGCTCAGAATCAATACTCTTGAAAAACACTATTTTTCTTTAACACGTCATTTCTAAAAATCAGAAATCTTGAACTCACACAAGATGTGATTCTCACTCAGTAAATCAGTATCTTGGACTCTTAGAAAGCTTTTGAAACCTTTGGGTAAGTCACATATCTTCAGAGTAATTCATTCAATGTCTATTTATAAAGAGCAGACCCATCAAGCTTTCAATAAAAGCTGATTTAACAGAATATAATCGATTAAAACGATAGTGTAATCGATTATTTTACCACAAGTAATCGATTAAAACACCAGATAATCGATTAATATGTACTTGAGCTTTTTGGAAAACTTTTCACAAACAAGATAATCGATTAATGCATCATGTAATCGATTAAAGCAGTAAAGCTCAAAATATGAAATAAGCCTGTGTAATCGATTATAGATTGTGGTAATCGATTAAACCAGTAATACATATTGATTCAAGAACTAAGATAATCGATACATAATATGGTAATCGATTAAAGCAGTGATGCTTGATTTTCATATTGTACTACGTAATCGATTACAAGAAGCCTGTAATCAATTAATATGTTCTTCATGGCTTTTCCAGATTTAGAACAAAGTCTTTAATCGATTAAAGCGGTAAGTTTTCATTTTTCCAAAAATTTAACCATGAGAACTTAGATTCTTTTAAAATCATTGAATAGCTTTCACATTTTAATGAAAATATGTATGCATGTTAATGAGAATGCAAATGCAATGCAAGGATTATAATAACCTAGGTTTAATAATTAAGAGAAAAAGGAAGAAAAGTTTAAATTTGCTAAATTCCGTCAGAAAAAGCGTTAGCGACGGATTTTGCGATGGAATTAGCGACGGATTTTTGCCTGTGAATAGTGCCACGCCTGGGGCGTGGGAGCCACGCCTTGAGCGTGGGAAGTGCTCCAGAAAGTTAATTTCCACTGGAGTGCCACGCCTGGAGCGTGGGAGCTCGGGCAGGGCCACTATTTAAAGCCCAAAACGCGAAAATGGAGAGAGAAAAGCTTTTCTTCTTCCTCCTTGAGCCAGGCAGCCATTAGAGCACCCTAGAAGTTTCATATATCAATTATAAGCCATTAAAACACTTCCTTATGGCCTTTGATTGTGAGTGAAACACCTTGGAAGCTTGAATCCTTCACCCTTTTCTTGAGAAAACTCCTTTTGAGAGAATTTGGGAATCTCCCAAAGGAAAGCTCAGAGAACTTGGGAGTGGCTGAGACCCATTGCGTGGAAAGGACACCGGAGCTCGAGAGGGTGGTCCTTGGGTCTTCCTTGTCGTTATTGAGGTAAGAAACTCAAGTTTCTCAGCTTGATTTTGTAATTGGGAGTTTGCATGAATAGTAACCCTTTTGTGATGGGGCTAGAATTAGCTCTGGGTTCTGTAGAAGATTATGTTCAGGGGGTTGTGGTGATGAAGTTAGAGCCTTGAATCATCATTACTGATGAAGTTTGATTTTGGCTCTGAGTATGTATGAGTAGAGATAAAAGGCTAGTAATATGACTAGTATGAACCTTAGAGCAGTTGACAAAGTTGCTCATGAGAGTGTATAGATGAGGTTTATGAGCTTGAACTGCTGATAATGAGAAGTTGGATATTGAGAAGGTTAAAGCAGGGATATGCTTTGTGTTAGCCTGATCAGAGTCCTTGTAGAGACTCTGTAGCCTTGATGAGGCCGAGAGGGATCCTGTTGAGGGTCTAGGAATCGCTTGTGTAGTGAATTGTTATATGAAGATAGAGAGGATGATAGTTCCTTTCGTTTGAACGGCCTAGAACTGTATTTGATGTGTTATATGCTGGTTCTTGTGTAGGACGTGAGCTTGATAGCTCTGGTGGTGTTGACCACGAGACCGGGAGAGCCGGTGATCTGTCTAGAGCAGGTAAGCTCTTGGTTCTTGAATGTATGCCCTTTGTTGTGTTCAGCCATGCACCAATATGAGGTGATGGTTTTGTTGTGGGCAAATGCATGTATATAGAAATTGTATATTGATGTGATTGCCTGATGAATTGTGCATTGTGCCCTGTGATGGGAATTGATGTTTATATATGTTTGAGATGCTGAAATGTGATTGGACCCAGTGATTGGGGACTTGTTATGTATGGCTATGAATGGTTGACTGATGTTGTACCTGTTTGAATATGAGACTGTAATGTGAATCATATGAATGAATTGTGTCCTATGGTAGTAGGATAGATGACGAGAGGTTGAGTAAGACCTGATGTGAGATGTTCCTGTGTTATAGATGTAGCCTCCCGAATGGAGATGTTCCTATAACCACAGATGTAGCCTCCTCAGACAATTGATTGTGATAGGTTGTGAGATGTTCCTGTGATATAGATGTAGCCTCCGTGAGTGGAGATGTTCCTATACACAGATGTAGCCTCACTAGATGGAGATGTGCCTGTTACATAGATGTAGCCTCTTAACTGAGATGTTCCTATGTTTCAGATGAAACCTCCGATAGATATGTTGATATCCAGGCAAGAGATGTTCCTAGTATATAGACGTAGCCTCCGTGAGTGGAGATGTTCCTATATACCTAGATGTAGCCTCTGCCTTGCAAAATGATGTGTATCACCTATTTGTTGACAGGTTGGGGTGAAATGTTCTGATGATGAATGAGAATGTGATTGATGATAATGTACTATTTCTATGTATGTGCCTAAAAGTGAACCAGGGGAAGGTAATACCTTCAAGGGCCCTGAGTTTACTGAGATTTTATATCTCACCCCTTGTGTGGGGCTTATGTTTTGCAGGTGAATCCTCAAGAGGAGCAGATAGATCCCAAGGCAAGAAGCCTATGCAGGGATAGCTGCTGTTTGTACACCTTAGGCTAGATGATATGAGCATGTGGCTCTGGTGTTTTGTACTTAGCCTTTGGTTTGATTTTGTTGTACCCTGAAGGGAGTTTTATGTACAGTTTTGTATCTAATCAGAGATGTATATGTATATTCACCATATTATATGTACAGTGTATATGATGATGACATTTGATGATGTCACTTTTAGTATGTGCTTCCAAACTGCTTAAACTCTGATTGATTATCTGTTTGTTTGTGGTTATGCTTGGTAATGACCCTTCTAGCTGAGGGGGCGTTACAAGAATCACAAGGCAATGTACTTGAATCACTTAGACAAATTACAAATGTCTTCAAATTGATTGGGCATGTAAAAAGCTAAAACATCAAGTCAATTACTTCATCCTTGCTTTAATCTTCTTGCATATCCCTTTATATCCAACATTATAGAAGCAGTAGGTCTTTCACTTTTTTTTTTTCTGGTCACCATGTTAATAATTTATGCTTTGGTTCTACCAACTCCATCGCCTAAAAAGGTATTAAGAGTCAAGACTTTTTCCCACAACTGTAAAATTTTACAAGATTTCTATATTACACATTTACATTGATTGCTTCTTTTCGATAATCTCCACCAAGTTATGTGATATGTGTTATTGATCCTACTTTTAATTTATCTTTAGATTGTATGTCGGTGACTTGTTCTGAGCCCTTGACATATACACCTCCTGGATCACCTTGTTGTGTATGGCCACTTCAAGTTAAACATCACAACAACATTTCAATATATAAGTTTTTTCCTCTAGTAGCTTGCCAAAGAAATTACAGCTAGTGTTTTGCTGAACCATAATCAAGTACACATTATGGAGCGAATGCAACTAGCCAATGTTTTGCTAAACCATTATTCTCAGAAACTTGGTACCTTAAGGAGTGGAGTTTGATGATACAACGACATTTGTAATATAGATGAAATTTTAGCAGAGAGAGATTCTCGATGATGCTTCTGCCATTGGTGACTATGAAATGCTCTATGTTCATTATCTAGGTCATACATTAACATAAGTTTCTTAAGATCATTTTGCATGTGTTTGTATTAATATGAATTCATAAATATAGTATATTTGGTTTAATTTATCCTTTGGGATAACACACCATCTCCACCTTCAAATGTTCATGGTTTTAGAAATCATCTTAAATATGATTTTTTAAAATAATTATTATAAAAATTAACAAATTTTAATTACGTGTTAAATAATAATAATCTATATACAATTTATTTGTAGAACATTTTAATTAAATTCTATTTTCATTCTTTAAAATAATTATTATAAAAATTAATAACTTTTAATTACATGGTAAATAAACATTAAAAAAAGATAAGATAAAATAACATTGATTTCTAAAATTCGTCTTAAAATATATACATTTTAAGTTTTAGAAAAACCGCCTTAAAAAATCCTTAATTTTTAAAAGTTTTCAAATATAAAAAGATATTTTAAGACGATTTTCACGCAAATCGATATAAAAATAAGTTTTTAAAACAGTTTAAAAATGATCATGAGAAGTGTCAAATAATCAATATAAAAAACTTTTTGGTAGTATTGATAATTTATGCAGGAGAGAACTAATAATAAAGATAATAGTGTAGATATGGCTGTGAGGCTGATTTTGATACATTCAAATATGTGATTCCTACAGCATTGGAATACCAAAAACCTGAACCCCTATCCCCTTGAGATATATATGCCTCTAAAAATAAAAATATGGATTTCAAACATGTCCTAGAGAAGATGACATATCTCAAAAGTGGTTGTATCTCTCAGAATTGTTTACCCATCAATTAGCTTAATTTTGCTTTTAACCGTTAAGTGATAATTTGGGTTAAGGATTTTTGATCGAAATCTGCATTTTTCACTGCAATCAAATTTTCATATTCTCTCTTAAAAAAATTTATACAAAATATATATACATTTTTATTATATAAGTTATATAAAATGTATAAAAAAAGTAATACAAAATTTTCACTGCAATCAAATTTGGATTGAGGGTAGACCTTGCAGTCAATACCTGAACTCCGCCTATGTGTGTTTGCATGCATGACCTGTTCCAAGCCAGAATAAAGGAGGAGGGTTGGCGTCAAGGGTTGCGAACCGACCGTAAAAAACCAGCTATTTTTATGTGATGAACCTTTATGATATTTCGTTGGGGCGTACCCTTCATAGCGACGCATTACATCGGACCCCGGGTGTAGCAAAAAATGAGCTAGGGACCTTGCCACAAGGCAAGACACTACATCGATCCCGAGATGTAGTGATAAGTGAGCTAGGGTCCATGCCGAAAGGCAAGGCGCCAGGTCTTCACCTGGATTTGGTGACAAATAGGCAAGGTCCCAACACAAAGATGTGTGAGCGTTGTAACGACCCGCCTCGTCTCTACGATATTACTAACTCTAATCATATGAATTTCCAATTTTAATGAAAACTCCATTAATTTGATTATGAAAATGATAGTGAGTTTTTCACGATAATACAATTATCATACGTACGATACCATTACAATGATTGAATACACATATATGCATATAATAAATCGGTGCATATCGTTCATATGTTTAGAACTTGATTTAGTTTTACATATATTTACACCTCAAAATATACATGTCCACAAAAAGAACCAAGGGACTAACTATGAAAGAGTTGATTGACAAAACACAACTATTTCCAAAAGAAATATGAGGCTTGGCGGCTCCAACAAAGAAGATCTTCCTCCAAGGTCACCTACTGCTACTCATCTGCTCACACGAACGAGAGTTCGCAATCATCACATATTATATACAACTAACAATTATCAAACAACCACAATTGGAAAGGAAACAACAATAACAAACACAATATTACCAGAATTTTATCAGTCCAATACACACTCGACAAAACCAATCATTCAATTCATTTCACAAATCAAACAATCATGATTGGAATGATGCATGCTCCTGATTTCACTCTCACCATGCAATGTGGTACCATATCCAGGGAAATAGCCTCTCACAGGAAAAATGATTCATCGCCTATCAAGGTCATCATGTCATGCACTAGCCATTCCCCCCTGGTGAACAGCCAGCGGCACTAGGGAATTCCAAACCCGATGGCCCCTTAGAACCTGCATTTTTAGCCAACAGAAACCCACAGGTATGCACATGCCTTCATTCTATTTCCATCAAGGCAATATGAAGTATGAAACATGGGCACCATCAATGCATGACCTGGCTAGGAACACATCCTTCCTCGCGAGGGTAACCTATCATACCATCCTCATGTAAATACATAACACACCAATGTGGGCTCATCAATGCACTGACCGTGGCTAGGAACACATCCTTCCTCACAAGGGTAACCAACCGGTCACTGCATCCCAGGTGGACGTTCACATCATACAACCATGGGCACCATCAATGCATGACCTGGCTAGGAAGACATCCTTCCTCGCAAGGGTAACAAGTCATGCTCCCCCCATGGGTATCCATGTGTATCCACATCACACAATGACATTATCAAGATCCACATCACATCATCTCAATATCATCATCATACATATCAAACTCATGTCATTTCAACATCATCAGTTACATCATCATTATCTCATTTGAACATCGTCAACCACATCATGATTATCTCATTTAAACATCACCAACCACATCAATAACATCTCAATTTCTATATCATCAACAACATCAACATTATTTTATTTCAATATCATCATGATAAACATCAATATTCAATAGCATCAACTATATCAACGTTATCTCAATCTCAATATCATCAACGACATCACAAACAATCACATTTCACATCTATTCATAATACATATGTCTGGGACTCACATTCTCCATGTCTTCAGACAACCCAAATTTCATACACTCATAATTCATCATACCACAAGACTGATATTTTTAGGAAAATTCTAAATTAAAGAGGAGGACTACAATATATAAAGCACACTCTTATTCCCATTTAATACTTTAATAAAGAATTAAAGAGAATGATGTATTATAAAATTTTGGGGAGAATCTCCTCTGTAATTAAGACTTTTCCCAAAAATCTTATCATTACAACAACAACATCATTCACAGTTTTATCTATCAACAAGCAAATCCATCGCATCCCATTAGTTAAAAACATCATTTGCCTTGAAAATGAGCACACACAGGAACAAACACATATCACTCATAAATACACCGCATCCCATTAGTTAAAAACTTAGTTTTTCTTGAAAAACCAGCACACAGCAGGGACAAGCAGTTATCTTCATAGTTAGATTCTCTAGCCCCCAACTATGGTATCAAAACTACACCCAGATAATAAACTCTCATTACCTATCTATATCCCTCTGTTTGCTCCTTGAAACGTCGTTTTTGAATCCCTTAAGTTCACGTGCTTTGGCCTAAACGCAGAGCTCTATATACCAAATTGAAGATAATTTAGTATAGATTTCAAAAACAAGGCTAACACTAGCATTCAGGGTCAAATACCCACTCAAATTTAAAAAGGGGCTAAAATGGTGTTTTGGGAGTTCATTTCAAAAGACATCATTTTGAAATTTCGAGCACACCAATGTGATCGAGGCTCAACAAAGATCACAAAAATGATATCTATTTTATAAAAAAGAGACTTTTATAACATCTCATTTTCAAAGGGTTTCAAAGGATGTGTAAAACTTCTAACAATGATACTCAAAACATAAGAGACACTAAACGAAGCTTAAACTAGCTAGAAGAAGACAAAGGAAACCAAGATTACCTTAAGAAAACCAAGAAAGGAGGATTGGAGGCTCTGTTCTCTACCAGATCCTCGAGTTGATTTTTGAAGATTCCGTTTCGATTAAAGTGTTTCTTTTCATGCGGTGGTCCAACGGCAAGCGGCGGTAGCTAGTGGTGGTCACCGGTGGTCGTGGGTGGTGGAGGAGGAGGGGAAGGGGGTTGAGTGCTGGTTTTAGGGGTGAAGGAGATCATTTTCGTGATTTTTAGACTTCTGCATGCTTTTAAAACCACCATGACTCACCCAAGCGAGCCAAAATGCCTTCCAAAATTCGCTTGAGCGAGCTGACCCAAATTTAAAATTTCTGCTTCTGTGAAAAACTAATTTCTTATGCTTAAGATTTTATTTCACCAATCTCAACGGTCAAAAGTTAGATATTTGGGTTAGGATCCTACGTGTAAAATTTTAAGGTGATCCAACGGTTAACCAATCTATAATAGTGATTTTACTAAAACAGGTTTTTGGTTAATCTCGAAATCACTCAATTACAATGCAATTCAAGCAAACTCCACATAACTGGACATCTACACCAAGTAATTGCACATGGATAATTCACATAAGATTTCCTCTAATCTAAACTAATCAAATATTCAAATAACGCAAGAAATACGTAAGTGATTACGTTGAGAGTGGTCATTGTATTTGCTTGAGTTTTAATGTGTATGTACATGGGAGATGTATAGTAACACTAGCCAGGACGGAAGTGTTCCTGCGCTGGTCTATACAGTGATGCCCATGGTGGCCCTTGTTTGGGGTAATGCGTATGTACATGAGAGATATATAGTGACACCAGCCAGGAAGGAAGTGCTCCTGCGCTAGTCTATACAGTGGTGCCCATGAGAGATATACCTTGTTTGGGGTAATGCGTATGTACATGGGAGATGTATAGTGACACCAGCCAGGAAGGGAGTGCTTTTGCGCCGGTCTATACAGTGGTGCCCGTAAGAGACATACTTCATGCATGATGGAAATAGGATGGTTGACTGTAGAGTACGGGAAGTATTGGGGGGCCATTGTTGTAGGGTTAGCCTTCTGACACGTATTTTGGCTGATCACCATGGGGGGTGAGACCCGTGCGCAACAGAGTGACCTCGACGTGCTACAGGAATCATTTGTACCATGGATTTGACCTATTGTTCTGGATGGTACCACATTTCATTGATTGAGAGATGAGTCAAGAACATGCATCATGACTAGTCATTATAAGATGAATTTGTGAAATGTTTTGGACGGGTTGTCCATGTTTGATTGTGTGAGTAAAATGCTTGAATATAGTTATGATATTGCAACTGACCGGGTTATCTTTTATAAATTATGATATTTATTATTATTATTTTACAAGATGGACTCACCTTTGCTTTGTTATACTATGTGGTTTGATACATGTGATGATCGCGAACCGGGTTCGTGTGAGCAGATGGACAGCAATAGGTGATGGGAAAGATGTCTAAGTTGACTGGAGCCGCCGAGTAACCGAGATGTAGATGGATTAGATCCCGGGCAAGGGTGTGTTTTTGCTAATTACACCCCTTGTTTTAATGACTACACCCTGTCTTTTAAATCTTTGTTTCTTTTGGAAAATTTTGTACAACTCAGACTTAGTTATTTGTAATCATCATCAACTCATGATTATTAATATACAAGTATTATGTTGAATCCCATCTTTGTATATTCAAAGTTTTGGTTTGAGATATTGATTATACTTATGCGAAAAATTTATTTCTATTTTTATAATCAAACTTAAAGAGATTTTCAACTGGACAATTGTGATTAAAACTATGATTAAGAGTATGATACAGTAGCGACGAGGCGGGTCGTTACAGTGCCATTGTCCTATAAAAACAAGATGTATAGGTGAGCCCTTTACTCTCCCATCATACTACAAGCAAAAGGATCAAAGTCTACAATCACAAACACATTGCACAGTTCACATATCCATTCTTAATGTTCGACTACACGCACTTGCTCTCGTAGCCCTAATCTTTGACTACATGCTTTGTTCCACTATTCAGACCCAACTACCTTATTGACATGCCATCGTATATGTCTTACATCTTTCATTTATTTTTTTGAGTGACATTGCAAAAGTACATGCTTTTGGGATATGTTTCCATGGTTTTTGTGAGGTGTTGATGTTGTTGATCGAAACCCTCTTTGTTGAGCTCAAACCCTCCCCTTTCTCCCCTTTTCTAAAAAACCTAAGCTTGGGGATCCATATGTAATGGAAGGTTTAATTAGTTTTAACATTTTCTTTGTGTGTTTTATACTTGGAATGATGGATTTTAGTATATAATAACTTATATTTGTTGTGCAAAATGTAAATTTGAATTTCGTTTGGATTGGAAGCCATGAAAGGCATTTAGTTTTTTTTTTTAATAAACAAAATCATGCAATGGCCACATGGATTATGTCGTTGATTTCGTGTAACTTAAGCTATGAGAGTGTAATGATCTCTATCAGCACTAGAACTTAAGTCGTAGATTCATGTAGCTTACTTAATGAGAGTGAAATGACTTTTGTCAGCACTAGAGCTTAAGTCATGGCTATTAGAACCAAAGACATGAAAGATGTCTAACCCCTAAAAATTTTCATAGTTTTGATGATAACAAAGATACTAAACTTTGATAGACTGATGGTGTTTATTAAGTGTTACAAATTTTCTTGTGTCCAATGATCATATAGGTATTGTATTTCTTACCTTAAACACACAATATGTTTTAATTTAAATGTGCCCAATGTGACAAAGATGGATTAAGTCCAATATTTTCTCAAGTTAAACTTAGCTTCAACATTTTATAAATTAATTGCATCCAATGTTTTATATGTAAATCCAGCAACCAATGTAATTCGTTCAATAAGTAAAGAAAACTTACACTTCAATTTTTATTTACACATAAGTTTTATTTTGTCCCAAATATTGTACATGTGAGATATGCTATAATCGATGATGGTTCACTCAAAAGTTTCATTTGACTCTATATTCCCTCTACCTTTTTTAATTTGCCTAACATTTGAATTTCAAGTATTTGATACAAGGCAAGATAAGCATGATCATTGATGAAAATTGTCTTCTACAAGCCATTTTTTGTAGAAGTAGTGGAGGCAAGGTGAATGTTGCTAAGAAAGGATTGTATGTTTTCATTTCTCTCTCACCCCACCAGAATTGGACATATCAAAAGCAACCACGTGTCATGTTCTTAAACTGAAATGGACTCACATCCTCATAAAGGTTACCTTTCTAGTGAAACCTATATATTCCAAGATTAAAGCTTTGAAGAGAAATTATGAAGCATTCAATAGAACAATAACATCTTGATACAATGCTCTCAACTTATCATATGAAACATTCTGCAACAAAAGCCGCAATCCTTTGCTTAGCAAAGTTACATGTTATTGCGTTGTAATTACATATCCTTACTTTGTGAGTTCGTTTCTTTGTAAACGATTCAAACATCTCTTGCTTCATCAAGCAAAGAGTGGCTTTGTGACCAAAGAATGCTTGGGTTATCAATCTCAAGGGGAGATTAATTTTGCGACAAAAGTGGCATAGAGAATACTTGTTGTAAGTCAAGAGTGGTAGTCAAGAATACTTGTTTGTAATCATTCATTAATTAGTGGAACCCTTCTTAGGTTAAAGGAGAATTAGACATACCTCAAGTTAAGAAAATCAATATAAAACAAGTGTTATGTTCTAATGTGTTTTTCCCCTTCCTCATGTTTTTTATGTTTGGACAAAACGATTTCAAACTTAGTTTGAAAACTCTTATCTACAAAAAAAGATGTCAAAAAGAAGTTTTTAAAACACAATATTCAAGCTCCCCTTTCTAGTGTGTTTTGTTTACTTTAGAGGTGGGGAGAGATGATATTGATGCCTTTCTTGATGATTTGGGGTTTTCTTTTGCTTAGATAAGATAAGATTCTACATAATCTAATCAATTGTTCAAATTAGGATAATTTTAGATTTCTTTTTGTTTTGATAGGATAAGATTATGCCTAACAAAATCCTTAATTTTGAGATTTAGAATAAGTTTTAGATAAGATATTATATATTAGGATTCAATTAGGATTTCTTATTGATGTTTGTAGCCTTTAAAAAACGTAGTTTACTATTGGAATGAAATCATCAAAAACTATTTCTTTAGAAAACTTTTATTGTTGGTTGAGGAGGGGCCCAATCAAGGACGAGTATGCTTGTTCTCTTCAAGATAGATCACATGATGTTTACCGTGTCTAGACATGTGACTCGGTCCTTTGCAAATGGCCCATTACACTATACCACCTTCAACAATGGCTGCCAAAGAAACATTTAGGCCCAATCCTCATGCCATTTGTCTCGTTTTACAAATCAATTTTTTTTAATGACCTTAAACAACAACCAAATAAGATGGTAACACAAGACAAGATGTATCTAATCCAATATCAAAAATCAACACCATACTCACACATCACCAATGAAAAAAGTCAGAATCAATTTATATAATCACAACAAGAGAATAAAAAGAAACCAATTCACTCAAGAACATCATCTTACAACTAAGAAATAAAAATCAAAATAAAGGTTGACATTTGATGTGAATTTTCATCTTAAGAGTTAGCATCCTAGAGAGAGAAAAAAAATTCATTTGCTATTTACAGTCCTTTTTTTTACTTTGCACACTCCATTTTTTGAATTACCTTTAAACACACTCCAAATATCTCTTTCGCCCTCCTATATACCTCTTCCAAAAAAATCACCCTACTCTTGTTTACCCTATAAATCTCCCTTCCAATAAATCATACCTTTTTTCCCACATACCCTAGTAACACAATCCCATTTGAGTTTGACCAAACGATATAAACATCGATAAGTCCACTCCACTCTCATCATGTCCTCACCCCTTGTTTGAGGTAGAGGGACACCATGATGATGATGTTGAGGTCAACAAGATTTTTTTTCACGAATACTTTGGATTCGTTATACACACTATAGTGTGAATGGCTAGGGATCATGAAGGATACATATTGGTCTATGCTTTAGGTCATTTCATGCATTATGCCTCCTGCTTAGGGTTTTCGATCAAAAAATGGACGAAGCGAATTAGAGGTCGGGGATGTTAGACTTGGGTGGCAATTCATGACACGATCCGTCAACCCGACCCGAACTCGACACGATTTTTTCGTATTCGAGTCAACCCGTTTAATAAATGGGTTGTGTTCGGGTTGAAAAAATTTAACACGAAAAAATCATGTCGGGTTACAGGTTAACCCGTTAACCCGCTGACCCGTAACTATTATTTTCATTTATTTTTTAATTCTTGTAGAGCATTCAGCAATATCTTTGGAAGAGTTGACAGAGCATATCATGGAACAAATGAGTCAACTTTCAATAGCTGATCATAGTCCTCAAAATAGTTACTTAGTTGGTCAATGACTTTTATATTTCAATCAATAACATAATTGTGGATTTGTGATCTTAATGTGTATTTTGGTGGAAGAAGTTACTGTAAGAATGAGACATTTGTTGTATGTTGCATTTAATTATTTTTTCATATTGGATTGATGAAGTTAAATGTAACTTATTTTAATTTGAATTATATTACACAAATTAAATATGATTTGAATTAATATCATTTTGTTTTTACTCGTGTCGGGTTGGGTTGGGTCGTGTCGTGTCGTGTAAAAACAAGTTATGCTCAAATTCAGGTTGTATCGTGTCAACCTGTGTAATCAACGAGTTGTGTTCAGGTTGAGTTTTATAACATGAATTGTTAATCGTGTCGTGTTCGGGTTGAGCCTATTCGTGTTTGTGTCAGACCCAGGTCGACCCGAACCCGACCCATGAACACGAATTGCCACCCCTATGTTAGACTGGAAGATTATCATAGAGTTGAAGATCAATGAAGAAGTAAACCCCAAGTATATTTAGCAAATCATTAAATATTAAAAGAAGATAACTAAGGTTGGATATGGTGAATTAGATTGAAGATGGGGTGCTAGTATTGGTATCCAAGTCTTGAGCCCAAATGAAGGTTGGCTTAGAGTAAAAAAAACAAGTATGAATAAGTATATATGAAAAATTTTGGGGTGGGGGGGAGCTAGAGGAGAGAGGGGGATAAATGAAGGGAGTGTGTTTAAAAGGATAATGAAGGAATTTTTTATAAAACAAAATTGGAAATAGGAGTGTACAAATAAAATGGGGAGTGTTGATAGTAAATGCAAAAACAAAAAAAAAAATCCCGTCTACTTTTAAGATCGGAAAAAAACCTGTATAACTTAAGTACTCAACCCAACTAATTTCTCGCTAATGTAATTAATCTAATACTAGTCCACTGACTTAATTAATTTTAATCTAACTCTCACCTCCTTCTAAATTAAACTCTCAACTAAATATTTTAAATATGTCATATAATCCCTAAATTTTCATGAGGCATCCTTTTTCAATATTCGAGCCTACCAATTTTATCTTAATTCACATACAAATTGTCAACAATCTAAATCCTTGATGTTTTACAAAACTAAATAATCGTAAGTTATTTTAATTATTTGAGCTATCTGAATACTATTTCACAATTAGTTGCAAGTACAAATATATGTTAAATTAATAATTTGAGCCTTAAAAACAATAATTTATTTAATTTTTGTAACAAGGAAAGCTAGAAAAAAGACCAAGAATAAAGGAGCACGACTCAAACCCTATTTAATTAAACTAATAATCAACTAACCTAATTAGTTTAATTAGTTACTTCCACAATTATTTTTAAAACAGGTCATATTAAATTCCTTTTTTTATAAAATAGCTTTTTAATGTTAATATCTTTACTAAAATTAGTAGAATATTGAGGAAGAGTTCATTTTAATTCAAATGCTTTTTTGAGGAAAGCGTAATTCTAATGTTAATATCTTTACTAAATTTAATGTTTGTATCGTGAAAAGAGTTAGGGAAGAGAGAATTAGAAGGGAATAAATTTATTAGTGAGAAATATTAGTGATCCTCTCTTTAATACTCTTTATGTAATTGATTGAAAATTAATAATTTGGTGGTTCTAACTTTTCATTTACATGGTGCTTGATTTATTGAATGAAAGTGTGATAAATAAGAAGCAATGAAAATGGATGAAAAAGAGTGAAAAGTGAGATTATTTGGTAGAGATGAAAGCAATATGAAAATGAATAAAAAATTTGAAGTGATTTAATAGGTAATAAAATAAAATAATGTATTTTTACATTTCCAATTTTACTCATGTATTTGTCATTTTTTTCTAGAACATTTTTTTTTACTTTTAGAATTATAAGCTAGTCTTAAGTTAAATAAAAAAAAGGAAGGTGCATAACCAATTATGTAAAAATGCATATTCAAATATGTCCTTGCAAGAAAATGAATTTGATATAGGTGTTGTGTTTAAAAAAAGGCTATTCTATTATGTTTTTAGTACCATATTTTATTATGGAAGGAAGAATATTTGATTATAATTTTAGTACCATATTCGATTATGAAAGGAAGTATATTTGATTATGCTAAGCATGCAACATAATTGATTTTTGATTTTCTAAGGAACATGCTCAAGTGATTCTCATTGGCTTTAGTTAGGCTACACCAATTCATTTTCATGTCACAAGATACAATACAATTTTAGAAACATGAAAGTTACGGGATTTATGTACACTTTCAATGTAATTCATGTTATTTTTAGAGTGAAATTAAAATGCGTGGAATCCTTCATTTTTAAATAAATTTGATTGTTCATTTCACTTTATCAATAATATGAAAGTCTTGCTTTACTTATTTCCTTGCATCCTTTACTTTCACTCCTCATTTTTATTTGTAGCGAATACAACTTTTATGATTTTTCTTCATTAGATGTGAAACTATCAAAAATTTTGTGATTTCTAATAAATTTTAATTAATCAATATAGTGATATAGAGAGTGTTAGAAATAAAGTGTCAAATTAGTTTTATTTTTATTTTTTATCTTTCAAATTAAATTTATATTTTTTAATCCCCAATTTGAGAATTCTTTTTTTAGGTCCCGTAAAAAAATTGTTACAAATTATTTATAAAAGCCGCCAAAAATCAGTTAAGAGGGATTTTTTTTTATATTGAAGGATAAAAAAGTAAATTTAATTTTGGAATCGAAAACAAAAATACCCAAATTTAAGGAAAAAAAGGTAAAATCAAAATAAAATATATAAATTATTTTTCCTAAAAATAAAATAAAATAAAATAAAATCCTAGCTATATTATACTCTCTCCTCGCCATGGTAAGTCCACTTCTGAGTGAGCCAAAACCAAAATTCCCCTTTCGCATCCCTCAGCTCTCAATCCCATTAGGAACCAAATTTCAATTCCACGCAAAACCCTAATTTTTTTCTCTCCCCTTCCTAGATCTTTAGGTTTTAGGCACCTTCCGCAATGGTAAGTGTTTTGCCTGCGCTTCAGGTTTCATTTTTTTTATTCGTGGCTCAATTTTTTACTACACGGTTCCACAAATTCTCAATTTTTGCTTTATTTATTTTTTATTTTTGTTATTTATTCATGTAAAATTAACTTTTTGCTACCTTAACTTTTGAGTCTCCATTTTAATCGGTTAGAATGTTTTTTTTTTCTTTTTTTTTTTTAATTTAACTACTTTGATGTTGTAATAATTGATGAGATACTCAAACTGAGACGTGTAAAATTAAATGATTTGTTCTTGTTGTATTTATGCTGTTTATTATGATATGGCCATGATAATATATGCTAATTAGTTGTTCTGGTTTGAGCTACAGCACAAATTGGGAAGAGGTCATCGTGACAAACTCCAGCAGTTCATAACAATAACAGGAGCCAGGTGATCTCATAGTTGCCTGTGTTTTAGTTGCTTCATTTGAAGGTTTTAAATTGTGAATGTGCTGTGGTTTTTGAAATAATATATAATTGAGGGCAAATGTGAATGCAGTTGTGGTTGTGATATGGTTCCAAAACCTCAATATTGCAGCCTCAGTTGTGGTTGCAGACCACAATTAGAAACTATGCTTAATTTGATTTCACACGTCCTTAGGGTGCATGTGATGGTTTGTCATTTGCATTTGAACCTCTGAATTTTACTTTTATTATATTATATTATATATTACGAATTACGAAAGATATTCACTTAGTTGTGTTATGTGTGTGGAATTTGGATGGGGTTGGGGTGGGGGGAGAGAATTAGGATCTATGCAAGTTTCTGTTTATGATCTGAAATTTTTTGTAGTTCCTTGGATTGATTACTTTGTCTGATATTGACAGACGAGTATGTGATCATTCTGGGAAGGATTATATTTTCTACATCAATTATGATTATGATTTGCTTCAGATGCCTTGTTGATACTTAATGTATTTTAGTCTGGTTTATGTGTTGCATCAGCTGGAATTTTTTTTTTTTTGTGGGTGAAATTTTTCGAATTTATGATGCATGTCAATTGCATCTTTAACTTCTGACATATTTGAAAACTATTTTTGTATTTTCAGCGAGAAAATAGCACTGCAGGCTCTGAAGGCTAGTGATTGGCATCTTGAAGGAGCATTTGATTTCTTTTACAGCCAACCCCAGCTTAAAACATTTACTGATT
This sequence comes from Glycine latifolia, assembly GCA_013407115.1. Lineage (NCBI taxonomy): Eukaryota > Viridiplantae > Streptophyta > Magnoliopsida > Fabales > Fabaceae > Glycine > Glycine latifolia. The sequence continues at coordinate 36,009,049 of CM023955.1, forward strand.
CTAGGCACTTGGAGGAGCTATACAATAGATATAAAGGTTAGCAATGAAGGTGAAAATAAAATTGAGACATTGATAGCTTTTAAAATAGTCTGATAAGCAGAACAACCAACTGGTCTGGAAACATGAAAAACAATTAAAAGAAATTACTGTATTATACATGTAAAATGCTTATCAACTATGGCATAATTTTTCTATCCATTGAGGTTTCACCCTGGTGAATAACAAGTAAATTTGTTCTACATAATTTATGGTTATTTTGAGAGAGCATGGGTGTTTCATCCCTCTTTCAAATTAATTACTGCTTGTCAATTAAACTTGGAAGCAATCCAATTCCCCAATATAGTTGTTCCTTTGTATGAGAATAAGGTATGTTGGATATGAGATCCAATAACTTTTGCATGGGAGCTTACATTAAAGAAGTTAATCAATGCCATTTTTATTTTTGCTGAGATGCATATATGAACATAACTAGTTGTTTATTTCTACGTTGTTCGATAATACCTGTTGCTAAGTGGCTATCATTTATCAAAACAATGTAACATTATGCCTGTCTGCTAAATCCTGTATTGCACTAATTTCTATACAGATGCATATGTTGATATGATTTTGGCAGATGGCATCACTGTCCTTTGCAATGATATCCAGGTTATTGTTTCTGAATGCAAATTAAAGTGTCTTGATTCATTTATCTATATAGTTTACATTTCTTCACCTGTATGTTATCATGGAGCCTGTTGTAAAGATGTGAACAGTACTTGCAATTTGCAAGCACTAATTCTGGAGATTTTGATTGCAATTTGTGCTGAATTGCTGTCAAATGCTGTAGGACTTTTGAAATTGGATTATTTCAAGGCATCCAATTAGGGGAGAGATTTATTACTGTTCCTCAGAATAAATGAGAGTAGTTGAGAAGATAAAGAGAAAAGAAGAAGAAAACACAGTTCATACCTTGGGTTCTTAGGCATAACACCTAAGAGATGCATGATGTATCTTGACATCACAGGTTTTTGTCTTAGAAATGAACTTTATTTATTCTTGGAGTATAGCTTTGACTAGGATTAGTTGAGACATTGGGACGTGTAGTTCAAAACTTAAGACAAGTTTAATGTTAAAAAGATGGAAGGAATACAATAGGAATAGATTAATATGTGATTAAGGGGGATTGGAAATGTAAATTACTAAAGGGGTTTGCGAATGCCTTGGATAGGAGTGTCATTTTGGGCTGTGATTAGGAAGAAGTAAAAGAGAAGTTTGATTCTTTTGAATGGAATGGAATCAAATGTATTTCAAGATGTTTCATTTTGTTTCATCTTATTTTAAATAATTCAAATAATGAAACTTAGTATTATTCCATTTAGTTCCACTTCATTTCATCAATTTAAACATACTTACCGAATTCTTCCAAGAAGAATAAGAGTCAAATACGAATACAAGAAAAATAAAGGTTGGTTATCTTACATGAAAATGATGTGTCATATGTGATACTTGAGAAAACATACGATAGGGTCCCAAGAAAAGTCTTATGGTGGACTCTTGAGAAGAAAAAGGTAGCATTAAATTAAGTTAATGCAATAAAGGATATGTATGATGGGGCTACCACATGTGTGAAAGCTTGTAATGGAACATCAAGGTATTTCCCTATTACGGTAGGTGTTCACCAAGGTTTGGCTCTTAGTCCGGATGAATTAACCAAAGATATTCAAGAGGAAGTGCCGTCGTATATGTTTTTTGCAGATAATGTCGTGCTTATTGATGAGACCAAAGATAGTGTTAATAGGAAACTGGAATTGTGGAGAAACATTTTGGAGTCTAAAGGATTCACGATAAGCAAGAGCAAGACAGTATATGAAGTGTGAGTTTTTGCGGGTAAGAAATAGTGATCAAGACACAGTGCATTTACTTGGTCAAGGGTACCCAAGAAAGATGTTTTTAGATACTTGGGATCAATCTTGCAAAAAGGTGGTGGATTGATGAGGATGTAAATCATAGAATTAGGGAAAGGTGGATGAAATGGCGGAGTGCATCTGGATTTTTGTGTGACCGCAAAATTTCCCTTAAGCTAAAAGGAAAATTCTATAGAATAGTTGTAACACCGACAATGTTACATGGAGCGGAATGCTGACCAGCACATAGGTAACATGAGCATAAAATAGAGGTAGCATAAATGAAGATGTTAAGGTAGATGTGTGGTTATACGAAGATGGATAAGATAAGAAATGATGATATTCGACAAAAGGTAGCAGTAGTACTGGTGTGTGAAAAGATGAGGGAGCATAGATTGAGGTGGTTTGGGCACGTTATGAGACGTCCACTGGATGCTCCTGTAAGAACAAGAGTTTGTTACCAAGAGCTCGACACAAAGAGAGGTAGAGGTTGACCGAAACTTACATGAGGAAAAGTAGTTAAACAAGACCTAATGTAATGAGAAATAGATTAACAGACAGTATGTCTTAGGACGGGATGGAGAAAGTTATAAACTTGGTGGAGGATTAAACCCATTAGTATCTTTATGTTCCAGTCATTCCTTTTTTTTAGTTCTTTTCCTCTTCATTTCTCCCCTCCTCCTTTTCACCATTTTTTTCCCTTTCTTTTGTCTTATTTCCCCTTTTCTTCTTCCCCTCTCCCTCTCCCTTTCTTTTTTTTTGGTCTTATTTCCAATCTATCATTGGGTTCATCTACCACCGACCTCAATTAACTTGGGTTAAAGGTACTGTTGATGTTGATATGTGATACTTGTTTCCTGTATCATGTTTATGTTGGTTAGATCATCCCAGTTTCATAGGTCTTGATACACATATGGAATTCTGATGTTTAAGTATCTTATCTATCTATCCTGTGTTCTTGAGTTTTAATTCATTCATAAGGTTAAGGTCATTTTTGTTCGAAGTGTTATTGTTTTTTTTTTGATCGGCCAATGTTAGTGTTTTTGTTAGTGGAGGGATTCGAACCCACGACCTCTCCCTCCCACCCTTCCTTCCCCTCTTCACTTTTGTTCGAAGTGTAATTGATACTTGATGCTTCTTTTCCTTTACAGGTGGATCCTCAAGATATAGTAATGGTACGGATATGTTTTAAACAATATTTCATTTCTAAATAATGCTTAATTGCTGAGGTTATTTATTCTTTCCTTCATTAATATGATCCTATGCGTCAGGTTATACTTTAGAAAATTGCTATTTAAACAGTGATTACCCAAGTTACAAACACCTATTAAATGAGAATGATTTATTGTGAAAACTAAAGATACAATGGCTGCTAACCTTAGTTGGAAGTAATTATGGTTAGTCAAGGGTTCTTTTCTTTTCATCAGAGTTAGGTATACATGGATAATAAGTTATAATAGATGGCATACGGAGATGTCTACATTGGTTTCACCATCAGTCAGTCATTTCCTTAGTTTAAAAGCTCTAAATTTATATGAGCTCTGACAAATATTAACCATAGCAAGATAAGATTCTGTTTAATGAAAGAAATAAAGAACAATAATGCTCTGACTTATCTGTGTAAGTGGGTGATGATTGGTCCCTATATGATGAAATATGCAATATTTGTAAATGAAGAGTTTGCAATTTTAAATGAGTAGTCATTGAACATAAAAATTTACATCTGTTTACTCTTCCTACTGTTAGTGTGAACTTGCCTGCACAATGAGAGTGTATTAAGATGACAAGGGAATGCTTTAGGTAACTTGGAATGTTGAAATTTTTGCAGTTAGTTCTTTCATGGCACATGAAGGCTGGCACCATGTGTGAATTTTCCAAGAAGGAGTTTATCGAAGGTTTACAATCTTTGGGGTGTGTATATTTTTGTGATTTTGAAATGAATTTTCTTTCTATAATGATAAGTCTCAGTTGAAGACCTTATAAATTGTTGCAGGATTGATTCTCTGGATAAGTTCCGTGAAAAGATACCATATATGCGCTCTGAGCTGAAAGATGAACGTATGGGCAACAGTATTCAGATTACAGCTCAAAACTAGTTTTAGTCATACAATTTATAATTCACTTGTTACTAGAAATTATCTCCAGCAATTTTTGATAAGCTCCCTGAAATATATTCACTGTTTTTGATTGTCCAGAGAAATTCTGTGAGATATATAACTTTGCTTTTGGCTGGGCAAAAGAGAAGGTTTGCATTCATGTCTACTTGTTGGTTCCTCTGCTCCTCTGTAATGTAGCTCAAGTGCTTAACTAATTTGCATGGTTGTACGTGATAAACTAAGGCCATGACCTAATTTAAACGATGCATTTGGACGTAATACAATCTACTAGTTCATACGTAAGAGATACACACTGTGATGGAACAGGGAAGATCTGGGAAACTGAGTCAAATTATAACAGATTTGATTAATTGATTACTAAATTTGAGTTATTCTTAAAAATTGATTTTTCGTGTTCCTTTAGTTTGGAATTTTCGGTCTATATTTTCAACAATGCAGTGTATTGAATGACATTGAAAGTTTGAAACAGGGCTTGGGATCTTTCTTATGTAGTCAATCACACTCATTAAGTGTTTCAATTTCTTCTTTCTTGCTTCTGAGGTTCAAGATGCTGTGTAATATTTGATTGCTAGTCTACTTGTGCATATTTTCTGCTTCTGGTATATGTTTTTATTTGGTTAATTAAAAAATTTGGTCCCTGTTCCTATATATTTTAATTTTAATTTTAATCCTACATAAAAACCCAGTTAGAAATTGACCCTGCTGTTATAATTTTGGCAAAGTAGGGACTGATTTGTAAACATTTTTTTCATGTGGAGAACCAAATTGTAGAGGTTTTTTTTAATCTTGGGACCAAAACAATTTTTTTATCATCAAATATAAGGACTAGTTTAGTTTAATTTTTGAATATTGTTCATTTTCAATGTTTGGTGACGGTAATTGGTTATATTCATTTTAGTTATATGCAGAACATTCATTACTAGTGATGATCTTTCCAATTCTTGTGAATATGCTAGAGTTGCTTCATGTTCTTCATCAGTTTTAAAACATTAAAATAACATATTAAAGTATTTGTTATTATTTATGATTAATGGTTTTGCATTTCATTCTTTTGGTGGACCCACTTACTGTATCTGGTATTTTATGAAATTTCAAAGTTTAGGTAACTGAAAATATATATGATCAAGAGTCTATCTTATGTTGAGAAGACTATATTAATGAGTCTGTCTTAGGATCATGGGGTTTTATTTCATTGATTACTAATAGTATGCATTATGTTAAAGTTCTCTGCATAATGGTGCAAAATATTGGAAATATGGGGGTGCTAAAGGGGTTAGTGTTCTGACCCTTGAAAGGAAGGAACATCAAAGTAGGATGCAAATGATTTATTTGTCTCCAATAAATGATTTAATGCTAGTGTGTTTTGGTATACATTGGTAATTGTGAGATCTATGACTATGACTTGAGAATCTAGGGTTGAGTGTAAATTTACTGTCATTTTAGTACTGTTTTGATTCTTTTTGAATGCATAATTACCATGCAACAGTAATTTTCAAGTTACCTTTTGCAGGGTCAAAAATCTCTTGCATTGGATACAGCTATTGGTATGTGGCAATTATTATTTGCTGAGAAGCAGTGGCCACTGGTTGATCATTGGTGCCAGTTCTTGCAGGTAATTTACTTGATTGTTTTTCATATACACCTTTTTAACCTTCTCGATTATGTTTGAAGCTTTCTTATTAGGATGGCTTTCAGTGGGAGATCAGATATCTGCTAATACTCAATCATTTTACTTAAATTGATAATATTTATACTACATACTCAGGCTCGGCATAACAAAGCAATATCTAGGGACACATGGTCTCAGCTTTTGGAGTTTGCAAAGGTAAAATAATAAACCATTAATGGTGCCCTCATAATGTGGTTTTACACTTCCTGTCTTAATAGGGATTTATTGTTGCATGACTACATCTATATTTATGCTTGGTCTCTCTTGTGTACTCCGATATATGCCTGCCTAGAATGATAACAAAGAAAAGTAAATCTGGCTATCTGTCTTTTATTCTGTTTTTCGCATTTTGTCTGCGTATGATCATCTTGAACATGGTGTCTAGTTATAATATCCAAGCTACTTCATTTTAAATCATTAAAAGGTATTCTTTCTATTGTGACTGCTGGGATTTATTTTAGGGTTATCACCTTTTCTATTTGTTTTGGGTATAAAGTGGTATGAGACAAACAGGAAATAAACTGGAATATGAATATTTCCATGTGAATATTATTAAGGTTAAAAGTTAAAACTCTTGAAATGACTAAAAATTCTCAAGACCCCTAACTTTTCAATCGAAACCCTGATCAACATGATCACATTTTACATCAATGGTTGCTGTTGTGATATCCACGCTTAAAAGTTTGTGATGTAAAATTTTTATTTTTCTTTAGCTCTTCCTTGGTTTTACTGCAATTCTTGGAAAAATAAAAAGATATTGAATGCAAAATGTTAGTGTTTCTAGTACCTGATCAGCTGGATATGGGGAAATTTGTTTTCAATAGTACTGCAAGTGCTTTTTCCTTCTACCCCCAACCCTAAAAAAATTGCCAAAATATAAATAGCCTCTATTGAGTTTGGCTTTTAGTGTTTAGTGTATTGAGATTCTTTTAAGCCATGTGAGATGTAAAACGTCAACTTCATTTTCTTGTCACCCACATATAGATTGAGAACAACTCCTGTTTGCTTGCACTGTTTTATCAAATGGCAATGTTGGTGAATCTTTTCATGGTATTTTTATGATAGTATGCTGTTTGGCTTTATGAAGTAACACAAAAACCACTAATATTTGTCATACTGTTTGCAGACTGTTGGCTCAAATTTATCTGATTATGATGCCGAAGGTGCTTGGCCATATCTTATTGATGAATTTGTGGAATATCTGAACGAGAATGGCATCATCCAAAATGGTCTGATCAATGATTCTAGTCTAAAACGGTGATTCATTCAGATCTCAATAAATTGCTCTTTTAAGAGAATTTGATGAGTCGCTTGTGATGAGTTGTGCTATTCTGTGATTGAACTCCTCTTCGTTTTTGAGTGGGATTCAGTCTAAATTAGATTCTAGAGCAAACTCATTCTTGCTGACAACTAGTTGCATCATTTGTGAGATTGTTGATATGGCATATGAATTTCCTTGGGAAGTATTGTGGAATTAGTAATGGGAGCCTACTAATTCCACGGTGTTATAGTTTCTGATCTCTTTAAATTTAGTAATTAATTCTTGAACGATGTCTTGTTAGAAGATAAGAAACTTATGTGATTGTGATTGGGTGTCCTTGTTTCTGGTCTACTTTCATCTTGTAAAATATGTGGCACCAAGTTATTAAAGCATTCATGAAACAGAGAAGGGGAAAAAATAACTATTATGTGGGTCTGTTTTCCTTTGAACTATTTAGAAGCAATAGCTTGCATATCGGTTCTATATGCTCCTACAATATGTTATGTTGTTTATTTGGATATTTAAAAATTTGTCATAAAATTTGGAGAATTCTGAAAATATTAGTACAAGTCATCATGGGACAGTGTGGGAGGATTTTTTTTCCATTTATTATTATGGTAGTTCGGAATAGGATGGTTTAAATTTTCAGAATTTTGATGGTTTTTACTTAGTTGGGAGTTGGATGCTTTTTCAAGTGTTTTTTTTCGGGAATTTGATCTTAGACGGGATTTTTACATGTATAATTGTGGCTGTGTATAATTTTGAGAAAACTTAATTATGTTTTTAATTATGATGTTTTTGCGGTTTTGATGCTCAATGTGGTAGTTTTTTACTGCAAGGACTAAAACATTTCTCGATTATGAGAGGGAGTTAAAAAGTGCAAATTTTAATTTTGGGGACCAATAAAGACATATCTCCAAATTTGATGGACTAAAAAAAGTTTATGAGAAATTGTAAATATAGTGATCTAATTAGTTTCTAGTTAAAGAGGCTGCCACATAGGTCAATTTAGGTAACGAAATTCCATGGGTGAATTTAGGGACTAAGGGCGATTTTAAGTCTTTGCCTCTTTGGGTTACTTAAACATAAGTAATATCATCTATTTTTATTTTATTTTTATTTTTGCGTTATGTGTCTAGGTAGTAGGAAAAGCTGCTTAAAATTAAGCTCTATGTCTTGTGTACTGATAAAAAAAAAAAAAAGCTCTGTTTTGTGTAAGATACGGTTGCTCATGAATAAAAAACAATTTTATTTACATCAACCAACATCAATCAACCATTGCAGCAAAAAAGATGGTTAAAACGGTAATGAGCATTGAAGAATAAAAAGATTAGATTCAAGTACTCAAAATCACACCATTTTCAAACTCGTAATACAACTCAAATTTAAAAACAAAGTTACAAAAGTAATTAATAAATTACACTAAAACTCGAATGTGATGAATAAGGCATTAAACCACACCATTAAACCCAATTCCCGTCAAAGAGATACGAGACTTGAGCGAAGAGACTTGACCTGATCTGCCCAAAGGATCAAGGAAAAAATGATGAGATAGAGCGTCACGAACTCAAGATCATTGCCGTGAGCGAGACAAATTGAGAGCATTGTAAGGTGAAGAGCGAGAATGTTGTGAGACGAAGAGCGAGATCGTCGCAAGGTAGAGAGAACAAGGGGTTGAGAGGGTGATTTCCATAAGGGGATGTCTATATAACGCCATTAATTTTTTATTATTATTACATGACATGTGTTTGGTCTTTCTTCTCTTCTTGTTTTGCTTATGTGCAAACTTCTCATTCTTGGTTCCAAAATTTCATTTTTTTTTCATTCTTTCAAGCTTGAGACATCAGGGATCTGAGCTCCTTGTTCATCTAAGCCATTTTTGTCTAGCTTCATCAAGATAAGAGGGACCTCCAATTTTTGAACCTTAATCTTGTTATCTTTGCTAGCTAAGCTTCATTGAATATTGTTTTGATGTTCAAAATTCGTAGCTACTGCTTTGGCTAGAACTGATGATGTGTTGTTTTTCTGAAAATTTTAAGTTAAAAAATGAGTTCTTTAGGTGTAAAAACCTTAAGTCAGCCTAAACTTCACCTAAATGGGAGTCTTCTAGTAAAAGTTGTGAACAAAACAAGTTTAAGAGTTTTTCTTTTCAAACTAAGCTGTCACTAAACTAAACCGGTTGTTATGGCTGTATGGACGGTTTTCCCTTAAGATTTGACTTCAAAAATGAGTTTTTTAGGTTTAAAAATATAGGGTAGCGCGTAAAATTTACGAAAAATCGATTCCCGGAACACCTAGAAAATTGAAAATAAGTTTACGAGCGAAACTTTGCAAAACTGGACAGCAGTTTGATTTCAAATAGTTGAAGACTTATCTTAATGGTTTTAGCACGCAGAAAAACCTTTGGGAAATATTAAGGAGCGCTAAAAATAGTTTCAAATATATTTGTAGACTATTGTCTTAGACAAACAATTGTTGAAATTGGAAGAATAACGAGTAACATGAAAGCATTGTAATTTGTACCTCTAGATAAAGTGACCTTATGATTATTTATTCTGGAACTGTTGTATGTCTTGAATTGTGGTAGCTCTTTGCTAATACAGCTATTGAGATGCATATAAATAACTGTTATTATTGTTAAATGATAAAGACCGGCAGAGTGTGAACTTTGAAAAATTATATTAGTATTGTGCGAATTTACATTTTGTTAATATGTATATTGCTATTCTATCTTTACACAATGTGGTACAGGTCCGGGGATGTTCGACCATTGGCAAATTGTTTGTTATAATTGTTAGATTGTTGTAACTACAATTATTATGTTGTTTGATATATTTGTATTATAAGAGGTTTCTATCGCTTGAGGGGACAAGATTGGTTCCCTTAGAGTAATACGTAGGCCTGAGTCTCATTTTTCTCTCTTGTTTGTTGGATGTATGAGATCGTTAATGTATGTGACATGAGGGCTACGCACGCGATGTGGTGACAAAAATCAAGAAGATTGAATCAAGAATAAGGAATCAATGGTTCTATTCCATCAGCGAGAAGGTGAGATTGCATTGAGAAAGTGGATGATGGACAGAGATACATTGGGGTAAAGTGGACGGAGAGGTTCGAAGAACCTAGAGGAATTAACGAGTGGTGACTACCCAGCATTTGATGCACTCATTTGACTTAGGGAATAGGTATATGGCCTACAGGATGAGGTGCCCTTGCGAGCCTGGCGTAGTTCACAGAGGGAATAGGTATATGGCCATGTGAGGTAACGCGTACTATGTGTTATACATGTCACAACCAGATATACATGGTGCAAGTAGAACATCTGGATGTGACGCTCGCTACTATAGACTATATTGTATCCTGCTAAATTCCGTGGGGGTTCACATCTTCTTCAGAGCTTTGTTACCATGAAGACATTCACCTACCCTTTTAGACTTGAGGAGCCTCATCATCAGTAGCGGAGTCAGGAATTTTATTGAGTGGGGGTGAACATAAAAAAAACTATATAATAAATAAAAGTACTCCAAAGACAATACAAATCTAATATACAAAGAGAGGTAAATTGCAAACCACAGGCAAATTGTAAACATGGTGGGTTGATGAACAAGCTCACAAAGTCTAGTGAATCTTACTAAAATAATTAATAATTTAAAATCAAACTCAAAGCAATAATATGGAGATAAGAGATAAAGAAGACACAACCAGTTTTAGCGTAGAAAACTCAATTGGATAAAAAATCACGACGTCTAAATTGGATAATCAATCCAATGGACAACTCCACTATGATAATAAATAAGTACCTTTCAATCCTGAAGGAGAGTTAAGAATTAGACTTTTCAAATGCTTCTATATGATCTCATAACAATTCTCTCAATGATGCAAACATAAACTCTCTAAAACTCTAATATTATTTGGAATGAAATGCATACTATAAACACAAAAATATGTTTTTATTTATACTAATTTAAGCATATGATTTTAACCAATTTTTGAATGCAATCCTAAAAATATTTTATCATATTATGCAATGCAATTTTAAAGATATTTTATATTATGCAATGCAATCTTAAATATTTTATATTATGCAACACAATCTTAAAAATATTCTATCCTATTTTTGAATACAATATTAAAAAATATTCTATCCTATTTTTGAATGCAATCTTAAAAAATATTTTATCTTATTATGTAATATAATCTTAAATATTTTTATTATATTATGTAATGTAATCTCAAAAATATTTTATCTTATTTTTTAATGTAACATTAAAAATATTATATCCTATTATATTATGTCATGCAACCTTTTTTTATCATCAAATTATTTTTTAATTTTTAATTTTTAATATATATATATATATATATAATAAAATTTATATTAATAAAATTTTAGGGGGAGCGGTGGCCCACCCTAGCCCTCCCTGTCTCCGCCTCTGCTCATCATGACTTGGAGTTTAGGTTGACTCCGATGAGGTAGTACAAACGGGGCAACTTTCTTAGCTATCGTATGGAGCCGGTGAGCATAGTTGAAGTTATCAAGGATAGATGAGACCATTTTGATATGATGTCTGAGGAGACTGAGGAGTACAAAGAACTATTGTGACAATTAGAGTCTTCGTCTAAGGAGGAGTATGACGATCTTCTTGAGAACATGTCTTAGATATAGATCAGTACTTCTAATATGGTAGTGGTATGCTATGATCTTAGGTTTCTCTTGCTTATTTGATGTATTTTCAGGGATGATTTCTTTGAGTGGAAATATTCTATTGTTGCAATTATGTATAACTTATTTAACTTACTTTTAGACACTTATGCATTGTATTTGTATTTATTCTCTTGTGACATATGTTACATTATTTATGTATGGAGACTACGTCATTTTATTATCGTATGTATGTATATTATCAAACTAGAAGTAAAAATTAAAGTTTGTGACATATTTCAAAAATGAATTCAATAAAAAGAATTTTTCAAACAATATCTTTAAACCAGAAATTAAAGTGTTACATAGAGAGAGTACGAGAGACTTAGCGCGCAAGGTTTCTAACATTTAAAATTTCATAATAATTCACAAGAATATTATGTAGAATTTAATATCTAGATTAATTTTACCCCAAAAAAATTTAGATAGAAAGGGAAAAGATTATAATAGACAACATTATTTTAAGAAAATAATAATTGATCGACCTTTCGAAAGAAAGGAAAAGATAATGGAGAAGGGACCAAACACACTAATTAATATCTCGTAATTTAACTGACCTAAATTTTCATAAATAAAAAAAACAACCGAGGTAATTAAATAAGACTAAAATAGAGAATGTTAAGCGTTTCGTTTTATCAGGTAAATTTATATCAAACTTAATTATTAGACTATGTTACGAAATATGAACAGATGAACTTATCAAAGAATTTCATAATATATCATTAAATATAACTTAAACCGGTGTTCCGTACGTTCAAAATATTAATTCATATTTAAGGTTATTTATAGCAAACAAGATGCATTTGACTCAACAAAATTGACAAAATTTATAAGAATTCACCACCTTCTAGGTAATATTGTTTCAAGAACAGTTGGGCACTGCAAAAAAAGTTCTGCTTGGCGTCTAGAAGTTAATATCAGTGCAATTTTTTTTTACAACAAAAATATAACTACTAAGGGTGTGATTAACAGTAATATGTATCCTAAATTGAATATGGTTGGGAGAGAAAATTGTCATTTGGTTAATGATTTTCATATGATGTCAAAGTCTTATGGTAACATGTAACAGAAAAAAACAAAGATTTTCAGTAACAAGTCCTCCTTTGCCACCCATTAATTTTCATTCATAAATTATTTTCTAAAACGATGTTTCATGTTGACTATGTGATCGACAAATCTTATAACTAGATTTTTAGATTCAATCTTGTTCAAAATATGGTTTGATATTAAAAATTAAAAATAGAGACAAACAACAATTTGAATTTTGATTCATTATATTATTGGAGACTAACTCCTACTATTAGACTTATTCTATTTTTCTAATTTTCTAGTGAGAAACATGCATTTTAATAACATGAATATGACTAAGATTAATTCCGATTAAATTATATTTAATAATTCAAAATTAATTCAATTTAATTAATTAGTATTAGGAAATAAATGTGTATCCACTTTATGTAAAATGTGCCATTTGAGGGTAACCTTGTGCCCCTTAAATTAGATAATGTTTGATAAAATAGCATGGAAATTTTTGTAAAGTTAAAGATTAAAATGAACAAAGATTCTTGGAAAAAAGAAAGACCATTCACTTGGAATAGACAATGACGATTTATAAATGTATATCTTTTGAATGGTCTCAAACACAAAATTTGGGCATAACTCTTGTAAAATATCAGTTGCAAATAAACTTTACGTATTTCATCTTAAGTCTTAGTTAACACATAGATTTCTCAATATTTCTTATTATTCCATGGATGTCTTAACTTGAGCCTCTCATCCACCCATGTCAACGTTCTCCGACTTGATGCCACAACTTTTATAGCAAATACAATGAGAGTTCGACCGAGTGCATTGTCCATCATCAAAATCATGAATATACTTGCATGATTGTTCACAAAGTACTTCAGAGGTGCATTGTTCGTTTGGGTATTCTTGTGTTTTAGTTATGCATATTGGTTTCCCAGCATCTACCGATATTTTTTCTACAACGTCAAAAATAATGTCAAAAGCCAATGTTATTGCATACAAAAATTTGAGTATATAAACATTTTGCCACTGTTTATAATCACACACTGCTAGAGATAGAAAAGTGTAGAGAGAGTGAGAGAAACTTACGAGCAAAAAAGAGAACGATGCACAAAAGTGAGACATAAATTTGTTTTTCCATGATTTCGTTGCTCGTCACCAAAGTGAAGATGTTCTAACGAATTTAAAATGGATGGTCAATCCTTAATTAGTAAATAGTGAAAATAAGAGAATTTTCTAGTTTTGTTTTGTTAACACAATTAAAAAGAACCTTAATTAGTGTAGGTGTTGTTCCGTTCGTTGCAAACGGAGGTCCAGTAATGAAACTGGGTCTTAGTGTACGATCAAGGTTCTCTCTCTCTCTCTGAATGCTATGGAAGTTGCAGCACCCAAAGGAAGATGAAGATCACAGTAAACAACACGACACAAGTGGTGTGCAGTGTGTGCTTGTGTGAAAGGAAAAGAGAGAGTCAGAATATGTGTGTACCTTTCACCAAGGAGGAGAGGGGCTTTTTATATCCACTGTTCTGCAGATAAATGAGGAAACTGGTCCGATTCTTGGTCACGATCTTCTAAAGGATGAACAGATATATTGGATATTTGTTGTAAAAATAACCTCCTGTATCTTCTTTGATTCTGTGAATATTTAGGATTCTGATCTTCTTGGGTCTTTCCTTTAATAACTCGTTTTATATTTACCTTGGGCCTTCTAGTCTTTGGCCCAATATAAAATATCCGTAACAGGTGTATTATATAAAAGTGCATAGAATCTGATTTCATCATATTTTGTATTTAAAGGGCGTCATCACTAAATGTCCAAGACTTTTAATAATATGTTTTGATTAAAGTCGTAACAAGTCTTGTATGTGTTTTAATAAATTATTCTTTTCTTACGTTGGATTTTTATTTAGGTGAATGAGTACGTAAGAGTTTGACTTTGATGTACTGTTACTATAAAAGGAATAAATTTTCAGTCAATTAGAAATTATGTTAAATATTAGTTTTAAAATATTTTTAATTGGAATTGATATAATAATATAATATTAAATAATGACCATATAATTCCTAAATTCTATACATATAACGCATAAAAAAATTGGAGAAGACAGTCCTGCCAAGCAAGACAATGTGAAGCTGGGCTATTTTATGCATTGAAATAATCACGAAGAAATTACCGAATACTATGCTTTAGAAATAGTCATGGGCAAGAGAGGGGTTTTTAACATTTTAACTTTCATAATAATTCACAAGAATATCTTACAGAATTTAATATCTAGATTAACTTTACCCAAAAAAATCTAGATAAAAAGGGCAAAGATTATATTAGACAACATTATTTTAAGAAAATAATAATTGACCGCCCTTTAGAAAGAGGGGACAAGATAATGGAAAAGGGACCAAACACACTAATTAATATCTCGCAATTTAACCGACTGACCTAATTTGTTATAAAAAAACAATCAAGGTAATTAAATAAGATTAAAATAAAGAACGTTAAGCGTTTATTTTTATCAGGTCAATTTATATCAAACTTAATTCTTAGACTATGTTACGAAATATAAACTTATCAAAGAATTTCATAACATATCATTAAATACAACTTAAACTATGTTACATTAAAAATATTAATTCGCATTTAAGGTTATCTACAATACATATATAAAAACATGCTAGCATAACTATATAATTGGACAGCATATATATTGTTGACATTTGGCAAAAAATAAGGGTAAAATGGTAATTGAATATCTCCTATTTTTTGGGCTTGTAGAGTTTTATGTGAAATTTGCTAATTACACTCCCTTTTCAATAAGTGAACTCCAATATTTCAAAATTAATAATTACTAATTGTACCTCCTTTTTGATAAACACATTCCAATATTTTCAAATTAAAACTTGTTAATTGAATAGAGGTATTTTAGGTGGATCAATTGCTTATGGCCTGATTTCAATAGAGGTGTTTTAATTTTTCCTTCTGAAAAGACTCTAAATCACTGCTAATATAGTAATTTCTCTCTTATTTACTTGATAACTGTCTAGAAACCCGCTAAGTGCAAAGATTTCCTTTCATTTTATGTTATGATTTCCACAATCTCTTAATTTGGGTTCTTCATATTTCTTAATTATTGTTGGTTTTCATTTCAATTGATTGAGTCTAATTTAAGGCCTACAGTGGTGTATTATCACATGAAGAAAAAAATTATTATTGAACTTCACTTCTTTCTTTATCTTATTAATTTACTTGATAATTGTCTAGAGTACAGTGGTCTCCTTTCATTTTATGTTATGATTTCCACAATTTTATCCTTTGGGCCCTTCATATTTCTCAATGTTGTTGGTTCTCACCTCAATTGCCTGAATCTAATTATTGGCTGGTTTGCACAGGCGTGACAAAAGATGGAACCTTAAGTGAATCAATTGCTTATGACCTGATTTCAACAGATGTATATTATCACAAGAAGAAAAAATTATTATTGAACTTCACTTCTTTGTTTCTCTTATTTTTGCTACACATCCATTTTGTCATTAATAAACTATGCTAGATCTTGCAGTTTTTTAAATATCTTTTCAGTCTAGATGATATGTTGTCTTAACTACCTTTTTAAGAGTTATGTGTGTTCAAATATCTTCCTTCATCTTTTCTTTTTTCTCAACTTTGGAGCGTTGTTCTTCTTTGATGTTCTCTGTCTTCTCATAATTTTCTCTCTTCTCTTACCTTTTTCATTCACTCAATTTATTTTCTCTCTCTTCTAAAAATAAACCAATGGAATGTCTTTTTACTTTTCTATTAACTGTTCAACATCGTAACCCTCGTTGAAAATGCCTTTACTAGCCACTTTGACTACAACTTCTTCATAATTTTTTCATGATTTATAGTGATTTATAGCAACAAAGGTGAACAATTTTCTTAGTTTCTATAATCTTGGTTGACTTTGGTTTGGCCTATGGATTAAAATATTTTGTGACAAAAGATATTAAACGAGTCTTTATAAGAATAAATGAGAATTGGAGAATTTTTTAAATATTTATTTGATTTTGTTCTATACTGATTTATTGGTTGCAAATTATGTGTTTGATCAAATGTCAAAATTACATTTTTGGATATGTTTCTTTATTTCTCATTTTACTTCTAAATTTATTACGCTTTTGAGACGACTTTTCACATGGGAACTTTTTAGTTGATTTTGTCAGTTTGGTATTATCTTATAGAGTAGGAATTTTTCACATACAATCTTTGGTTGTTGTTGCTTATCTTTTGTTAATATTACTCTTATTTATAACCAATAGATCAATTATATTTGTTTAAAAAAGTTAGTAAATGGAAAC
The DNA here is from genome assembly GCA_013407115.1 of Glycine latifolia. Classification (NCBI taxonomy): domain Eukaryota; kingdom Viridiplantae; phylum Streptophyta; class Magnoliopsida; order Fabales; family Fabaceae; genus Glycine; species Glycine latifolia. The sequence goes on from CM023955.1 coordinate 36,026,033, forward strand.
AAATGTTTATTGCAGAAATTTAGGTGAACGGGTAAATGATCAATGAAATGTTAAATTGTGAAATTTGATACAGACCTCTATAAAAGTGAACATTGAAACAAACAAACATGAATAAAAGTAATCAAGTTAATGATTAAGTAGAAGATGAAGGTTCTGAGTGGAGAAAAGGTGCAGGACAAATGGAGAGACATGAAGGTATTACTTGGATAAATTAAAAGAAAAGACCTAAACAAGTGAAAAGTTTACTAGCAGATCATTAATTTTGTATAAAGTTTTCAATTGTGTTCTTTAATTTAAGTTCATAACTGAAAGTTGATTGCTACATATTACAATTCTTGCTTAGATTGAAAATTAGGATTTTTGTTTCAAGCTAATTTTTTCATTTTTTCTATCCATCTTATATCTTTATCTTATAGTGATTATACGAATTGAAATTTTAACATGTTCTCAATCAGCCATACATTAGTCATATTCCACTCAAATTATTTAAGTTTTCAATCTTTTTGAAATTGTTGTGACCCATCAGTTACATTTATAGACAATATTTTATTTCTACGCTGGAATTTTGTAAGATATTAACAAAATTGTTAAAAAGTACTACATTACAAATTGATCGTCAAGTGCCTACAATTATATTACACTACATCTATATACCTATTGTTATTAAATAATTTTTCTTTATTACACATGCAAAATGAATGCTAACTGACGCAATCGAAGACAAAAGACACACACAAATAAGTATTAGAATTTTCATTTTTTTTGTGTTTACTTATAATTGTCATATCTTTATATTACACACAACAAACATAATTTCTTATTCTTATTATAAATTCATAATTTTCTTCATTTCTAAAATATTTATATGTTTACTTATTATAAAAATAGTTTTTCAATTTGAAGTGGAGCGAAACCCAGCAAATCAATACATCCCGTGCGAACGTACGGGTTACCGACTAGTTTATATTAAACAAGATGCATTTAACGTAACACCTCAAATTTTAAATTGAAAATATTACTTAAAAATGCTTAATTTAATTTATTTTAGAAATACGTGTCACATTTTTTTAACTGAATCTTACTTATAAATAATAAAAATATATTCCTATATATTTTCTTAAAACAAAACGTGTTAGTAAGAAAATGCTAAATCGTGCATCAAATTAAAATAAATGCATATATAAAATAACTCAATCTTCATGCATAAATAAAATAAAATCATAGGTGTCACAGAGAAATATATGGATCCAGTCCATAATAAAGTAAGCAAAATATACATTTTTACATTCATGCTACAATAAAATAATGTCCATGGAGAAAATATCTCTCAAATACATCAAAATCAGTAAAGAAAACTAGGACTAGAGCATACCACTTATCACACTAGAGGTATTGAACTAACTAAGATAAGGCATTGGAAGAATTGTCACTCTTCTCCTCATACATCGGTTCCAACTGCCTCAAAAGCTCTTGGTACTTCTCGATCTCTTCAGACGACATGTCTGAATGGTCACCTCGAACCTTTGTAACCTCTAGTGGGTGTACTCATTGCATGCTATATCGACAAACATTTCCCCAGTCATCGTAAATAGGACGTGGCACTTCCAGTCTGAGATACAAGAGAGTATCTTCATAGTGTCATAGCTCTGCGTGAGATGTGAATCCCCATGGGATATAGCAGGTTAGTGTACGATTTATGGTAACAGGCACTGCATCCGGTCTATATGCTAACACTAAGTGGACTTGAGTATGCCAAGTGTAACGTGTAGTCCGCGTTACGTTCCAAGCTATACCCTCCCTCTCTACGAGCTATGCCAAGTCGACACGTGCCTCAGTGTACTCGGCATCATCAGTACCTGAAAGTTGTTGATTGTAGGGTTGAATCCTCCTTTCCTCAAACAAACAGTAATAAAATAAAGACAACATGCAACCTACTCAACCACTATGTGTGGTTTCTCTAAGCAAACAACACTCTCGAGATCCTAAGCGCATTACTAACACACTTATCACCTATTTGGGTACAATCTCTGCCACCAATCCCCCAGGTCTTGATGGTTTTACAAAAGCATGTAGATGACAGTTGGGAATGATCGCCATATACGGATACATAGAACACTGATCCCCAAGCTCCCAACTCAAAAAGCATAACCTCAGAGCCTGTCAGGAGTAGTAAAGTGAGGTCTGTACGTGAGTTTCTAGTGCCAATGTTTGTAACAAAAGTCAAGTTGTCACCACTGACTAATTCTCCTAAGTTCTTCGAACCTTTTCGTCCACTCTATCCCAATGTATCTGTGTCTATTATCCATTTTCTCAATGTAATCTCACCTTCTCATAGAAGAAATAGAACCATCAATTTCCCACTCTATCAAATCCTCTTGGCTGTTACATTTTTGAACTTTACGTAATTTTAAATTTATACCAAACTACGTTAATATATATATTCCTTGTTTAAATAAATGGCAGGTGATTTCATTCCAATAGCAAATTTATTAATAATAATGTTATAGTTGTTCTCCTATAAATAAGAGTTACATTATTCTTTTTTTAAATAAGAGTTACATTATTATTCTTTTGTTAACCAGGTTCTAATGATCTATGGTTTTTCGATGTGAAATATATTTACTTCAATTTATGCAATACAGGAAATCTGAAAAAGGCTGGTTTTAAATCTAATAGCATGTTAGCCAAGTCACCTCGATGTGAAATATTTTTAATAGGTCGTTCCAGTATTTCCAGAATCTAGTATTTTAACCCAATGCAGGAGATGAAATCCATTATTTTATAATTATAATTATGTAGTATTGCAGTCAATGGGAAAATAGAAGTATTTGAACACTAATTTAATCTGATACTAGTAGTTATAGTTTTCTAACGTATTCATGGAGTTATAAGCATTTTTCACTTAGATCAAATCCTATCTGATGTTGTATCCCATCACAATCTTATCTACCATAAAGAATTTAACTCAGAAAACATTATTCTACGACCTATGTCAAATGATGATGAGATCAAAGTAATGTCCATGTGTGCGTAAATGCCCAACACTCTGGCGGCGGCGTCAGCATCTTGACCCAAGAAACGGTACTTGTAAGTTGTAACCAACCTCTTCAACGAGCTCTTCTAGCTAATATTGTTCGAAGAACAGTTTGGCACTGCGAAAAAAGTACTGCTCGGCGTCTAGAAGTTAATATCACTGCATTTTTTTTTACAACAAAAATATAACTATTAAGGGTGTGATTAACATTAATATGTAGCCTAAATTGGATATGGTTGGGAGAGAATTTTCATTCGATTAATGATTTTCATATGATGTCAAAGTCTTTTAGTAACATGTAACAGAAAAAAAAAAATCTGTAACAAGTCCTCCTTTGCCACCCATTAATTTTCATTCATAAATTATTTTCTAAAACGATGTTTCGTGTTGACTATGTGAGCGACAAATCGTATAACTATTTAAATTTTGATTCATTATATTATTGGAGACTAACTCCTACTATTAGACTCGTTCTATTTTTCTAATTTTCTAGTGAGAATCATGCATTTTAATAACCTGAATATGATTAAGATTAATTCTGAAATACAATTAAATTATATTTAATAATTTAAAATTAATTAGTATTAGGAAATATATGTGTATTCACTTTATGTAAAATGTGCTAATTGAGAGTAACTTTGTGCCCCTTAATTGGATAATGTTTGATAAAATAAAATGGAAAGTTTCGTAAGGTTAAAGACTAAAATGAACAAGGATTCATGGAATAAAGTAAGATCATTCACTTGGAATAAACACTGACGATTTATAAATGTATATCTTTTGAATGGTCTCAAAACCCAAAATTTGGGCATAAGTCTTGTAAACTATCATTTGCAAATCAACTTTATATATTCCACCTGAAGTCTTAATTAAACACATAGATTTCTCAATATTTCTTATTATTCCACGGATGAGGTCTTAACTTGAGCCTCTCGTTCACCCATGTCAACGTTCTCCGTCTTGATTCCACAACTTTTATAGCAAATACAATGAGAGTTTGACCGAGTGGATTCTCCATCATCAAAATCATGAATGTACTTGCATGATTGTTCACACAGTACTTAAAGAGGTGGATTGTTCGTTTGGGTATTATTGTGTTTTAGTTATACATATTGGTTTCCCAGCATGTACCAATATTTTTTCTACAATCTCAAAAATAATGTCAAAAGGCAATGTTATTGCATACAAAAATTTGAGTATACAAACTGTTTACCACTGTTTATTATCACACACTCCTATAGATAGAAAAATGAAGAGTGAGTTGTTATGTTTATTTCAATAACCATGGGTTTATACTATTTCAAATATTTGCAATTAATTGATGCAATTTAACTCCTTGTATTTACCTCGTGAATACTGTAGGCATTATTCGACAATTGTACACGACGACCAATACAAAACATCAACTCTAGTGTGGTGGAACAAACCCACTAACAAAGAGAGACATAGTGAGATAAAGAGAAGAGAGAATGTATGAGGAAGAGGATGAAAGTCCTCACCAGTGCAGTGGCGGCGAAGTCATGGTGGCGTGACACTAGAGGTTCGACAATGGTGGCAGTGGCGTTGGTGGCTTGGTCATCCTTGTGGTCATGGATGCGAGATCTAGGTTATTTTGAGGGAGAGTAAGGGATTATAGAATTATGGTGCTGGGGTATAGGTTTGTGATGGCAGTGAGGTCGTTGTGGTGGTATGGGTTCATTGAGAAGACAAGCTATGTCAAAATTAAGTGATTTTACCCTTGGATTTTCTTGTTTAAATGTGAAGCAAATGATGTGAGCTTCATATCTGAAATTTTTGTGCAAGATATGAGGTTTAGTGGGTTCATATAAGAAGAGTAAGAGTCATTGGAGGCATTAAAAAGACATAATATATCAAAATTCAATGACGAAAAAAATTATGGAACACCTAAGGCAAAAATCACATATTTTTCAAAAACCTAAAAATTATTTAAGTCAAAAATAAATTACCATTTTAATCTCTGGATACATAATTTAGTGATAATTTAGTTCCTAAAATATAAAAAGTACAACCACTGCGTTCTGTCATTCAACTTAATAACAAATTAGTTATTAAACTTTACAATTTATTAGTAAAAAGTATAAATTAATGATAATTTAGTATTTGAGAAAACATTTTTAATTTAGTCTTGGTATTTGTAAAATAGTGACAATTATGTCTTACTATTAAAGTGCAAAGAATAACTTTAAAAGACTTGACAAAAAAAATTCTTATTTTATAAGAAACAAAATATTATTTAAGCCTAAAAGAATTTACCAAATTGTGTTTAGCTTAACTGACCAGCCATACCCAAGTGCAACGCTGAATTGTTGAGATCCTATATTCTTATTTCTGATCTTAGCTAAGCCGCACTTCAACCTTCGATGTCTTCTGTAACTTTATCATCCAAAAATAACTCATTTCCAGCCATGTTAATATACAAATAAAACTCAAATTTAACCAAACCATTGAGGGTGCCAAATCACTATAGCTTTGGAAATTAACACGAAAATTAGTCGCTGAGAAAACCAAAGTAACTTGACCAACAAGTAAACTCATTTGGAAATGAACAATGTTCAAGGACAATTAGATAGAAGCTCAATGCAACACCAAGGATGCCACAAAACCCTATTATTTTGAAACCTAAAGCTCATTTGGAAATGAACATTGTTCAAGAACAATTAGATCAAAGCTCAATGCAACACCAAGGATGCCACAAAACCCTCTTATTTTGAAACCTATCCTATATTAAGCCTCTACAGGAGCAAGAGCTCTCTCATTGTACCTTAATCCACTATTGGCTGAAACCCAACCATAATAATAACATAAAGCACAAACTTCAAAAGAACGAATGATTTTTGCTCAAGCATCATCAAGAGCAAGGACACCAGGGAGTTGCTTTCCCTCAAGAAGCTCTAAGCTGGCACCACCACCAGTGGAGATGTGGCTCATCTTGTCTGCAAGTCCAACCTTCTCCACAGCGGCAACGGAGTCACCTCCTCCAATGATGGTTGTTACTCCCTTCCCACTCAGCTCTGCCAGTTTCTTGGCTATAGCCTGTGCACAAAAAGGGTATAGTCTTCAGTTACTAGTGATCAAGTACATCAAATTTTATAGAAGTTTGAAGTATCAGATTTTAAAGCATCAAAGAGCTTTTCATTAGTGCATGTAATGCTCTGAAGTTTTATAATTGCACATCTATCAAAGAGCTTCTCAGAGTTTATCATATGCATGATATAGTTTCAGATAAATGCATTTCTTTTTCTAAAGCAGATGTAGTGTATTATATTATACTAATACCTCTATGGCAGTATCATTTTCTAACCTACAACAGAAGCATGAAATAAGTAAAAGAAAATAGATAAAAATTGTCGTCCTATGTTAGTCCCAGCATGAAACTTCCCATTGTACTAGATTGTGAAACTCTTATGCATTACCCTCACATTGGGCAGATTAAAAGGAAAATAACTAATTTTCAATTGTAAATAAATTTTGTTTAACTTTTTTTTTTTCACAGTTCAATCCATGAATAATGGCCCAAATCTGAAGACTTGAGTACAAGTGATGTAACCAGGCTTGTAAAGAAGAATCCAATATTTGGATTGGAAGTACTTTACAGTGAGACAGTCTTGCAAAATCTTTCAAATGTAGTGGATGATTTATTATTTCTTATTATTCTTACCTCTGTTCCTGTGGCAAACTTATCAAACTCAAAAACACCCATTGGTCCATTCCAGATGATGGTCTGAGTCGTATCCAATGCTTCACCAAATGTCTTGATGGAATCAGGACCAATATCCAACCCCATCCACCCATCTGGGATGCTTGATGCTGGCACAGTCTGAGAACATATAAACAAAGGTTTAAGCATATATTTCAACCATTTGAAACACTACTATTGAGTACATGATCATAAAGCTATTGAAAATGTCATGTTAATATTTACTTCATTAAAAAATGCAAAATAATTAACAACGCATCCATAGAATGACAAATAGCATGTTTGCGGTGCATTAAAGGTGATTAACTTTCCACATTCAAAGTAAAGCAATCTGCTTTCGGATTTTCATATAAAATACACAACTTTTTGTATATTCATCACAGAGCCAAACATTAAAATAAACCCAACTCTAATGAAAAGCGGTACCTTGCTGTTAGCATCAGCAGCAAACTTGTCTGCTATGACAACATCAGTTGGAAGCAACAAAGAAACCCCTTTAGCCTTGGCTTTTTCAAGAAGTGTAGTTGCAAGGCTAAGCTTGTCTTCCTCCACAAGAGATGACCCAACTGAATAACCCTGAGCCTTGTAAAAGGTAAAGATCATTCCTCCACCAAGCAAGAGAACATTAACTTTCTCCAACAAGGATTCAATAACTCCAATCTTGGAAGACACCTTCGATCCACCGACAATAGCAGCAAATGGTCTCTTGGGGTTTGACACAGCCCCAACTAGATAATCAAGCTCCTGAAACAATTAAAAATATATCAGATCAATCAACTGTATAAATTACATAATTACCCAACATATATATAATGAAGCTAACAATTACTTCCTACAAACCTTCTGCATTAGGAATCCTGCAACAGAGGGCTTCAAGTATTTGGCAACTCCTTCTGTAGAAGCATGAGCTCTGTGGGCAGTGCCAAATGCATCATTCACATAGAGATCAGCTAGAGAAGCCAACTTCTTTGCAAATTCAGGATCATTCTTCTCTTCCTCCTTGTAGAACCTCACATTCTCTAGAAGTAAAACACCACCTTCTGGAAGTTGTGTAACCAACTTCTCAACTTCCTCCCCAATAGAGTCATTGGCCATCATAACCTGTAATCAAGAGAAAATGACACAGCGAATAAGCAGAAAATCAAGCAAACAAAAAGCGGGTGGAAGGAATGCCAAAACAAAACAAAATGGAGCAGTTTAGAAGGCACACCTCAATTCCAAGAAGTTGAGACAGCCTTGGCACAAGAGGCTTCAAACTGTATTTAGGTGTTATACCTTTTGGACGTCCCTGAAAACAGCATAGTCAAGGCAAAATCACTTTTCAAGTCACTGCTACTCACATCACACTTTTCTGACATTCATGGTCTTAATAGAATAATAGCAGCTCCTCTATTAATACACCCAAAGAAAAGGTTAAAAAATAAATAAAAGAACGACAACCCAACAACTATATTAGTTAGAAAACATTCCTTTCAACTTGATATTTTTTACAGATCTCATTAAAGCAAACTGAATCAATCACAGTAAACCCAATTTCAATAGAAAGACATGTCACCCCAACTGGGATCAACAAAAATCAAACTCAAAACCATAAAAGGAGATCCTTTCATCCCATTAGAGACAAATGGACAAAAATAATTATAGTAGTAATAACCATCGTTATGTGTAACTATAAATTTTCCATTTCTCCTATTTCAGACTCAAATCCTAAAAAGATAAAAATGTTACAGTGAAAGACATCGTTTTCCCAGTTGCTATCAATAAAATACATACACATACACAATACCCAATCTAACAAAATCCCACAAAAGTAACATAACATCAAATGCAACCAAACAAAAACCTAGATTCCAAATTATTCCTAGACTAAAACAAAACACACCCAAACACCTATCAATAAAACACACATACGCATAGCCAAAACCCAATCCAATGCAAACCCAAAATAGTAACACAACTTCAAATCCAACCAAAAACCAAACCCAGATTCCAAATCATTCTTAAACTAAAATAAAACATACTCATACCTAAAAAACATGAAAATGGTTTATAAACAGCATACCAAATGGCTAGAAAGGATCACTTTAGCACCATAACCAGTCAAGTACTTGATGGTGGGAACAGCAGCACGGACTCTAGTGTCATCGGTGATGTTAAGGTTGTCATCCAAAGGCACGTTCAGATCGACCCTCACGAACACCCTCTTGCCCTTCAAATCACCCTCCTTCAACGTTCCCACGCTCCTCTTAGTCGCCATTTCTTCGCAAACCTGGGCAAACCCAAATCCAAAAACGAGAAAGGGATCAGGACCCAGATGAGGAAACGCAGAAAAAATTCAAACTTTGGAGGCGACACTCACAACAACGCAAACGGATTTGGTGGAAATCTCGGTGTAGTGTGGCAACTGGCAAGAGATCAGGTTCGGGGAGTGAATAAACGTTCTAGAAAGATTTATAGAGAGAGGTTTGTAGTACTCGTGTGTACGACACGTGTGAGGGGTTTTTGTGTTATTATTAATGCTCTGTTTGGGGAACCTTTTTTCTCTGGGTGGCACGGTGGGCGCAGTGGAATTGGAATCTGTGGACCTGAAGTTGAGAGTTAATTGCTAGGCAAACATGGCAGTATTGTTAGCCCAACGTTTTCTGTCCCTTTTTGGGTCCATTGTTGATGAACTTGACACTCCCAATTAGGAGTGCATCATAAAAAATCATTAATTAAAGTTTTAATAGTTTTAATATTTTAGGTGAAACTATTCACTTTTAATTTATAATTTATAATCATAATAATTATAAATCTTAGTCCTATACAAATTTTTATAGCAATTTATCACTTTTAGAAAGTTTTTGTAGAAATTTAGCCGGAAAGTCTTTTAAGATATTAGTGTCAAGAATAAAAACTTAATTTTTAGGTTTAAATGTAATTTTAGTAATCTTATTTCTTAAAATTTATAATTTAAATATTTTTATTTTAAAATAAAGATATTTAATTCACGTATTTTTTTTTAATCTTCAATTTTAATCACTCTACTTTAAAATAAATAATTTAGTCTTAAATTTTATAAAATATGTGATTTTGGTCCATTTATCACATTCGAATAACTTAATGTAAATGTATTTAGTGGTGTAACACAATATTTTTTCATTTCATGCCATAATTAATATTAATCTTTTAATAATTAAACGAAAACTTATTGATATAAAATATAGTAATGTAACTCAATATACATCTAAATAAATTGAATGATATAGAAGTTGTCTTCTATAAATAATCTAACAGGTATAAATTATTGAACTTCTAATCAAAATATTAATTTAGTAATATTAAATTTTTCTTCTTTTAATTTTTTAATTAATGCCTTAAGACATGGTTAACATTTGCATAAGGTTTGTTGGAAACAGTGAATATATATAATGTAGATGTTTATTTCTCAATATGATTTATTTTATACTTAAAGATTAATCAAAAATCAATTCTTAAATCACTTAATTAAAAAACACAAATTATTATAAATTGTGACAATAATTATTATTTTAAGTCAATTTAAGTGAATATTTTTCTTTTAAGACAAATCCCGTGAATACTTGTATCTAGAACAAGTGATGAATAACGAGGAGAACAAGGTAAAAAGCATGCAACGTACATAAAGGGAATTTTCGTAAATATTAAGAGTGAATGAGCCATTAGACACAGTAAAAATAAACTAATTTTAGATAAAATTTAATTGTCATGTTAAAAATTTAAATCCTGAAATTATTATTCTAGACAGGACTTCACTTAAGTTATTCATTATTCAAAATTAATCTCATAACATATTTAGTTGGGTTTAAATTTTAAAATATTCATTTATATTTTAAAATTTCCTCAAAAAAATGATGATTTTTTTGTAAATAAATTGAATCAAATATGCATTTAATTAAAATATTTTTTAGAGACCCTAATTAGAAAAACATTATATGAGAAAAACCACAAAGGGATATTCCCTTCAGCATCTTTCTCTTTATTCTTCTACCGTTGTACGTTGAACTTTGAAGTTAACAAAAAAGAAAATATAGTGCTTGTGATTAGTTTTGCTTTAATTTATACGCTATTGGGTGAAGACTGTCATACTTTCGTTATGACTCATGTTTCATGCTTCATGACACGCATGATCCTTAATATCATTTCTGTCGGTTTCTTAAAGGAGAAAATTTTAGCTAGGAGCTGGATATGATTATCATAGGTGGGACATATAGGTGGATTTAAAATATTTGGGGATATAAAAAAATTAGAAGTTAATTAAAATTTGTTAGTTGAAAACTAAGTTAATTAAAATTTGTTAGTTGAAAATTAAAAGTTGGTAACTTTTAATTTTTATATTAGAAATGTTTGATAAAATTAAGGCTGCAATTTTGGTTTCCTGATTTGGTAGATAAGCAATTTTTATCCCCTAGTTTTTAATTGATGGAAAAATTGAGTCCCTGGTTTCACTCATTTGTGATTTTGGTATTTTTGTCTATTTGCAATCATTGACCTTACTCTCCAAAAGTTGACAAAGTAATTTATGAGGTACCACCCTTATGTGTTTGCTATTAGTGAATAATTGTGATTAGAATGTTAATTAAGTTAATTTTTAAATAATGAAAAACCAGAAATGATGTTGCAGAGATCCTTTCCGTTGTTGCAAACCCTTTCTTTCTTCACTGCCCACAACCCACACCTCCTTTGTTGCAGCAACAACATTGAAACCATTCAACCCACTGTGATAAAAATAAAAAATAAGAATGATGAAGAGAAAATATAAACACGGACCCATAAATTGAAAAAGTTTCAAACATCAAACATAAGATTCACAAAAATCACAAACTTTAAATACCCATTTGCAGGTACAACCTTGCGTTCACGCCGTCCCTGATTGAAGATCTTAAAAATAAAATTTTTGCTTTGATTCAAAGATTTTGAACACGGTGACGAAGAGGGGCCCAAGGGAGGTGAGGAAGCAGAGGAAGAAGGTTGCAGCCGTGAGGTTAGAGAGTATCTCGAAGTCGTAAAAAAGGACCACTCGTGGCATCGACGGTGGCGAGGATATGGATCCAGTGCACCAGCGGATCAGTCTACACATTTCCTCACATGCAGAGCTTATTTAACACTTCCAACGTTGTCATCGGCATGCGTAATTTCCCCAACAATAGCGGATACAACCGCTATGTCAGTCGCAGCGACGCGTTGACGAAGGCGAGGATGTTGTCGTCAGAGGATATCACCAAGAAACACAAGAAAACTCGAGATTTGCAAGGGTAAGGATGACCTTTATCCTCTCTATTAGCGCCGCCTCAACCTTCGTACAACCCTAACCTTGTTTTCATTTTCTTCTTCTTCGTCTTTGTTATGGCGGTGGTGGCTCATCGTTGGCGCCAGTGGTGAGAACGAGCAAGAGCATGATGACGCAGTCGACAAGAAGCCAAGCGCAGGGAAGGCTTCTTCTTCTGATAAGGAGGCAAGGGCTTGAGGTGATTTGGTAATTTTTTTTGGTAATTAATATCAATTAGTCATTAACTGCACCTAACCACCAATTCAAGACCCACACAGGTGCGTATAGGTCAACGTTTAGGGATAACGGTCAATGATTGCAAATAGACCCAAGTATCAAACATCTATCTATAGTAATAAAAGTACTCTTTTTTGATGATGTGTCAAGTTGTGGTGCATTCTCAGCTTTGGAATCCAAGCTGGCAGGCTCACAATAAAAGTTGGCTTCGGATGCTACATGGCACGTTTGCATTTCCTCTCATATTCTCAGCCAATTGTAAACCTATTTTCCTACATGCAAACCGCTTAGGACCTTTGCAACCGGTGTAACCTCTGCAACCTGTGTTGAAGCTAGCAACTATCAATGGAAAGCTGTCCACACACTTTTCCTCATCATGCTCTGACATTTACTTTCTTACGTTACCTACTGATTTGTGGTTCAACAAAGCTGGATGTTAACTCTACTACGGTACCTCTACAGAGCTTCTTTTTCCCACTCCTCTTCGTCATTCAATCTTTGGTGAGCATTTTCATCTTCGATCTCTTCTCTTTGTTTGTTGGATTTTCTGCTTTTGCATGTATATACTACGGTACCTCCACGGAGCTTCTCTTTCCCACTCCTCTTCATCATTCAACAGTCCGGCTAGATCTTTGGTGAGCATTTTCGTCTTCGATCTCTTCTCTTTGTTTGTTGGTTTTTCTGCTTTTGCATGTAAAAACCGATGCCAAGTTGCGCTTGTCTCCTTCTTCACTTTCATCGTTTTTGTGTTGGTTTTGATACAAGGTATTCATCACTCTCCCAAAATTGATTTGTGGTTCAACAAAGGTAGATGTTAACTCTGTTACGGTATCTCAGACAGAGCTTCTGTTTATTGTTTTTGTGTTGGTTTTGATACAGGGTGTTCGTCGCCGTTCCAACATTGATATGTATATGCTCTCTTTCTTTTCTTGGTTCTTATCCTTTTGCATGTATGTTCGATCTGTGTCTGTTTCTTTTCTGGATTTTTATCCGTTTGCCTGAATAAACGGATACCAAATTTTGGTTCTATGCTTCTTCGCTGTCGTCGTTTTTGTGTTGGGTTTGATACAATGTATATTTCAGTTCATAATATTGTCTTTATACATTGCGTAAGTTGTTAAAGCAGTTTTTGTTGATATTGATGGTTTTTGTGATGTGTAATAGGCTCGTATAAATATATTGATCCAGTAAGGTTCAGCATAAGCTCAATGGCGGGTGGTAATCAACGTATCCTACTCATTTATTTTAGCTTATTATATAACATTACATTTATTAGTAGTAAGCACACCATGTTGTTTGTTCAACAACAGTGTTACGTAGACTGAATTTGATATCTGAAATCAATGATGAAAAGGAAACATGGAAAATTGTTGTGCGGGTTATAAACTTGTGGACTATTCCCAGATCAAGTAGGCATACTGTTGAGGTTATATTAATGGACAAGGAGGTATGGTTATTTACAAATGAAAAAGCGTTTTGTGACTATGTACTGTTTTTAGTTTATATGATGTCACCCAATTTTAAACTATGACCTGAAATGTTCCTTTCAGGGTGGTAAAATACTGGCTCAAATGAAAAATGTTGAAATGGGAATGGTGAAGGAGACCTTCGAGATTGGGCAAATTTACCTTATCCAAAACTTTGAAGTTGAAAAGAATAGTGGTCAGTACAAGGCAACCAACCATGCCTTCAAGATTAACCTGCTTAAAGCCAGTAAAATTATACCACATGATCTGCCAGAAATGCCTCTTGCAAAGTATTCATTCACAAAGTTTGATTCAATTCTAGATGGCTCTGCCACTCCAGACTATTTAATAGGTACATAGGGTTGTAAGTGTTTACCAATCTTCTTTCTTGTACTTTTGTTTGTGAAAGTACTTAATTATGTTGAATGGTTGAAGATGTTATTGGTGAGTTAATCGAAATTGGTCAATGGAACCTTGATGGGAAGCCGAAGAAAGTCTCTTTTACTATGAAGGATGAATGGTATTTTTTACTGCCTCAACCAGTTTTTTAAAATAAACCGCAGCTATTTTCATATCTGATTTTGTGATTCTTTTGTGTGGTTATTGTGTTTCAGTGGAACTGATATAAATTGTACCTTGTGGGAGGAACATGCTGTGAAACTTAAGGACTGTCTTGATAGACATAAAACTGGACCTGTGGTGTTGGTGATCACTATGGCAAAAATCAAAGAAGCTAGAGGTTTGTTTCCTATGGCCTTATGCTGTAGTATACATAGAATAACTATGCAAAAAGTTGGTGGATTAACTGTGTTGTTTGAATACAGGTCCTTATCCTATTTCAATCCAAAATTCGATGTATGGTTCTCAGATATTTGTAAATAGCAACATGCAGGAGATCATTGTTTTCAAGGATCGATTGATGAGCTTGTAATTATCCAATGTCTCATGTTATGTACTTTGTACCACAACAATGTTGTAGTTTGAGTTATGTTAAATTTGATTATACAGGATGGATCCAACCCAGTCAACACTGGTTTCCTATACACAAAGCTCTAGCCAGATTTTGGGTTCTTCTCAGTATTCAATTGGAGATCGTTTCCTGCACAATGCAAAAGTCCATAATTTTTTTGAGATTTCCCAACTTAAGAAGGTGTATAATTAACCTTCTGATTTTTTTTTATTTTGGTTTTTTATGGAACTGCATTAAATCTTTGTCATCACCTCTGTTAACTTTAAAACAGGAATGCATGGTTGTCACTGTGGGTACTATCCAGAAGTTGCTTATAGCGAATGGATGGGTTTATGACGCATGTCCCAAGTGTAACAAAAAGGTTGATTCATTGGAGTTGCCGGTTATTTGTGGTGGGTGTGGTAATCAAAGTGCAGCTACTATGCCCAGGTATGCTTGGTTAGAATTTATTTATGAACAGAGCTCATTTTCTCTAACTGTATTTCTCTAATTTAAGTAATTTGTACCATAGGTATCGTATTGATGTCCGTGTCACTCAACAATCTGAATCTGCCATTTTCACCTTGTGGGATCGTGATTCATATTCATTAATTAAAGAGAGTGCGGATGATATAATCAAGAAAATTATTGCTGAGGTTATTGATATTAGACAGTGTATATCTGCACAATAATATATGTCGTCGATACGATAACTGATTTGGTGGACTCCTGTGTGATGTCAATTATATTTTTTATATTGTAGGAAGGAGAGTTTGATGCAAGAGATGTGCCGGAGGCTCTGGATCGTATGCTAGGAAAAACATTGGCCTTTAGGTTCAAATTTGTGCCTGGTAATAAACGTTATTCTGTGTCGCAACTATCAGAAGATGAAATGGTGGTCAGCAGTGTTATGTCACAGCTTTCTATAATTCAGCAAAATGTTAGTTTATTTATGTTACAACTTTTGTATATGGGTTGTGAACAATATTATGATTTTTCAGTCTGTTGCTTACTATATGATCTGATTGTATAATGTTGAAGGATGAAGCTGATCTATCCATGTCTTTGCCGCAGCAGAGCAATGAGGTTGTTACAGTGTCAACTATTGGTTTTTGTGGTGTTTGTGTTTTCAAACTAAATTTCAAAATACCAATGATTAATCATTGTTTGTTGTATTTTCGTGCAGCAAACTTTCTCAGCCAGTGGTGAGTCCATGACCCCCGCAAAGCGCACTTTGCTACCATCTGATTCTGAATTGGATACCACTGCATTTGAAGATTTGTCACAAATTGAACTGTCTTCTACTAAGGTGGCCAAACATATCAAGACTGAGTAACATATTGTTGAATTGGCATTGCATTTTGTGTTGTTTGATGAAAGTTAGGTTTTTTTGGCATTAATCAAGTACACTTTGTATTGGGATTACTGAAGTACACAATGCAGCTATTACAAACATGTGACATGTTTCTGTGCTCCATAATGGTTATTTATGAAAGAAATGTTATCTATACTAATTTGTAGTTTAT
The DNA here is from genome assembly GCA_013407115.1 of Glycine latifolia. NCBI lineage: Eukaryota > Viridiplantae > Streptophyta > Magnoliopsida > Fabales > Fabaceae > Glycine > Glycine latifolia. The sequence goes on from CM023955.1 coordinate 36,042,250, forward strand.
AAATTGTAGTTGAGTAACAGTTATTTGTTTTAATTTACTGCAGCTGTCATATATTTCTTAATAGTTAAATAGGAAACAGATGTTCCTATTTGTTTCTTGGTTTTAAGCAATTATATTATTACCTTGTAACCTGATAAGCATAAAATTCTTGCTATTAAGCTTCGGAAAGTGTCCTTAAGCAATTATATTGTTACCTTCTGAACTGATAAGCATTTGAGTTAATCTTCTTAACAATTCATGTGGGAATTCAGCTTTGTTTTGTTGCCATTGAAAATATACTCTTATTTTTAATCCTGCTTCTGTTGTCAATATATTTGGTGTAAATATCTGGGGAACCTGAACAATTACTATAGAAGAAAAAAATGTAGTTTATCAGGAAATCATGCCACATGTCCTTTCCATGAATGTTGTCACTTCCTTTTGTGATGACACATGCTAATTTTACATGTTAGATTAATATTCTTCTTTGTTTGAAATCTATTGCATATGAAATCCTGTATAGCAGCATAGAAACATAGCCAAATGCAGATTACATAAGACCTTTGCATCATTGAAACCCATGTCTGCATAAACCAACCTATCAGAGCAGCTGTGAATTATTCTTTCATTGTTTTGTGCCTTTTTTGTTGTACACAAGAATAATTCACAGCTGTTTGGGGCTGTCATCCTAGAGATATGTTTAGTAATATCACGTCATCCTACAGATATGTTTAGTAATATCATACATAAGACCAGACAATGCTACGGTTTAGTAGCCACAAGAACAATCTGAATTATATAGATAGTCATAGTTGGTGTAGATTTAAAATAGATAAGTCATAGTTGGTGACTTATATGCAGAGTACATTAACTTGATTATGCAGTTTTTGTTAAGGCTATATGCCTATGCCATTTCAATTAAACAACGATCCTTTTAGTTTTTTTGTTTCTTAAGTATGTATGCAAATTAGTTTATTTATGCATAAGGCTCAATAAACAAGTGCAAAAAAATAAACTTTCTCATGTCCAGAAATGGTGATATACTGCTATAAATAATTTTTTTTTAAATTTTTTGTGAGTCTCACCTTTATTTGTCTATTTTAATTTAAACATTATTTTTTCTCTTCTCTCCAATAAAGCAATTTTCTAATTTGAGATCTGAAATACAATTTCAATTTTAATTTCCTTCCTTCCATCTATTCTACCATTTATCTTATTACTCAGAAAAGAACATAATATTATGAGCATATAAGACTTCAAAGCTGAGAAAGAAGTCAAAGAGATGTATTCAAAACTCACAGGAAATAGGAGAGAGCTGATTAACCCTCCAAGTATAGTGTATAATTCTGATGATGGAAGTGAGAGAATGACTGTGAAGAGAAGAAAGGAATACAGAATGGAACTCCCAGACCCTGCCATGGCCTTCTCAAATTATTTTATATGAGTTTCACAAATTATAACTATACTACTGTAGTATTTTTCATGTAAGAATACAGCTATGAATCTATTTAAATTGTTTCATGGTTCCCTAATATTGCTCCATTATTACTTTAGAATATTTAGAGAAATCAGCACAGCATACCAGCACTTGGAAAGATTGTACTGCAATAAAAAAGAACACCATTAAGCAGTGCAATTCCAATCTACATGATGAGTTAATAAAATGTGGTTAGGCTGTAATGGTCATTGCCAATTTATTACGCAATCCAACACCACGAAGAATAATTGTTTTTATAGTTATATATTTCAAATTATCAATAATATTTATTTTTATTAAATATCTTATTCATTTTTTTATCTTAAAATTAGATGCAAATAAAGTAAATTAGATCAATGGTTTTATAAAAGCATATTTAGTTTAAAACAAATTAACTTTAGTTATTTAAAAATTCTTTTAAGTCTAATAGTCTGACCTATTTAATAAAATGTAATTATTAATTTTAAACAAAGAACAGTGAAATAAGCTTCTTGACATTTTTTTAAAAAACATTTATACCAAAATTTGTTCATGATTGACAAGCATGTGGTACTCACTTCCAGTTGGTTGCTGCTATGTAAAATTCAGAGTCATCTGAGAAGTTTAAATTTAAGACAATATTCAATTAGTTAAACTAAATTTGAAATACAAGTCAATTTACTGGTTGAAATATAAAACTGTCTGCAAATTATGCCACCAGTAAAAAACCAGCAATCATGATTCAGTGCATTACAATCCTTCAATTTATTGGCTGAAGTATAAAGCTCTGTGCAAGTTAAACCAGCAATCATGATATGTGACCCATAACCCTCAAAATTTGTTGATGATTGACAAGCAAGTGATACTGACTTCCAGTTGTCTGCTGCTATCTAAGTTGATTTATTTTGATTGGTTATTTAAGGTAGACCAATGCCATTACTTTGTACTACGTTCTTATTTGGCTGAGAATAAAATTGGCCAATACATTACTATTAAAATTGTCGTGAAGCAACAACCCATTTTACTATTATAATATTATGTGAAGCCAAATTAAACAAAATTAATCAGAATGAGGTAACTAACAGGTAATAGTCATGTGCAACAAGCATGGTCCACTGAAAACTAAGATTTCTAATCAGGTACCCTATACGAAAATTAAGCAGGATTGGTTATATCCATCAGCATTGTCCAACAACTCCCATTCCTTGACTATTACATCAAATGCAAGGCTTGTCCATCCTAACTTAAGCACACTGATATCAGGATTCATGGTTCTGCTGCAAGTACTTGTAATTTTATTTTGAAAGTTAATCATGGAAGGAGACACATGCAATGTAAAGATTTCTACTAAACAAGCAAGATTAAAACGGAGGCTCATATTAAGAGAAAAGTGTTTGAGAAAATGTGGTCATAACAGTGGTCAGAGCAACCACAGTGCACATGGATTACAGCCACCAGACAATGCAAGCTCCATTAAAAGATTCAAAGCTGTTAATAGCATGCTATCAGCAAGTGCTTCTCAAACCAGAGGTAATCAATTCAAGGCTATTAATATTGGCCATGAACAAAGAAATGAATCCCATTATCAGCCACATTCAATCTGTGAGAAGACGGTTGAATATACAGATAAATTTATGCATGATCCACCTGTGACCATTAACAGAATGAGGACTCAGAGTGCAGGTAACTATAATGGTTATAGTGCCTGTTAGATTTTGTAACAACTTTCAATGACAGGATAGCTGTACTCACTGCTTACATGTAATTTAAAATTTATGGCATTATAGTTTGACTGTGGACAGTGAAATAGATTATGTTAAGATATACAATTTGAACTGAAAATTATATGTTGAAGCTGCAAGATTACATCGAAGGAACATAATGCAAGGAAAGCGTTTATCAAAAGTTAATGATACAATTTCTGTAACCATGAACAACAGCAACAAAAATAAAGGTATTAAATTTCTCCATTGATAAAAACATCCTATTATTTGTGTGATGCAAACCAATTTTCTCTGAGCATTGTTGAGGAAAAACACTGACCGTGTAACCTGAATAATACATAATTTGTACATGTTGTAGAAACATTGCCCATAGAACAGATGGATAAGGTAACAGATGGAAATATCAATAATACTCTGCCACAACCCAATGAGTTCTTGAACAAGAGAAGGAGATGTTTCAGCCAGCAGACAGTGGTGAGGCGCAATTTAGTTGATGAATTTCTTCTTGCCTCTTCAACAGACCAAACAGAGCAAACTGTTCAAAATGAAAACACTACTCAAACTGAAGATACAGTTGGAGGTAACATTAATAATAACATTAGTGTATTCATAACTTTAATGTGTTTCAATTTTCGACCTGAATAATACATATTTTGTACCTTCTGCAGGAACATTACCCACAGAGCAGATGGATAGAGTAACAAATGGAAATATCAATAATACTCTGCCACAATCAAATAACTTTCAGAACAGGAGAAAGAGATGTTTTAGCCAACATACAGTAGTGAGGCGCAATTTAGTTGATGAATTTGCTGTCGCCTCTTCAACAGACCAAATAGATCAAACTGTTCAGAGTGAAAACACCACTCAAACTGAAGATACAGTTGGAGGTAACAGTGATATTAACAATAGTACATGCATAACTTAGACATGTTTCAATTTTGGTGTTTAATTGAGGGTTTTCTTTGTCAAACGGTTTGGACGAATGTGATTAATGATAATCAGATGTTGACTTTGTAGGCAGATTTCATTTATACTCAATTTACAGGTTCACTGATGTGTATTATGCAGATAGTAGTATTGAATGAATTTACAGGTTCACTGATGTGTATTATGTAGATAGTAGTATTGAATGAATTAGTTCAACTGGTTTAGCATATAAAATTACAAAAATATAGTGACTTGGTAACTAAAACTTCCAGCCTCAGATAAAGGTCCAAAGTTCAACTATCACAAAATGCAATTTTAGATTGTAGTGATGATTATTCTGACCTTATTAGGACAGGTCTCCATGTATATGACTAATTAATATGTTTGCATCACATTTGTGTACCGTGTTTTGATTGTTATTTTATTTTTAGGATATGTTGATTTAGGAGATCCTGCTCAAACATGTCTGTACTGTGAAGCTGCTATGTGGATTGCAGAGAGTACCAATAAAACCAAGAATCCGAATAAAGCCAAATATAATCTATGTTGTCAGGGTGGAAGGATACAACTTCCTTTTCTTAAAAATCCTCCAAGGCTACTGCAATATCTATTATGTGATAAAGATTCAAGAGAAAGTCTGAATTACCAAAACAATATCAGATCTTATAACATGATGTTTGCTTTTACCTCTCCTGGAGCCAAGATAGATGGATCTTTGTTAAATGGAAAAGGCCCACCAATATATAAGATTCATGGACAATCATGCCATCTAATTGGTAGCCTACTACCCATGCCTGGGAGACGTCCAAAATTTGCTCAGCTGTATATATATGACACTGAAAATGAAATTCAAAACAGAATTGGGGCAGCAAGGTTAGTCCTGTTTTGTCAATGTTAATTACATGTGGTGTTTTATGCATTCTACAATTTTCATATCTTATATTTAATGAAAATCTGGACTTGACATTTGGATGTTTAATCTGTTTTTAAGATGGGAAAAACGGCTTGATTCACAGCTTGTAGCAAAATTGAAAAACATGCTTGATACGCACAATGTGTTCGCTAAGTCTTTCAGGATGGCGAAAGATAGGTATGATAGTTGTCAAACACAGAATATAAAGTTGCAGTTAATTTCAGATAGGAAAAAAGATGGGAGGATATACAATTTGCCAACAGTTTCAGAAGTTGCTGCAGTCATTGTTGGAGACGCAACTGAACCTATAAACAGGGATATTATTGTTGAAAAACAAAGTGGCAGATTACAGAGAATCAATGAGCTTCATCCAAGTTATCTTGGATTGCAATATCCGTTGCTATTTCCTTATGGTGAAGATGGCTACCGCAATGATATCAAGCACAGAGATATGCAAGACTCAAATCAGAGAAAGAGAAACAAAGTGACTATCAAAGAGCTATTGTGCTTTAGGCTACAGTCTAGAAAATATGAAAGTCAAATATTATTGAGGTCCCGAAGACTGTTTCAGCAATTTATTGTTGATGGTTACACTATGATGGAATCGGAGCGATTGATGTTTATAAGGACTCATCAAAAGCAATTGCGTTGTGATAAATATAACACATTGATTGCTTGTCAAACCTCAGAACAGCAACATTCAAATTATGGAAAGCGTATTGTTCTGCCTTCGTCCTTTGTTGGTGGCCGCAAGTATATGGATCAATTGTACTTTGATGGCATGGCCATATGTAGCCAAGTTGGGTTTCCTGATTTGTTCTTGACATTCACCTGTAATCCTTATTGGCCTGAAATTCAAAGGGTTGTATCACCAATGAATCTAACTGCGGCTGATCGGCCAGATATTGTGAGCAGGGTTTTTAAACTTAAGCTTGATCAATTGATGGCTGACTTGAAACATAACAAAGTATTGGGCAATGTTGTAGCATGTAAGACATTTTGAAAGCTTTGCACATGTTAATTGTATTGCAAATTTGTATGTTCTGTGCTGTTAAAATTAATAATTGTTTGTCTGCAGATATTTACACGATTGAATTCCAAAAGCGAGGATTGCCACATGCTCACATATTGCTTTTCTTGCATCCTTCTAGCAAGTATCCATCTCCCTCAGATATTGACACGATCATCTCAGCTGAAATTCCAGATTCATCTGGTCAACCAGAACTTTATGAATATGTCAAGAATCACATGATGCATGGTCCATGTGGCCATGCTAACACAAAATCTCCCTGTATGAAGGATGGAAGGTGTTCTAGATTTTTTCCCAAAAAATGGCAAACTCATACAGTTGTTGATCTAGATGGGTATCCTATATATAGAAGGCGTAATGATGGGAGATATATTGAAAAAAATCATGTGCCACTAGATAATAGATACGCAGTACCATACAATGCAAAGCTGTTGTTAAAATATCAGGCTCACCTCAATGTAGAATGGTGCAATCAATCAACATCTATCAAGTATCTTTTCAAATACATCAATAAAGGCTATGATCGTATAACGGCTGCTCTGGTTCCTGCGCAAGATGAGTTTGGATCAGTAGTGGAATGTGTCGATGAGATCAAACACTATGTAGATGGTAGATATATTTCTCCATGTGAAGCAGTGTGGAGAATATTCTCATTCCATATACATAAAAGATCCCCTGCTGTTGAACGACTATACTTTCACTTACCAGGTGAAAATTCGATCATCTTTGAAGATGATGATGACATGGATACATTGCTCTCAAAGCCTACCATTAAGGACTCCATGTTTACATCTTGGTTACATGCTAATACCATTTACGGCGAAGCCAAGCATTTAACTTATATTCAATTCGTTAAATCTTTTACATATGTCCCCAAGAATAGACATTGGAAGCCAAGGAAGAGAGGATACACAATTGGAAGGCTTAACTGGGTCCCTCCAAGTACTGGAGAACTGTATTATCTTAGAATGATGTTGGGAGTGGTGAAAGGACCAACCAGTTATGAAGATATTCGTACTATTGATGGTCAGCTTTATCCTTCCTTTAGAGAAGCATGCTTTGCAATGGGATTCTTGCATGATGACAAGGAATATATTGAGGCTTTGAAAGAAGCGTACCTTTGGGGTTCTGGCCACTTCTTAAGAAAATTGTTTGTTACAATGCTTTTATCAAATAGCATTGATAGACCAGACCATGTCTGGAATGAGACATTCAATTATTTAATTGATGGCATCCTACATGAGCAAAGGAGGATTGCAAACATACCAGGTATAAATTTGTGATAATACAGTTTCCATATGAATTAATTTTATTGCTGCATAATCAAAACATATCAGAGTTGTATGCTTTTTTTTTCTAGATTTGCAGCTTCCAATAGAAGACTTACAGAACTTGGCATTGCTAGAGATTGAACAAATACTGCAATCCAACCGAAAATCATTGAAGGATTTTCCTACCATGCCTTTTCCAAATGGTGTTTCAAACACCTATTATGGAAACAGATATATATATGCTGAACAGTCATATGACAAAGAGCAATTGCATTCTGATTTTGAAAATTATGTTTCCACTCTAACAGGTTATATATTAATACCCTAATTAATTAGGAGAATGATTGACTGTTGTTATGCAGTACATGTTCCATTCAACATTGTTTTTTGTTTAATTCCATGTCAGATGAGCAGAGAAGTATATTTGATACGATCATGAGTGCAGTAACTAGGCAGCAAGGTGAAACTTTCTTCCTCTATGGCCATGGAGGTACTGGAAAAACTTTCATGTGGAAAACTTTGGCCTCTGCATTGCGTTCCAAAGGAGAAATTGTATTAACAGTTGCTTCAAGTGGTATAGCTTCATTGTTGTTGCCTAATGGCAGAACTGCGCATTCCAAGTTCTCTATCCCTGTTCCTACACTACAACATTCAACTTGTAATATCAATCAAGGTAGTGAGTTGGCTGGTCTGTTACAGGCAACACATTTAATAATATGGGATGAGGCACCAATGGCACATAAATTCTGTTTTGAAGCATTGGACAAAACCCTTAAGGACATAATGTGTAGATCTCCAGAAGGAACTTTGCCATTTGGTGGAAAAGTTGTTGTTTTTGGAGGTGACTTTCGCCAAATTTTACCGGTAATACCTAGAGGTAGCAGATCAGATATTGTTTGTGCTACCATTAATGCTTCATACCTGTGGGAATACTGCACTGTATTAAAACTGACCAAGAACATGCGCTTGCATCTTAATTCGGATTCAACAAATGGTCAGCAGATTAGCCAGTTTTCTGAGTGGCTTTTAGCTATTGGTGATGGAAGTGTAGGCACGGGTAGTGATGGATTTTATGACATAGAAATTCCACCTGATTTACTTATTACAAATTTCACTGATCCAATTGATTCAATTGTCACACATACATATCCTGATCTCCAGCAGAAATATCGAGATGAATCATTTCTGAGTAGCAGGGCTATTCTAGCTTCAACAATTGAGATTGTGGACAAAATAAATGATCATGTTCTAAGCATTATACCAGGTGATGAAAAAGAATATCTAAGCTCTGATTCCATTGACATGACAGATGTTGCGGGAAGTCAGGCTTACCAATCAGTTACACCTGAATTTCTACACTCATTAAAAGCATCTGGAATTCCTAATCATGCAATCAGATTAAAAATAGGCACTCCTGTTATGTTGCTTAGGAATCTAGATCAGGCAGAAGGGCTGTGCAATGGTACACGGCTTATTGTCTCAAGGATGGCTAATCATGTTATTGAAGGCCGCATTATCTCTGGTAAAAACATTGGAAATATGGTGTACATTCCACGCATGTCATTATCACCATCAGAATCTCCTTGGCCTTTCAAGCTAATCAGAAGACAATTCCCAATTATAGTTTCGTATGCTATGACAATAAATAAGTCGCAAGGGCAATCTCTAGATACGGTTGGCTTATATCTACCAAATCCTGTTTTTAGCCATGGGCAGCTGTACGTTGCATTTTCAAGAGTCACGAGTAAAGCTGGTTTAAAAGTACTTATTCATGACAAACAAGGGAAGCAACACAATGTTACTACAAATGTAGTTTTTAAAGAGGTTTTCCAAAATTTGTAGTATGTAAGAACTTGGTACCAATGTCTATGAAAACATTATAATAGTTACCTGTTATACTTTTGGTCTTGACATTGCTATAAACTCTGTGATATTGCGTTATAACTGTCCATTGCTGTAAACTCTGTGATATTGCATTTTGGATATGCATTAATACAAATTAGTCTTAACATTTGTTCTTTGGTAGTTGATTGTTTTGTGGTGTTAGTATTCTACTTCCCCAATTTTGAACATGGTTGCTTATAGTAGTTTTTGCCATGCTGTAGCCAGATTTCAATATTGGTGGCACATGTTTCTCACACCAATTTTCAGTGTATGACTTTATCTAATCTGGTAACACAAGGGTGATGGCACTACCTGTCTATGAATTTGGCTTCTGTTAACACAAGGATGAATCTTAGTATTAAGAGTCTATTTCAAAATATATAAATTTTATTGATTAGACAAATACTACATGATGGCAGAAGTAGGTGATGGATGCAGAGCAGGAAGCTACAGAGGCTTACAAACAGATACTCAAATTGAAGAAGAAACATGACAATGACAGTAACACACTTGATAAGCTACTTATAAAAACATGTTTGCCTAATTACGAAATACAACCTACTTTGGATGACTTTGTTACGCCTATTTGTGAGGATACCAGTGTGGCAAACAATGTTAATGGTCAATTTGAGTTCATTATAATCTGTTGCGAGGAATCAATATCCTTAGGACTTTGTTTTTTGACACCAATGATGCTTTCAATGTCATAATGTTCTTAACCACTGTTACTGCATCCAAGACGTTCACAGGAATGGAACGTGGAGAATTTTCTTAAATTGGTGGTTTCTGCTGAGTCACACAGTTCTTTGTATTTCTTATACATTTTTTCTACCTTTCCTTTCCTTTTTGTTTCCTGTGCCTCATCTGAAACAGTGAATTGCAGCTATAGTTTTTATGCCTTATTATTCTAAATTTATAATTTTTTTCTCACAAAACAACATAGATATTTTAAGTTTTTTTAATTTAATTCAATTATAATTATAATCGGTATAATAGTCTTTAATTAATATATTTTTTAGAAAATAATTATTTGAATATTTGTTATACGATCAGAAAAGTTATTATTTTAAATTAGTTTATATTAATATCATAAATAAATATATTTTTAATTATGATTGAGATTAAAATTTAAGTTTATCAAAATATAGGGCCATGACCTCCAATTATTTGTTAGAATAAACAGATTATAACTGGGCAAAAATCACAAAAATCAGGAAGACAACAAGTCACGGTTAAATTAATTTTAAATTAAAAATATATTTTAAAGTGCTTTTATGCCTTTCAGAATTTAAACGGATGCAAAGCTAAACTGCAATAGAAACAGAAAGGTCACGCATAGCCTCTGGAACTTATTCACTCAACACTCAGGGCAGAGCAGAGCACGGTCGGAAGGATTGCTTGGTCAAAAGCGCGCATCAATACTCAAGCAACCGTCCACTCTCCTGGTAAGTACAATGTTCTTTCTCATCAATGTCTGAGTGTAGCTTTTTTTTATTAAGCATTTCGTTTATACAGTAGATATACACTGTCTGATCAAATTACTGGTAAGTACAATGTCCTTTTGCATGTATGTTTGATCTCCGTCTGTTTCTTTTCTTGGTTCATCTCCTTTTGCATGTATAAATGAATACCAACTTGCGCTTCTCTGCTTCATCACTCTCATCGTTTTTGTGCTGGTTTTGATACAAGGTGTATGTGTGGTCATAATGGTTCTCTGTTTCAATGTCGCAGTATACCTTGTACTTGGATGTTTTGAATTGCAAACATATTTTTAAGCAATCTGTAATTTTTTTAAATTAGATTGCGTTAAAGCTTTTGCCTGTCATTCTTCTAGAGTGTATGGTTGATAATTGTTTAAATCAGAGTGCATGCTTGATAGGTTTACGAATTTGATTATGGTTTACTTCCAGTATAATACCCTTGAAAATAACTGGTCTTACTTGATACCATCAAAACTTATAAAATCCACCACCATTACTATCAATAGTACATCTCAAGTTCAGCAAACAATAAAAGTCGAGGAGGAGGAATCATAACAAAAGCTTACATCCTTCTTGTCAGACAGCATCACAGATGCATCTGGTACACTGAGACTAGCAACAATATAGCCACACACACATACACTGACTGATAATGGTTCTCTGTTTCAATGTGATTTTTTAGCTTGTACTTGGATGTTTTGAATTGCAAACATATTTAATAAGTTTTTCTTATCAGCGTTTTTAAAGCAATCTGTAATTTTTTAAAATCAGTAAACAAATAAAAGTCAGGAAAATATTAGCAATGATCATAACAAAAACTTACATCCTTCTTGTCACATAGCATCCTTCTTGTCAGACACACACACACAACACTGTTATGGTTACTTTGTAGGTTTCAATGAAAATTTTACCACAGTTAGCTATTGAGTTACATATTTCGTTATTGAGTATCTTTCCAACTTTGGGTTCCACAGGAAACATTGCCAATTTGTGCTCTAAAAATTAGGATTTCAATATCAGCAGTAGTTCTGGAACAAATCAGAAAAAAAAAAATATATATATATATATATAAATAATTACTATATCTACAAATCTTAAAGTCAGATAATCTTATTTCACATTTTTTTTAGATCATTGACTTGTGCCTCCTTTCTCGGTTTTGTTCCACTTGCAAGTTATATAGTTAGTAGGTAATTTGACAACCAATAGATTTTATTTATTTTTTTTTTCCAAAACATTTGCATGCAGGATTGCTAAACAACTTGGGCAAACCAATGTTATTTGCTTATTAGTTTCACCCTACATTATATCATGTTCTGTTCTGATTATTTCAAGTATCTAGAGACTAGAGAGTATGCACTCCCTTATTGGATTTAACACTTTCCATATGTTTATGGCTTGACAGCTTACTTGTGCATTGTATTGTCAACATTTTATATTTTGAGGTGTTTTCTACCTTTTTATATTTGTTTTTTATGATTTTGTTTTTTGTAACTTTTTTAAAATTACAATGATAGTCTAAGTCTCCTTATCTACCATTTATTCTTGTCCTTCTAAATCATGTACCTTTGTCTTTGTTCAAGTGATTAGCAATGGATCATAATGAAGTTAATACAAAAGAAATGGCTGAACAGATGATGCAGATTGGAAGGGCATCTGAACACTGTATCAACACTGTACATGTTACAGATGTGGTAAGCTATTATGATCATTTAGTTTCATGTACATATACCATTATGTAGATAACTGATTGCCTATTGATTTTTATCATACATGTAGCCGTATGCGGAAATTCCTAGATGCTGGGCACTGAAATGGAAAGACCAGCTGGAAGAGACATGGCATCTAATTGATGCTAATGGTAATCACCATATGGTAAAGTACAACATGTGTCAGAAAAATCCTATGATTCGCGCAGGTTGGTCATCACTTAGACAGTTCTATAATCTTCAAGGTAATTGTCAAGTAAGACTGACACATTATGGAGAATTAGTGTTTCTTATTACTGTATTTAAAACTGCCTCTGAGCCCAAAGCATTTCCAAAATGGCACTCTCTTTACAAACAGAAACCTGAGTCTTCTGTTTTCCGTATTTGGCTGAATGAGTATAAGGTTTCTGCAAGTGCATTGGTAAGTTTCAGCTAAATACTCAAATTTATATTTTCTTTTTATGCTTACTACATATATTTGACAACATTTTTTTGTGATTTCAGGATGTTCCCAGTGAACTGTATTATTACCTTAAGGATACACCTTTCACAACAGTTTGTTTTGAGGGACGAGCTGTATGCAAGATTGTATTTAATCACTGGAGAAAATCCGCTAAATTAGGTGCTGGTTGGAAGGCTTTTGCACGAGCAAATGATTTGAAGGCCGAGTCCGAGTTTATCATGGAATTTCCCTACCCAAGTTGCAACATAGCTCACTGGTGGATATGTTCATTGTAACAATCATCTTTTAATACTTTCAACTTTTAAATTTTCTATGTTAATTGAAACTTTATGCAACAGTGACAAGTTGTTCTAGACTACCTATATGGTTCATATTTGTTCTAGACTACCTATATGGTTCAGATAGATATTAAATCACTTCAGTTCAGTCTATTACTGGTATGATGTCCATTATCACATCCAACCTATGAAATTTGTGTGTTCTGTTGTCACAAAACTTAGGGTTTAAAATCCATGCCAAAATAAATGCCAAATGTTTTCATATCCAGCTTACGAAATGTTCTAAATTCATGTTTTACTACTGTCGAATAAGAACTTTACTTTCAAAATGCATAACCATTTCAGTTACACAAGCTTCACCGATTCCGCTTAGCATTTTCAAGTATCTTTCAGTACTGCAATGTAAAAGATAGCTAGCTGCAGCAAATCCTGTTTGATGTCAATTTTTGTGATTATTACAACTAAAGACCATGGTTATTATTTACAGTTGAAGTTCTTGCTTTTTTTTTAACTGCTCTTCTATCAAATTTGCCAATATAATTTACATGTTTTTTGTTCCATATTGTTAAATATGTTTTAGTTTAGAAGCAGATAACTATAATCAACTGGGATGCTTAGCATATATTATAGTTCATGAATACACTAAAATAGCCCAAACGCAAGTTGCTGCTAAAATTTATTTTACTCACAATTAGAGTATATATATCTTAAGCTCAACTGCTTTCAGTAGCACCAACTGACAAAACTTGAGGCAATCAAAGGCATGTCTGTAAAACATACAGTGAAATTTATAATTATATTGAATCAGTTTCACAAATTATAAAAGACAGACTGATTTCTAAATCCTAGACCGAAATTACATTTCTTGATCTTACCTCTTCATCCTCTCTCCTTTTTTTGGTAATAGCCAGTTAAGTATATTTTTCTTCCTCCCATATGCTATCTACAAATATATCATTAGCTGCAACTGAAGTAGTGGATCTATTCTTTTGAGAATTTAGTTGGTGTTAATTTTTGTATATATTATGACTTATCATGATGTTTATTATTTTCACTTGAAAGAATGGTTTTTTATTTCCATGCTATTCTATCAAATTTAACCATATAGTTTACATCTTTTGTGTTAGCTATATGAAGTCTATGCTGTATTATGGAATCCATGTTTTGTTCATATAATTGTGACTTCATATTACATGTTGTAACAGTTTTTATTGTTCCTATGCTTAGACTACTTGACAATTATGTATAACACATTACTAATATTAACTATTTTGGTTTGTATTACATATAAAGAGGAGTCAAATCAAAAAAATGCATAATAGAATTGTTAGAACTGATAATCTGTCTTCATACACTCTACAAATGCTCAACATTAATTACTAATTTTATAAAAATCTATCATAGCATGGCGGAGCACAGCTAAGCCGTCCCGTGCGTATGCGCACGGGTCCCGTACTAGTTGTATATTAATAAAATTAGAAGGACCTGATTTTACCATCAAGAAGTAGAGGGATGAAAATTGCTAATTTGTGAAATCAGAATCAAAATTATAATTGGAATAAGTTTAGAAATGTAAGAAAAAAATATAAAAGAATATATTCATACGGAAAAACAAATTAAGAAATATAACACAAAATACTTCAAATGCTCAATTAAACTGCACATAATCGATAGGCAGAGAGAAGCAATGACCTTGTTGCAGGACTCAAATGCAACGGCAGCAGATGTGGACACGAAGACTCTCCTGGATCTGAAATTTTTCCTTGCAACTCCTTTCGGTAAACAAAGGCCTTCCCATCTATTTCAGGTTCTACACCAAGAATATACGATGACAAAGAGGTAAAACTTGGATTTCAATTTGGTAGTGTTAGGTTTGGCCGATCCACTATCCACTGGACAACCTATCATACCTTGGATTTTGATTATCATAAAAGTATAAAATTATTGATAATCTAATGAGTTGTTGTTAAGTAAACAAAACTTATTTCGTTAAAGAACTTATTATTATATCGACATCTGCAATTCTAGTAAATAAGCGTCCACTCTTAGGTGAAAAATTGTTTTGTTAAGATATATTTAGCATCTAACGTTTTGTTAAATCAATCGCGTCCGCTTCTTGTGAAAACCAATGTTTACACACTAAGTTGTTCTTAATTGCATCCTTGGACGTAAATCACTTATACACTTATTTTATATCCTCATAAGTGACGTCCAACAAGGTATTAAAGGACAATGTTAATCACAAAGGGAAGTGCATGTTCTCCCTTTTCGAATTTCAATTTTGCCTCTTTATTTGCATTGCTAACATTTGAAATTTAAGGAAAAGACAAAATAAAAAGGAATAAAAGCAATTTGCAAAATATTCCTCAAGGGTCGCTTTTGTTGCGGAAGAAGAGTTCATGCAGTTGTCTGTATTTTTATTCCTATCATCGCCATTCAGAGTATGTCACGTGTTTTTGCCTCCAACTGTGAGACAACGATAATATCAAGGCTCAGTACTGATCCCATAACACATTCTTCACTGAATTCTATAAAAGGTGTCTCTTACTCGAGAAAAGAAGTAGAAAAATTATCGAGTGAGAAACAAGCACAAGTTCTTTGAAGTGAAACTCTGATAAATTAGTGGACGACACATTCAACACTTAATTTTTTCATCCTTTGCTAAGCAAATTTATTTGTATTTTGAGCTTAATTGTTTCTTCATTCTTTGAGTGTTGTTGAATCATTATATTCATTCAGACTTTTGTTTGTGAAAGCCAAGAGTGACTTAGTGTTAAACCATACTTGGGTATTCTTAGATTCAGAGGGAGTCTAAGGGTGTGTTAGAAGTGGTATTAAGAATACTTGTATAGCTACGAGTGGTAGGATAGAATATTTGTTTGTACTCAAAGTTTTGATTAGTGGAATCCTTTACAACTATGTAAAGGATAATTGGACATAACTCTGTTTGAGTAAACCAATATAAACCAAATGATTCTACTTCTCTCTTAAGCTATTTAATTGAGTATTTTTTTAAGCATATATTGACATATTTGCTCACTATGTGTTTACATGTAAAAGCTTTGTAAAAAATCCTATTTTATTATTACTGAACGATCAAACATTATTTTTCATCAAAACTTGTTTTTCAACTTAGTGAACAACACTATTATATCTATATTTTTATATTGGTGATAAATGTCATTACTTCCAAAAATTATCATCTTTGATTAACACACTATTCAAATCCCCTTTTTGTGAGACTATTGATATTTCAGTTGGCATTAGAGTTTGGCCTCATTAGTTGAGTATTTAACAATATTGAGGAAAAGATTCAGCAATCAAAGACAAAAATGGAAGAAGGACACTCTACCAACAAACCACTCATGTTTAGAGGTGTGAAGTACAATTATTGGAAGGAGTGGATGATAGCTCATTTTTTGAGTGCATTCACATTGACCTATGGGACGTGGAAGAAAATGGAAACCACATTCCATATGATGATAAGTTAAATGAAATCCCAAGGAGCTAGTGGACAAAAGAGCAAAAACTCATATTCATGCTCAACTCCAAGGCTTGGAATGTTATGTTATGGGCCTTATTAGAAGAAGAATACACCAAAGTACATAGGTTCAGGAGTGTCAAGTGAATGTGAGATACTCTAGCTATAACTTATGGAAGAATGTCATAAGTAAAAAGGAACAAATTGACTATTCTCACTCATAAGTATGAACTATTTATGGAAGAAGATGAAGACATACAAAGTATATTTGGGTGCTACCAAACTATTGTAAATGAATTAAGATCTCTAAGCAAAACTTATGATAACTATGATCATATTGACAAAATATTAAGAAGTTTGTCTAGAAAATGAAGACCATAGGTAACAACGCTTAAAGCTTTAAAGAACATTGACTCAATGTCCCTTGAAGAGCTACTTGGCACTCTCAAAGTTCATGAACAAGAACTTCAGTAGGACAAATGACTTAGAAAGAAAAGTCTCTAGCTCTCAACAGTCAAAAGATCAAAAAGGCCTCATCGTCCAAAGAGCAAGCATCCAGAACCTTGTCCAAAGCTAGGATTGGCAAAGTGGGCCAGCCCACCAAAAACGGGTTGAGCTGGCCCAAGCCCACCAAAAATATGGACCGAGCTGAGCTGGCCCACTTTTGCAAAGTGGGTTGGAAATGCTAGCCCGCCCCACTTTAAGGTGGGTTAGTGAGCCAGTGGACTAGCCCGGCCCGTTTAATAAAAAATAATTTTTTTTAAAAAGACAAAAAAATATTTAAGTTATGCTAAAAATTAATGACAAATTCATGTCTGCAATAATTTTAAATAGGACAACTTTAATAAAATGATTATATCACACTTGATACTTGCACTAATATACTTATATTTCTCAATTCTAAATAGGACAACTTTAATAAAATGATTATACTAAAGTAACAAAACTACAGAACAATAGTTATTCCACCCCCCATTGTTTTGAGCTTACGTTTTCTCATCCACATTTCTCAACAAATAAAAGCACATAATATACAAGGGCTTTCATAGCTTAAAAATATGCCAAGGGCTATAGCCCAAAATAGTAAAAAAAAATATATAGTCAAAGTGACAAAGTTACATTGCCTCTGACAAAATATAAACTAAGAAACGTAACATTTTTTCAAACCTTATAATCATCTCCCATACATATCTAGTACAGTGGACCCCTATATTATTTTATCCTTCGTCATGAAACAACAAAAGAAGGGTATATATATTGATTTCAAAACATTATTAATCAAATGAGTGAAGTAAGTCATTACAAAAGAAGGAGCTTCAAACTTGATAACCTGAAACCCATGGAGTTACCAGATGAGTGAAGTAAGTCGCGACGGTGAGACGGTCAATGTAGGAGCCAGGCGGAAGCTTGCAACGGTCACTGCAGGTGCTAGGCGGAAGCTCGCGACTGTGACGAAGGTGCAGAGGTGAGGTGTCGCCGTCATGCCGTGCCGAAAGCAGGATGCAGAGTCTCGTCTCTCACTCTCGAGTCTCAAATCTCAGCCTCCCTCTCTCACTCTCATTTCTCAACCACACACAGAACAGAAGTGACAGAACCAGTGAACCACAACCACTCTATTATCTTTCTAATTTTTTTTTATTAAAGGCAACCAGCAAAGCAATGACTAATTGACTATTGACTAATTGAAATTTGAAAAATGAGGGCTGACTGGCTAAGGAGGCGCTAACACCTAGTACCAGTGTGTTTGTATTTTTTTTTGTGGGCTGTGGGCCCGATAGGTTGGCCTGACCCGGGCCTGTTTTGGCCCAGCCCGTTTACTCAATGTGAGCTTCAGGTTTCAACCCAACCCACATTTTTTGTGGGTTACATGGGCCGGCTCATCGGGCCTGGCCCATTTTGCCAAGGCTATCCAAAGCCCTTAAGCTGAAAACTCCTCTAATGAAGAATCTAAGGAAGAGTCTAATGACGATGAGCTTGCCTTTATCACATGAAAGATTCGCAAGATGCGTAAGAACAAAGGCATATCCAAATGGAAGAATTCCTTGAAAAGGTGTTCAAGGAAAAGAAAGAGATAGACAAGAGTTTCATAATATGCTATGAATGCAAGAAACCTGAACATTTCAAATATGAATGCCAGAACTGGAGAAGTCTAGGGACAAGAAGAAATACTACAAGTCCAATGAAAAGAAAGGCCTCATGCACACATGGGAGGACCTAGATGACACCTTGTCTAATGAAGATGAAGAATAAGCCAACCTATTCTAATGGCAGACAAAATTTTCTGAAGAATATGAATCTCACCAAGAGGATGAGGTAAATCTTAATGACAGTGAATCTCTTAAACAAGCTTATCATGAATTTGTATCAAACTTGTCCATTATTTCAAAAGCTTACAAAACTTGCGAATTTTTTTTAAAAATTTGTCCAAAGATCATAAGGAATTTGAAAAAGCTCTTTAAGATAAAGCAAATATTTTTCTGGATGAGTCTGCTCGGATATGTAATGCTTGTGAAACTTTTAAGGAAAATGGGTCCAAGCTATGTCTTGAGAATGAGACAATCGCCAAAGAAAAATCTGCTTTATTAGAGAACTTTTAAGAGTTGGAAAACAAACTAAAAGGTCTACAAAAGGATCTAAAGGAACTAAATGAACTTCATGATCATCAAAGTGAAGAGAGACATGATCTATGGAGGGAATGTGCACAAGCACACAAAGATTATGAGAACCTTGAAAAAAGTAAACATAACCTATGGATGGAATGTGAAGAACACAAAACATTTGTGAAATTCTTAAATGAAAAGCTTTTGAAGAATGAAGAATTTAATGGTCAACCTCAGGAGGTTGTAAAACTTAATGAGGAAATTGGAACCTTAGAATCTACATTGGCCAAATTTGTTAGTTGAACAGAAAATGTTGACAAACTGTTAAGATATAGTAAATGTCCCACAGACAAATCTAGAAATGGATATGAAGGAAAGATTTATATTCATGATGAAGACATTATTGTTTGTTAATTTTGTGGTAAAGTTGGAAATTTGACGTCCAAGTGCAAGGATGGACCTAGAATAGGTGCATCCAATGCATTTAAAGCAAACACAAGAGGACCCAAAAATATTTGCATACCTAAGGAAAAGATGATTCCTATTACAAATGTCTTTAACAATAGGAAGCAAACACATATCATGGTACCTGGACAATGTTTGCTCACGTCACATGACAAGAGAAAGGTGTATGTTCCAATGCCTGACTCCCTATCATGGTGGAACCATCACTTTCAGAGGGAATAAAAAAGGAAGAATTACAAGAGTAGTTAAGATAGTTATTTATCCTCATCCCTCTATTGATAATGTTTTGTTCGTTGAAGGACTCAAACACAATCTGCTAAGCCTAAGTCAGTTATGCGACAATGGATATGATGTTTCCTTTAACAAGGACGAGTTATCATCTATAAAAAGGATGACCCCCCCACTCTTCTCTGCCAAGAGAAAGGGTAACCTCTATAAGATTAAGCTGAGAGAACTATCAGATCAAAACGTATCGCGCTTATTGTTTGTCAAAGAAAATCATTAGTTATGGTATAAGAAACTTGGTCATGCAAGTATGAGGTTAATCTCAACATTGCAGAACAACAACCTTGTAAGAGGATTACTAAGTATATCATATAAAGATTATTTACTCTGTGAGCATATCAAAAGGGGAAATAAATTAAAAACACTTTTCAAGTAAAAACAATATTTCCACCTCAAGATCTTTAGAGTTGTTACATGTTGATCTGTTTGGTCCAACCAGAATAGCATCTATTAGTGGAAAGAGGTATGGACTCATCTAGGGTTGTTCGCGGGTCGGTTTGGATCCATTTTGGCCAAATTTAGGACTCAACCCAATCAAATTTGATCGGTTCGATTTTCATAATTTATTTTTGAAACCCAACCCATTCATGAATGGTTTGGTTCGATTCGGGCTAATGGCTTACCCATTTAAATTTGATCTTTTTTTCTTAGAACTACTATTTTATATCATGATTAATCCAAATATCCAATATAATTAATAGAATAGGGTAAATAGTCATTTTGTCCCTAAATGTATAGAAACCTGACAAATTCGTCCCTGAAAGATAAAAATTCAAATTTTAGTCATCAAAAGTTGAAAAAAGTGCGACAAATCTATTCATCCGTTATTGTTAATGAAAGAGTCTACATGATACAGAGAGACGAAAATGTCACAAAAATGATTGTCAACATGACTGCAGAATAGATTGGATCAAAATGTCAGTAAATTTCCATTTGAACAAAACATCAGTAAGTTTCCATTAGACAAATTTATCATATCCCAAATTTCGTTTCATTTAAGGGTAAAATGCAATTTAGGGCAAATAGTCATTTTCGTCCCTGAATGTGTAGAGTGCTGACAAATTCTTTATGAGAGATGGAAATTCAAATTTTAGTATATCCACTTACATGTATTGCAAATTTGCTAAAACTATTTGTTTATCTTCTCAGATCATTGACACATTGTTGGAACATAATAGTATCATAGGATATTTTTGTCCAATAGAAACTTACCGATATTTTGGTCCAATGGAAACTTACTAACATTTTGGTCTAATCTATTCAACAACCATGTTAGTAATCATTTTTGTGTCCCTCTATGTCACATAGGCTCTTTCATTAGTGGTAACAGATGAATCACTTTGTCACACTTTTTTCACTTTCGGGGACTAAAATTTGAATTTTCATCTTTCGAGGACAAATTTGTCAGTACTCTACACATTCAAAGGTAAAAATGACTATTTACACTAACACAATATTATCAAATGTCTAAAAGTAGTAAAATTGATTCATTTAATACCATTAACATAATATTCTAAAATAGACTAATACAAATTAAAACAAAATATTCTTTAATGAGATTTACTATAATAGTCTGAATCATAACTATTTCTTACAAACTAATTAATTGCAATAAACTTTGGTGCAACCAAATTTGCCGAAACAAATGAACAAAATATGATCCGTTAATATTATAAATATTTGCAATTCCAACACTTGGAATCTAATATTAATAGTATTTAAAACCAAACCAAACAACTCTAAATTTTTTTGATCGATTTTGATTGGTTCAGTTTGATTTTAATCGGATCTATAGATCTAAACCCGTGAGTCAACCCGAACATGAACGGTTTTAATTAATTCGACTTGATTTTGACTCAAATACATAAATGATCCAACCCAAACTATCCGGATCAGTTTGGGTCAATTCGGGTTCATGGATTACCCGTGAACACCCCTAGACTCATCATAGTGGACGACTACTTTAGATGGATACGAGTCATGGTCCAATCTCATCATAGTTGTTTCCATGTACCAAATGCCACAAAATGCCATTAGATGTTACTGGACGGTTTTTATTGTGAGGAGTGTGTTTCTCTTTTTGTAGTTCCAATTATATGTGGCAGGCCCATGGTTTGAAAAGGATAGGATGCTTCTAAATTTTGTGGCTTAGGATCTTTTACAGAATATCAAAACAAGAGAACAATAGTTCAGGGCTGTGACATGAATGCCAGCCAAAGATTATGTAGCTCAGTTTTTTTTTTCTTCCAGAACCCATGGGATCCACTTCTTTTTCAATCATTCAATGCCTTCTTTTAGTCTGAACTCTTCCACTAAAAGGTCTAGATTCACGAGAATTCATTGGTGTCCACGTTTATTGACAAATTGCAAGTCATGTCATTGGATACAACCAGTGCCACCTCCAAAGGCTAAACTTGGTTCATAGGCTCATATTCAAGGATTAGGAGTTGACATAATATAAAAAGCAAAGTGCAAAAAGCTTCTGGCAGCAACTAAAAGATTTATTTGAATTTATGGCTCTCAGCCCAGGGTTTACAGTTACACGCAATTTATGTGTGAAGCCAATAATTACTCAAGCATGATAAAATTTACACTAACAGACTCCGAAGGGTCCTACAACATATGCTCTTTTACAAGAATGACAACACCGAAATCTGAGGATGGAAAATTTTTCCAAGCTGAAAATTGTCTTACACAGCAACTGGGACGGCTTCATCCAGAGCAAGGACTCCTGGAAGCTCTTTGCCTTCCAATAACTCCAAACTGGCACCACCACCAGTAGATATGTGGCTCATGACACTAGCAACTCCTACTTTCTCCACAGCTGCAACAGAATCTCCTCCTCCGATAATTGTGGTCACCCCCTTTCCACTGAGGTCAGCCAGCTTCTTTGCAATAGCCTGAAAAAAGGGCACAAAAAATGCAAATTATGTACAGCGCACACGTTTATCAGCCAAACAGAATAGAATATGCTGTAGTAACTGTGGATGAAATTTGAATCATCCCTCATCCAACACGTGTATAAATGAACATGAAATAGTTTACAAGATGTGCAAATGACATTAGGAAGGTTAACTCCTACTGCATATTTCTGAGTATGCATTGCTTTAGAGTGGACATTTTTTTTATTATGACTGTAAATGTGGTTTAACATGAAACTTGAACTGAACTCCATATGTGGGTGTTCTTGCATACATACCTCTGTACCAACAGCAAACTTGTCAAACTCAAACACTCCCATTGGTCCATTCCATATGATGGTTTGGGTAGTATCCAATGCTTCACTGAATGATTTAACAGAATCTGGACCAATATCCAATCCCATCCAGCCATCAGGGATGCCAGATGCTGGCACAACCTGAAATGGTAAATGCAGAATCTAAGTTTTTACTGTAAATGTTTCAGAATGAATGAAGACTCATATTACAAAGGATTTCCTTCCATATCATTAGCATTTCAAGCGGTTCATTCAACTGACCATGGCTTCAGACCAATATGATATCTAAAGGAGCTTAGAAAACAAACCTTGCTGTTTGCATCGGGAGCAAATTTGTCTGCAATCACCACGTCACTTGGTAACAAGAGAGACACCCCCTTTTCCTTGGCTTTTGCAAGTAGTGATGTAGCAAGATCCAACTTATCTTCTTCTACAAGGGATGAACCCACTGAAAGACCTTGTGCCTTGTAAAATGTGAAGATCATTCCTCCACCAAGAAGAAGGATGTCAACTTTTTCCAAAAGTGACTCAATCACTCCAATTTTAGATGAGACCTTGGAACCACCAACAATGGCAGCAAATGGCCTTTTGGGGCTTGATACCGCCCCAACAAGGTAATCAAGTTCCTAAAACATGAAAAATGCATGTGAAAATAGTTATTATGATACTGATCAAATATACATATAATTTCCTTAAAAAATGAAAAATGGCGTTTCCTTGAAGAGTAATTGACATTTGACATGAACTTTTATTTCACACCAAGTGATCAAACTTGTTAATATTATAAGATGACTTGCAATAAAAGTGATAATAATGAAGTTCAGGAGCCTTATCGAGATAGTTTGCAGAACTTTTGAGTTAGCTGATGATAACAATGTAGTAAAAGAGAAGAGATAAACACACCTTTTGCAAAAGAAAACCAGCAACAGATGGCTTCAGGTATTTAGTAACACCCTCTGTTGATGCATGTGCCCTGTGAGCAGTACCAAATGCATCATTCACAAACAGATCTGCCAGAGAGGCAAGCTTTTTTGCATGCTCGGGATCATTCTTTTCTTCCTCCTTGTAAAACCTCACATTTTCTAGAAGAAGAACACCTCCATCTGGAAGAGAAGCCACCAACTTTTCTACTTCTGGACCAATACTGTCTTCAGCCTTGACAACCTGCAAGTTATCCATATTAAAACACAAGAAGACAAGTCAAGGACATAGTAATTAACCACCAAAAATCCCAACACTCATAAATGTCTCTCTTCCTACATATTCATCGATGATGAGCACATATACATACCTGGATACCAATGAGCTCAGAAAGCCGGGGTACAAGAGGTGCCAAGCTGTATTTGGGAGTGACACCCTTTGGCCGCCCCTGGAAATATCATCATAAGTTGCAAAAATTCAGCTTACAAGTTCAAACCATAATAGTTCATGCAAATCTACTCTTACATCCACATCAAGAGAGCCTATCGCTACATTGCCAAAACTATAACAAAACTAAATTGTTCCAACTGTCCAAACATTACTACAGTTGACTACAAATCTCAGAACTAAAATAAGAAATTGGATTGTTCTACAAATTGCAGCACCCTTGTTGCCCCTGATTGATCCCTCAAAAGTAACCACCTTCATAGGCACAGACCCAAAACCTTAATCTAAGCAAAGTAAATAAATTAAGTTGCTTAAAAAAAAGGACTTTTCCCCCTTACAATATATATATATATATATATATATACACATATATATAAACTCTGAAGTAAATAAATTGTAGTCGCGGTTTCATCACAGTTATTGATATAGATGGAAATTGAGGGCAAATGCGGCTGCAATTGAGGTTGCGAAGACCCCAAAAACCATGACATTGCAGCCAAAGTTTTGCTACTTATTATTGATATAGAGAGAAGTTGAGGACAAGTGCCAAAATTGAGGACAAATTGCGCAATCAACATAAATATACAACATGGTCTAAAATACTAATTATGTTGTTACAAATTTTGAACAGATACTCAGATACAAGTTGATTCCGGACTTAAGTTATGAACTCACTAACAAGAAAAATTCTTGTACCAATTTGTATAGAACTTTCGAGAAGCTAATGCATAATCTACAAGTAGGACCCACCAAAATTGGTGATTTCCAACAAATTTGAACCAATCAGATAGAGTATTAGAAAGTGATAAGATAGTGTTGCTAGCATTCCTGTTGCATTATTACGAGGCCAATTCTAGAGACAAGAATGAGAAAAGAGTGAAAGACATACCAAGTGGCTAGAGAGAATGACTTTGGCTCCGTTTTGGATTAGATGTTTGATGGTGGGAATGGCGGCGCGGATTCTGGTGTCGTCGGTGATGTTCTGGTTGTCGTCGAGTGGGACGTTGAGGTCGGCCCTGACGAAGACCTTCTTCCCCTTCAGGTCCGCCGTGCTCAGGTGCCCCACGCTCTTCTTCGCCATCGACACCACCCCCCTCGCGCCCTTTCCTCCTTTCACCGCCGCGACGCGCGCTGCGACATTCGCCGCCAGCAGCGAGTCCGCCGCGGCGAAGCCCAGGCGGCGTGCGAGCGGGCGCGAGCGGAGGGAGGAGGAGAGCTGCACGCGCGAGGGGGAGGCGGAGGATGAGGAGGCCGGGGTGGTGGAGTGGAGGAGAGAGAAAGTTGTGGGGGCTGCGGCAGAGGCCATTGTAGAGAGAGAGAGTGTGTGTGTTGGAAAGTTCACTGGAGTGGATTTGGTGGTTTTTATTGTTTGGTGGAAGAGAGAGGTGATGAGTGGATGTGGACGTGGATCTGGTGAGAGGATTTTGGATTTCTCTTATCGTTCAGGAGAGGTTCAAGATCTTCCTTGCTTTTCACTCAATATTCCACCACCTATACGTCCAAACTTTATTTTGTAATATATAAATTTATCTCTCAAATTATGAGTTTTGGTTAATTTTTTTTTTTATCATAGGAAGGTAATCCTATTCAAGCCATTTGAGATTATTATAGATTGTAATTTTTTTTCTAAGTATTTAATAGAGTTATATATCATGACTCAAACTCTAATCTTATCTTAAATTAGAATAATTTTGTGTCAAGCTAATTTACGGATTTGGTAGTAGCTTTTGTTAATTTGATTTTTTTGTCTTGTTAATTTGATGTCTATTATAAGGATTTTAGTTTATTTTTAAAATTACTAAACATTGGTTATTTTGAATTTAACCGTTAATGTAATGTAGTCAAAACTCAAATGACATTAAAAAAAATTGTTAATTTTGTCATATGATGATTATTTACTGATTGAAATTATAAAAGTAATGATTAAAATTATTAATGCATGCTTTCATTAATGTCAAAAGTTAAATGATTTTTTAAAAAATAATATATCTTAATAGGTGAAAGTTATGAAATTAATTTTTTTCACATCAATAAAAAGACTATATATATGAATATGTTGGAACTACATGGTACCAAAAGTATCCAAAGTTCATTCAAATTAAAACTCGCCCCTGTATGTTTGTCCCCGTGTATATCTATCAGACTACCATATTGCTTGCACATGTTATAGAAAAAAAATTCCATAACCTATAGCAACATATGCACCCACCAATTATAGAAAAAAAAATATTTCTAGTTTTCCATACCATCCAAATGATCGTGCACCAAATGATCTTTCATCTATCTTACTTTGTCTTGTTATCTCCCAACAAATAATGTTGATTAAAGTGATTAATGAACATCTAAGAAAGAACCAAGGATAATGTAGTCATTCATAACATGTCTTCCAAACATTCATAGTAATTGGCACCAGAACAAAAGATGTTCAAAAGTTTCAATGTTGTTCAAACATAATTTACAGTTATAACTTCCTTCATTAACATCAATATTCCTGCTTATCATATTCTCCAATGGGTAACCTGTTGCTGCACATTCTCCATATGAAAATATTGATCTTCGGGGGCACCTTCAATTGCCAAATATGCATCCAAAACTCATCCTATTCATGATGTCCAAGTAAGTCACCAATACCATCATATGCATATTTTACAGAAAAATGGCCATTTGATTCCCACGACCATAGCCAAGAATCCCAACAATGTTGGCAGCCAATCAAGTATAACTTCAAAAAATTCATTTGTTTCAGTTCCCACACAAAAAGTT
Source organism: Glycine latifolia (assembly GCA_013407115.1). Lineage (NCBI taxonomy): Eukaryota > Viridiplantae > Streptophyta > Magnoliopsida > Fabales > Fabaceae > Glycine > Glycine latifolia. The sequence goes on from CM023955.1 coordinate 36,069,547, forward strand.
CCCTACGCCACTCAAAAGACCAAACCCACTTTCAATTATGAAACTAATATTTTGAAGAAGTAGAGTATCAATTAAGGAACGACTCATTTTCTCACATATTGGCTATACAAGTATTCTTAATACCAATTCTGGCACTTTCTTAGACTCCTCCTGAATCTTAATAAATTCTAATATTGTTTAACACTAAGTCACTCCTGCCTTTCACAAATAGTAGTTTGAATGAATACAAATATTCAATAACACTCAATGAGTGAATATACAGTAAAGCTCAAATACATGATAACTTTGCTTAGCAAAGGATAAACAAATGAAAACTTAAATAAGTCGTCCAATGATTTTAGCAAAGTTTTGCTCCAGCGATATTCTCATTTTCTTGTAATGATTTTGTAATTTTCTTTTGGGTAGAAATGGCCTTTTATAGACTCCAGTGAAAGATCCTTTACGAGATTAGTGTTGATTCCTTGAAAAAACTGTTTTCTCACGCCGGGAGATAAGGCTACATGGCATTCTCTGATTTGTGACGAAATGAGCAATATTACAGACAATTGCATGTGCTTCTTGTACTTGATGAAAGCGACCCATGAGGAATATTTTATGTAGACCTTCTATTCTCTTCTATGTTATCTTTTCCTTGATTTCAAATGTTAACAATTCAAATAAATATAGACAAACTTAAAATCCAAGAGAGAATATGTGCACTTCCCTTTTCGGTTATCACAACTTTTTCGGACAGTGTTGATCATTTTGAACTAGTATACAAGTCTCATACTGATTGGACGCATGTGGTAATAGTACACAATGTATAACACTGGTTTTTATCACGAATGGACGCTTTTGGTTTTAGCACGTTAGTCGCTAGTTAATATTTAACAGAGCATTGACCTCTTAAGTGTGGACGATACATGTAGATTATAGATAAGTTCTTTATAAGGTTGATCTTGTCTACTTGTCATAAATTCATTAAAACATCAATAATTTATACTTATTGTTAATCATCAAAATCCAAGGTAAATGTGAAAAGTGGTTGTCCAAACTCAACAAAAAAGGGTAAATGATAAATTTTGTCCATGTACTTTTACATTCACTGTCAATTTAGTCCACAATTTTGTAAATATATGACAAATTAGTCCTGTGTCAAGTCTCTTCCATTTCTATTAATGTTGAGTGCATACGTGGCACGTCCTTGCTGATGTGTCAAATCCACAGTGTAGGACACTTTCCACATCACCAAACAATTTTTTGGACTAAAATGTTAGTGAAAACTTCTTCTCTTCTCCCACCTGTTTCCCATCTCCTTCTTCTCTCTGCCATCAAAGGCTATGAGCAAAAATTCAAGGCGACACTAAAATAACAACAAACACACTAAAAGAGGGGAGTTGAATAGTGTGTATATCAAAGATAAAAACTTTCATAACTTTTAATGCTGATATAGATAGAAATGTATATGTTTGGCAAGTCATCCACTAACGTGAACACAAGTTTTAATAAAGACAAGTTTGATCGTCCAGTGAGAGAGTCCTTAAAAAAGTTTTTCAAATAAATACTTGGTAATAAGGAAGTGACAGAGAGTGCTAATAGAACGCTTAATAAACTGTTATGGAGAGAAGTAGAAACACTTGATTTATACTGGACTACTCAACCTGAGTGATGTTCAGTTCTCTTTTACTCAATAGTAAAAGGTTCCATTAATCAAAACTTGATTACAAAACAAGTATTTTGACCTACCACTCATGCCTTTACAAGTATTCTTAATATCACTTCTGACACTTTCTTAGACTCCATCTGAATCTAAGAAACTTAAGTATTGTTTAACACTAAGTCACTCTTGGCTTTTTACAAATAGTAGTTTGAATGAATACAAGCATTCAATTACACTCAAAGACTAAATAAATAATAAATCTCAAATACAAGATAACTTTGCTTAGCATATTTGTGCTTTCTTGTCAGTTTTTTTCTTCCTTTTACTTTTTGGGTAGAGATTGCCTTTTATAAACTTCAGTGAAAGATTACGGGATGAGCGTCAATTCCTTGAAAAGACCATTGTCTCACATTGAAAGATAAGACTATGTGGCATGCTTTGATTTGTGAGGAATTGAATGATAGTACAGACAACACTATGTGCTCCTTGTCCTTGGTGAAAGCAATCTTTAAAGGAATATTTTGTGAATACCTTCCATTTTCTTCTATTATGTCATTTCCTTAAATTCAAATGTTAGCAATTCAAAATAAAGAGAGATAAAGTAAATTTGTATAAGATAGAATACGTGTACTTCCTTTTTTCAGCTATCACAAACTTTTTACTCAATGCTGATCATTTTAAAGGTGTATGATTTTTTTACTAGCTGGACACATGAGATAACCAAAACGCAATGTATAACATTGATTATCATAATGAGTGGATGTTTTTTGGTTTTAGCATGTTGGCCGTTGGATAAATAGCAAATAGAGCAATTTATCTATGGAGTATGGATGATACAAAATATTGTTAAGTTCTTTAACATTTGATCATGTCCACTTATCAAAAACTCATTAGAACATAAGTAATTTATACTTATTGTTATTCATCAAAATTCAGGATAGATGGGAAAAGTGGTCGTTTAGACCTAATAGACACTCCGATAGATCATCATGTTGTGAATTACCGCCTTCGACATTATCATCAACACTGCAACGATAAACGTCAACAGACAACCAAACAATGTGTTTCTTGTTTTATCCTTTCTTCTCCTTCTTGCACCATCGCAAGCCACCACAAAAGGATTTTTGAATCCTTAAGAAGGCATTTTGCTTTCCAATTCTGAAATTTCAAAGGATTGCAATTGTTCATATTGTTGGTGGTTTCCATAGACATGCCAATATGATGTAATCAATTATGAACAATCTAAGATAATGTGAATGGTATGATAGGAGTTTCAATAGAATGTGAAGGATGTTGATGGTGCCACGGAGAAGAGGATGGAGAGGGAGAAGAAACGAGGGAAAAAAAAGTGCTATTGCTAGAAATCATCTTCGGTATCAGCACACGACAGTGCCCTGGCAAAGAGGGTTGTAAAGGGCATAGAGAAAGGAATTCTGGTGTGGAGGACACATGTAATATTGTGTGCCTCAGATAAAACTAACAATTTGGTTTACACATTACTGCCCATGGAGATCACTTTTGCCACTTTCACGTGTCATGTCATAAAAAACATTAATGAAAGTGAAGTTCACTTAACGATATGATTTACACAATTGTGGATTAAATTAATTGATGATTTCTATAGTACACGAACTAAATTGACACTAAGTGTAAACTACAAGAGACGAAATTGGTGATTTATCCAGATTATAGAGTATGTTCTCCCCTATAGCATTCATCTACCAAATCAACCAAAAAAGAACTTGTAACATCGATCCGTTGTATGTTCCTAGAACGGTTCATAAACCAAATACACACAGCTTACTCACTAGTCACTGCTTCATTGTTTCATGGCACTTCCCAACGTTTTCCCAAACCTCCGAATTTTTCCTCACTTTCTCGCCCCCCCTCCATTTTCCGTCGGATTTTCCCGCACTTTCCCCGCCGCGACTCGAGTACGCAGAAGAGCCTTCCGCGAATGGCGGGAGTACGAGGAGGCGGTGAAGCGGAAGGACCTCGCCGGAGCCCTGCGGTTTCTCAAGTCCCTCGAATCGGAACAGCCGCTCGTAAACGGCGGTTCTCCGGCAAGCGAGTCGACTCGGCTCCGTTTCGGCGAGTTGGAGCGGTTCGGGCCGCAGAGGGACTGGGAGGTTCTGGACACGTGCTTGAATGCTGATGACATGAAACTTGTCGCTAATGCTTACAGGTTCCTCAGAGATAGGGGTTTCTTGCCCAATTTCGGTAAATGCAGAAACATTGGTGAGTTTGATTCATCTTTTTCTCCTTCTTAATTTATAGTAATTTTAGTAATAATAGTAGTATATTGTGTTATAATTGAAATTGTTAACCAAATTACACTAACACTCCACAAGGTTTAACATTTACAACAACTCCATGTAAGGGTACATGGTGTAATGTCTTTCTTGGATAACAAATAAAAAGGGGAGTCGGAGTAATATATAGGGGGTGCGAGGTTTCAAATAATTAAGAGTTTGTATAAAGGTAAAAAAAGAAGAGATATAATCAAAACTTGACAAAATTTTGAGGAATATCAGTGTAATTTACTCAAATAATAATAATAATAATACCCCTAAGGTGTTGGTTTTATGAATCCCTTTTTGACGTTAGTCCAATATCTTTTAATTCATGTAGCACCATAAGAGATTCAGAGGTCTACATTAATAGGAAGGGTACATGCTACGATATAAATTAAGGAAAATCTGTGTAAGACTAAGAAAAAAAATAGCGTATTGAGGGTAATATTGCTAAATCTTAAAGGGTGTGAGTGAAATTTGTCTTAATGGAAATAGTTTTTTTTTCTCCCCATAATTTGTTCTGCTCAAAATAGATAGGCACATAGTGTAAGCCATTTTTTGTACCCTTTTGTATAGAAAGGAGGCAATACATTAGCTGTGCTAACATTAGATTTCGATCATAATTTCAATCACGAGTTTTGTTAGTTGTAAAACCAATCACCAGTTTTACCTAACAGATCTTTAACTGAGTAGGAGAGTTCATTCTAAGTATTATATCAGGGCCTCAAGTAGTTTCCTTGCTGCCTCCTTATTGAATTTCGGCACCAGGTAGAGTTGTGTATTAGATAGACCAATAATAACATATCAGCTAACAGCCTATCATCATAATATCATATTACTGTCTCCATGATCAAGCAGTTTTCTTGCTTCCTCGTATTGAATTTCAGTATAAGGTAGAGTGACCTGTCAGATATAAACAATCATGAGCCTTTGTTTAACACTTTAACTCCTTAGACCTTGAGCTTCCAGGGAAGGTGATCCTGGACAATATTAAGTGAAATTTTAAAAGTGCAAGGCATAGTATTGTTTTGTATACATGTGTGTGCCTATTAGTGCTATTGTTGCAATTTTTACTCCTACTGTATTGTTGTCATCGTGGACTGTCCGATTTCAACATTTCATTTACAGTATTACTCCCTCTGGTCCTTATTATGAGGCACTTTGGACATCAATCACACATACCATTCAAAGTAATTAATTTAGTTTATTTATTAAATTTTTTAAGAAATGTTACTAATGTATTAATTATGCCCTTATTAATAATTAACTTGTTATGGGTGATGTGAAAATATCAAGTCCAAGAGTATTGTACACCACTCTCAATAAAAAGCATAAATACTTAAAATATTTAATAGGGACAACTAATGGAAAAAAGATTAAATATACTTCATAGAAATTCTAAAATGCCTTATAAAAACCAATTCCTTCTAAACTATGCCTTATGATAAGGACCAGAGGGAGTATTATTTATGGGGGGATTGTGGCTCATGGAGGCAAGTCAAAATTCTTTCGTAAAATCATGGCAGATGACATTGTGGACTTTGGCGGAAGCATTGCAGCTACATATATGAAGAACAATAAACTATAAACATATACAATTCTATGAAAGTCTCCTAATTCCCAAACTTAGGGATAATATTATAAGTTCTCTTGAAACTAGACTGTAGAAACTATCACAATTGACCATGGACATCACATGTATCGTGTCTTCCATAAGCCACCACACCAACAACGTCACACCATTCTCCTTTCATGGTGTTTTTGTACAGATTCCACCATTCTGTAATGCCATGGCGCTGCCGTGGCTGCTATTTGATAATGCTGGTTCAAAGTACCATATATGTGTATTTTCCTTCAGCAGTTGTGCTTTTGTTGGAGTTTCTGGGATCTGTGGACTTGTATTTTTAGTATTGTAGCTGTCTGCTGTAATTCACACAGATGATGTATTCTGAGAAATTAATGGTTTTTTTCTTAGCATATGATGAAAGTCTTAAGATTGGGTTTTGTGTTTCTATCTGTAAATCAAAGCTATCATTTCTGGCTAAATGCCTAAATGTGTGTGTGTGTGTTTTTTTTTTAATAATTTTACCAAATTGATACTTTTTAGTGATATAGTATGGACTTTTTCCTTGTCTATTATTTATTTTCTATAATCATTCTGGTGAAGCTTTGTCATACACTAACTGGTATTGTTTTCCTTTATCTTTTCTCCCCCTTTTTCTGGTGTCCATCTTGTTATAGTTTTGGAGGGACCGAGGAAAGTGACACCAGATGTCTTGAGCTCCTCAACTGGTTTGGAAGGTGTGAATATGAATTTCTGACACAATATTTTCCCCCTAGCTGTAAATTGCTAAAAGTGCCAGTTCAGTCATGTTATGTTGGAATAAATAACATTTTATACAATTCTATGTAGCTAAAAAATAGTTGTACCATATAATTTTTCCTTCCTTCTGTGCAGTGACTAAACTTGCTCCTAAGAAGTGGGGTCTTTCAGATGGTTCAAGCATTGTTTTGGTTGCTTTTCTTGGTGGGGTGTCCTTTCTTATATCACAAGGAATGGACCTCAGGCCCAACCTTGCAGTGATACTGGGTCTAGCCGCTGCAGATGCTATACTTCTGGGTGGTACCTGCTTAGCTCAAATCTCAAGTTACTGGCCACCATATAGGCGTCGAATTCTTGTTCATGAAGCAGGACATCTACTAACAGGTAAAATACTGTTGTTTATTTTAATGAATTTTGATGGTCACGTATGGGGGATATACATTTTGGATCATGTTTGATTAATTGATTACCGATCACTTTGTGCTGCCATATATATTACATCTTACAAGGTCCATCCTTATGACATTTCAGCTTACCTGATGGGTTGCCCAATTCGGGGGGTGGTTCTAGACCCCATAGTTGCAATGCAAATGGGCATCCAAGGACAGGTATTCATGATATGACACTATTGGTTCTGATGGTTCCTATTTGTAGTCTCCAAATATGTTATTTCTGTTTGACTATTTTGTATTTGCTATTTTAAGTGAGATATTTCGTATATTATAATTGAGTCATTATCTCTGTTCTCTGTACACTGCCCTCCTCCCCCTTCCTTTCTCTTCCTTCTCTCTCTGTCTCTCATAGTGTTCTGTTAATTCTTCGTCATCTTGCATGTTGGGCAGTTATTCCCACATTATATTAACTGACGGCAATATAGGTAGGTCTAAATTGGGGGTCTTTTTCTTAGAGCTCACTTAGGTGAAGGGAAGGCCATTGAACTTGACCAACCCAATCATCCCTAGAGGGAGAACAATACTTCTACTTGTTCTTTCATGGCACAATATTTTGAAGATTTTCCTATAAAATGTCTCTGTTGTCCAGCACTGCATCTGTACATTAAATGAAGACTAACATATAAGCGAATTTAACTTTCGAGAAAGAACAAATGAGGAAGATAGTTTCTTTTACCTTTTAATCCCAGAGTATAATTGTTTGTGTACTGAATATGACTGAATATTATCCATTCATTAATACCAATATTAGTATATCTTCTGGTGATTGTTGAAAATTGACTCCGCTGAAAGATTTGATTAATTCATGGGTGACTTCAGTGATCAAGCTGCAGAGTCATCAATTATGTATTACTTGTATTTCTTTACACTCACAATTATAAGTCTAGATTTTTTTTCTTCTGTTTTTCTACTTTAATCTTTATATGCACAGTATGCTTCTTATTTACTTGCAGTAAATAGGAAATCCTTAATCTTTAAGTTTTTCCTTTAAGTATTTAACATAATTTTACTTGCAGTAAATTTGTATTTTTTAGGCAGGGACTCAGTTTTGGGATGAAAAAGTTGCCAATGACCTTGCTGAAGGCCGACTTGATGGTACAGCTTTTGACAGGTGTGTATAACATAATAGTTATAGTAACAGTTAAAGTGATACATTAGAAAGTTTTAGGGCTTATGAAGATGAATTTTCTGAATAGCTCAAGTGAGTTACTCGGGTGGTCTATTATTTATTTCCATGGCAAATTTTGTGTTTACAAGTATGATTCTAGTTCCTAAGTACATGCATGGTAATGGTATATTCTAGGAACAAGAATAGCTATGTACATGACTCTGAAAATTAATTGCTACAAATTCCAAATTTCCAATAGTCATTTAACTACTAATTCCAACAAATTTACATCCACATGGCTAATTTAGAACCACCATCCCCTGACACCACTTCCCCTAAAAAAAAAAACCATTCCTTCGGCCTTAACTCCAACACCAGGGCACATTTTAAAGTGTTTGCATATTTTGTAGCACCACAAAATTACTTTGTGACAACAGCATCATTTCCATACACTTAGGGCTTATTGAACACAGATAAGAGAAACCCCTCTCTACATTCCCATACCATATGATTTAGTCATGATTTATGGACCTGTATCAGCATGATTGTATTGGGTACAACTTTTTTTCCGCCCTAGTGTTACTTTTATTCAAGGAAAATATGTAGTGAGAGAATGTAAGATGTGTTTAATTTGTTTTCTTTTTTATTGAGTTGATATTTTTTTTAAAAAAAGTCAACACCATATTTTTCTTGAACTGTCTACTTCATTTTCTCATCCTTCATCACTGAAGCCCATTTCTTTGCTTCACTTTGTTGGGTTTGGTTCATGAGTGTTTGGAGAGAACCAACTTCAATGGTTGGGGCCTGGTCCATTAGGTAAAACAATAAACCTTTTTTGTAATTCCAATTTTTCCCTTGTCTCCATCAGCTCAGGAAAAACACCCACTTTCATTCTTATCTGTCTCCAACATAATATCAGCCACCAGATGAGTACCAAGGTTTGACAGTTCCGGCAGTGGGTGCTTGGTCAGCATGTGTAAGAACCCAAGCTTCATCACAGCAAATGACCCATTGGCTCTCGTGTCCGAATCCAAGTCAGGTGGCTCCGTTGGTGGTGGTGGGTCAACTGAAATGTCCAAGAATAAAACCTGTGGTGGTGGTGGGTTGACTCAAATGTCCAAGTTCTGGTTGGATTTGCTTAAGCACAGCCTTCTCAAAGGTCGTCCACCTTGTTGCATTCTGATTGCTCTCCTTACAGGAAACCCACCATTTGAGAGCTTTTCCTCTTATTGCAAATGCACAAACCGATGATAGTTTCATCTCTTCTGATAATCTGTTCTCAAAATACTGCTCTGCATTGATCAGCCACCAATAGCCCTCGTTTCCATTGAATCCAGGAATCATTTCACAATCAGTTCCCCCATGGCTCTAACATTGGAGCTCTGATAATACCAGTTGATAGAAACTGACTCAAATTATAGAAAGAAAAGCTTCAATTAAACGAAAAAAGTACATATGATTCCCAGGGCTTTGAGTGGCTGCACTTTCCCACACCAACATAAATTCCCTCTCAAATCACATGAAAAAAAATCCCTGTCAACCCCTCTTCCTATTTATATACATCATGACCTACTGACTCACTAAGTAACCCTCTAAATGACTAACTAACCCCTAACTAACCTATCATAACTAGCTGCTAATAGAGGTTATCTAGCAGAGTTATTGAGCTGATGTAGTCTTTATACACACTGGCAATGATTACTATTTGGTGTTTGCAAGGATGATTCTATCTCCTAAGTACATCATGATATATTCTAGGTACAAGAATAGCTATGTACATGAATCTGAAAATAAATTTGTACAATTCTAATTTCCAATAGGCATTTAACCACTAATTCCAACAGAGATACATGTTGAGTCAACAACTGATAGAAGAGTTATTTGTATAATTGAATGGTGCACTGTGCACTGGTTAGGGTGGATTTACTTTGTGATAGATGTTTAGAGGAAATCAGTCAAGAAATTTGAGTTCAGTTGTTCTTGACACTTTAGTAGTACAGTTCTCTTTGCCATTGAATTCAGAAAGCACACTTTCCAATTTATCCTTGCTTTCAAAGTTTGCTATCTCCTTTAGCCAAAGTAAAAGGAGGGGTCTGCATAACTGTAAAAGTGAAGTTAAATGATTTCATTCCTAGCTCTAGCTTCTTTGGTTATCCATTCATGACCCCTGTTTCAATTCTGGTCACTGATCAGTATCTCTGTAGTCATTTACTAACTTGCCTTTTGGCCCTCAAATAGCTGTGTCTATTTTTGGACTGAGTCTCCTTCCCTGATGCCCGTGTTTTTTTAAGCCTTACAAGTGATACTGATGCTAACCACTAACCAATGCTTTAGGTACTGCATGGTGCTTTTTGCTGGCATTGCAGCTGAAGCTCTTGTTTACGGTGAGGCAGAGGGTGGAGAAAATGATGAAAATCTATTTAGAGGCATCTGTCTTCTTCTTGATCCTCCATTGTCTACAGCCGAGGTCTTTTCACAACTGATGCATCTGGTTTGATGGTTTATATTTGATCTCTGATGCTATAATTTAAACCTTGGCATTCTTGCATTGAGCAGATGTCGAATCAAGCAAGATGGGCAGTTTTGCAATCTTATAATTTGCTCAAGTGGCATAGAGCTGCACACCGATCTGCCGTTAAAGCATTGGAAAGCGGTGGCAGTCTGAGTGTTGTAATTAGGAGTATCGAGGAGAATATGTATTTTAAAAAATGAGCCTCAGAAGCTTACATGAAAGAAACATTCTCTTTTTTCAAGTTGCTTTCAGGTTATCACTTCTTTTGGTTTTTGGATAAAGGAATCATGAGTGTGCATCCTCTCTCTCTCTTTTTTTTCTTTTTTAAATCTTTCAAGTAATTTGTTGTGTTCATTTTCTCTGGTGCAGGGTTCTCGCTATGGATCTGAAGTGAAGCTGCTTTTACTCATCTGTATGTACTATAGCGTTATTATGCAGATGAGTCACATCCGTTTCGCCTTGTCTACCATGATAGACAGCAATCAAAGGAATAATTTTTGTTTCAACAAGTGACCGTTTTGTTCCCAGAGGCTGGTGCCAACTTGCACAAGACATGGTTCAGTAGAGACAAAGTCATTGTGAGAATGGTGGGTTATCTTCAGAGTAATTCTGAGCGTTACACAAGGTTGTGTAATTTTCACCTGCATTATTACCCGTGGTAATCAATCACGAGGCTTAGAAAATGGTTTGTAAATAAATTTTGTATAAATTATTTCTAGAAATGAGCCATTTTTGGATAACTCAGTTTTTATTTATTATTTTTTAAAATTTTTCTTCTCTGTTTCTTAATGGGAACACTTGGTCCCAAATCCAAAGTTCCCAACCTTGGCATTATTACCATGTTGAAAATGTAACCACCGGTTCAAACTCATGCGTAATCGTTTGAAATAAAGCCATATGCTATCACTGTTTGAAAAGTATTGTAGTAAATTGCCTATAATAAATTTGGTATTTGACTAGTATGATGACGACGCGTTGCAAGATAACAGTGGGAATTTTTTTCTATGTTTAATATTTCTCTCCAAATAATTTTCAATGTACATTAGCTATCAATTTAATTAAGTATCCTTTGAGAAGTCCTGTTTTTAAGATCCAACTTTTCACCTTTGTTTTTCTTTTTTTTTTTTTAGTTAAGAAGTTTGGTTGGGCCAACTTGACTTCTGTATTGGTTTTTTTTTTTCAAATGTTATTTTATTAAATTTAATTTAAAAAATATTTATTTTTGTTTATATTATTTAATTTAAAAAATGATAACATTTTTTTCTTAATAATTTATTTAGACCAGAATACGTCATAAATAAAATACATGAAAAATAATATTTGTTCTAAGGAAAAGTTGAAGATGAGGTATGTTGAGACAATTTTTTTCGTTATACCTTTGTTGTTGGTATATTCCACATTTTTTTCTAGTATCTTATTCAATTTTTCTTTGTCCATTTAAGTGGGAACGCGATTTGAAATTGAATGACCCTTTGAACTTCTCATTCTCCTTGGGACCCCATTGATCTCCTTCATATTCTTATCACATTAATTAATGTGGCAGTCAATCAAATGAGTTGTTGTATATGTTCTATAAAGTAAATAGCGTGACACATAGTTTATGGGATCAACATTGACAGTCATTACGTAAGAACATAGTAAGTGTTTAGCCTGATATTCACGACAAGCACAATTATATGATTGTAACATGATCCTAAATCTTTCATGTGGTATGGGAGTTTCAAGTGGGACTTGAGTCTCTATTACATGTGGTCAGACAATTGTTTTTTCGACAACCAGATCATACAAAATATTCAGAAAATTAATCGAATATGAAATAATAGAGTTGAAAAACGATGAAGACGTGTTAAATGTGTTAGTAGGATTCAACTACTGAAAGTGTTTTGTCCAATAAAATTTTTAGCTATTTTTAGCAAATTAGTAACCCAACCAGTTCCAATAATCCAACTACTGAAAGTGGATTGATTCAACAGGAGCTATTATTATGAGTTCATAAGTACATCTTAGTGCCTTTCTTTGATTTTTCTTTTTCTGTTTTTTTCACAAATAATTGCAAGCATACTGCTATACTTTTACTTTGTTTTTACGAGGTCATATTTATTTATTATTATATGCAAAAAGGTATATTCTCATATCAAGTTGACCCTTATTTTCTCCTCTTAATTGTGCCATAATTTCTGATTAGGTTCACATATTCAATAAGTGATTTTATGATGAGGGAGCTTCAAACTCAATTTGGAGAGAAAAATAAGTTCGACATCATGTTTAATTTATCTCCAAAAATATGTTTGAGACTAAAATTTAAACTGAAAATTCAATTTGAAGAAACAGCTATTAAGATATTCTTACATATTCAAGTTGTAAACTGGAATCCAATCATGCACTAAATCATCATCTCCTCCCCCTAATTCTCTTTTTGTAAATAAAAAAACAAAAAAAAAACTTAATAGCATTGTATCCTATACATGATAAAAGATACTCAAACAAGTTTTTCATATTTCAGTTTCCTCGTCTATCTTGCACTCCTCTTTATTAATCCCTTCCGTTCTTATCAAATTTCTCATCTTCTCTTTCCTTTCTATCCCCCGCTCCGGCCGTTTGTATATACCCATTTTAAGTATCAAAGCATCATTTTCCGAAACCAAGCAATTATTTAAATACTTATATTTAAACATTATATTTTCTTATACCCTAGTACCCTACCATGTGCACCTAAAAAATTGCGGTGTGAAAAAAAAATACTCTTAATTAATTAGAGTCAACCAAATAGGAAGTATCATTTGGAGGTATCAGCAACTATAAACATCAGAAAGAAAATTTGTTGTTTGGCTTAGATAAAACAACTAAGAGAATTAGCAAAGCTAAGCAATGCCATCATTGTCCCATGGCATATCATCACATGGTCTTGTGCTCTGTCCTATGAGTGAACTCAAAATCTATGTGCATGAAAGCCCATTTAGCTTTAACTTTAACTTCTAGAAGCTGCTTCAGCTTCTCTTGGAGTGTCTCACCAATGTTGTGTGCTTGGTGGAGAAGATGTCTTCAGGTAACGCAATGACACAATGTCAACTTCAACAAAGTAATGTGCACCAAAGGCGTATGCTCTAACAGTATCTATGTGCTTGATCTATTTATGGTGATTCCATATGTGGAAAGTTAACTTGGTTAGAAAATCAGATGGTGGTGTCCTTCCAATGAGTGACAGAACATTCTCAATGACAGTCTTGGACCATGTATTGATTGTATACAATGCTATCTACATTAGACATTCAGGATATCAACTGCCATGGAGAATGTTGGTTCACTCGTTGAAAGAACAAAACCACCTGGTTTTCTAGCCAAGTTAACTTACCTCATATGGAATCACCATGAGCAGATCAAGTACATAGATACTGTTAGAGCATACGCCATTGTTACACATTACTTTGTGGAAGTTGACATTGTGTTACTTGAAGACATGCTTCTCCACCAAGCACACAACATTGGTGAGGCACTCCAATAGAAGCTGGAGCAGCTTCCAGAAGTTGAAAGGGTTTTCGTGCACATAGATTTTGAGTTCTCTCACATGTCAGAGCACAAGACGATGATGTGATGATATGCCATGGGACACATGATGCTTTGATACTTAAAATGGGTATATACACTGCCTAAGCGGGGGATAGAAAGGAAAGAGAAAATAATATATATGATGAGAAATTTGATAAGAAATCTTAATAGTTGTTTCTTCAAACTGAATTTTCAGTTTTAATTAGTCTCAAACATATTTTTGGAGATAAATTAAACATGATGTCAAATTTATTTTCCTCTCCAAATTGAGTTTGGAGCTCTCTCGTCAGAAAATCGCTTGTTGAATATGTGAACCTAATCAGAAAATCATAGCACAATTACGAGGAGAAAATAAGGGTCAACGTGATCTGAGAATATACCTTTTTGCATATAATAACAAACAAATGTCACCTCTTAAAAAACAAAGTAAAAGTAAGGTTGTATGCTTGCAATTATTTGTGAAAAACAGAAAAAGTAAACCAAACGCATGATCGCCATCAACAGCACCGTTCCTTCTCTGCAAGCCCAGTGAGTCATTCTCTTATCCCTTTTATTGTTTCTGCATGTTGATGTGTTTAGGTGTGCAAACCCAGTAAGGCATTGGTTAGCTAATTCTAATTTTTCTTCTTTTGAATGTCTAAAGTTTCTGTTTTGTGTAAATGGTATGGTTTGTTTATTGTGGTGATGTGTTGAATTGTGTGGAACTAGGAATGTGCCATTTCTTGAAAATTGATCACTTGATACTCAATGTAATGTGTTTTAAACAATTAAGGGTTTATTGTAGGCTTTAAAAAAGCAGGGATATCCCAGTGTTAGTGTAATTTGCTCTTTTTCTTTTTGGACTTTTTGATGGGTCTGGTTTTGTTATTGTGAGTGAAGGTATGTTGGTTTGTGCAATTCCAGTGTGTCTTTGCTCACTCTTTGATTTCTAAAGTGATAAAGTCTCTATTTTTTTGTAGTGGGTCTGTTTTGATCTATTTGGTTATTATGCATGTGTTGAATTCTGCAAATCCAGTTTTCTTTTGAATGTTCAAGCTTTAAACTTTAATGTATTTGCTTTGTGTGATTGTTTCGCTCTTAGTGGTGATGCTAGTGAACACCGAAGAAGAAGTCAGAGCAGTGGTGTTATTATTTGTCTTTATTTGTTATTTATAGTAGGCCATGGGGGAAACTGGGAATGTTTACATAAAGGAAGATCCTTTCATTGTGAATGTGCATCACTGATGCTTGTATTTGTTAGTTTGGAATAATTCCATGCATTTGAGATGATCAAGTTTAATGGGAATCTCAAGTTCAACGTGTTTATTACTTACATGCTGATATGTGCCTTCCATGATCTAGTTTCTGAAGTTGTTTGGTTTTCTTTTTTTTTGCCTCAGGAATTAGTTGGCCATATTTTATGTTGTTGATTTGACTACTTACTCTATAACCCACCGTGAACTTGTGTTGTAGGGAAGCAACGCAAAGTGGCAGAAATATTATAAGAATCAGAAGAGTCTCCTTGAAGGATTTAATGAGATGGAGACTATGACTGAAACGGGTAGTTTCTAGTTTCTTAGTAATTCTTATTGAGGTAGACTGCTCTGTCACCATTATTTACTTATAATTTTTCATACATGGAGTAGCACTAACCTATTTTGACAACAATATCTCAGTGAAAATTTTATGATTTCCCATTAAACATGATCAACTCAAAGTCTCAAACACATGGAGATGAATGATTAATGTAAATCTTGAGAGAATTCTTCTAAAAAACCATGCTCTATGTTTCTCAAGATGAAATGAAGCAACTAGCTAAGAGTGAGAGGATTATTGTTCATGTGTCAAATATATGTAACTTGGTGCTATTTGTAGCAAAGGTTTATGCATCAATTGCGAGCAGATCATTGGCAGTCATGGCTTCAACCTTAGATTCTCTCTTGGATCTCTTGTCATATTGTGGTTTACTGCTCATGCCATGAAAAACCCAAACCAATATCACTGGCCAATTGGAAAGAAAAGCATGTAACCTGTGGTAAGGTTTAATATAAATTAAACTGCACAAGGTGATTTAGTCCTATAAGGTTTTAGTAAATGCAGTCTAATGTTATAGTTTCATAATATACTGAGAGTGAAAATGAAAGTAACTTATTATTTAGATATTTTCAAAACAGGCATTACATGGTTGCTTAATACATTTACATACTAATAAGATTTCCTGGGCAGGTATCATTGTTTTTGCATCAGTTATGGCCACCTTGGGGTTGTAAATTATTATTGAATCTGGTCGACAACTTATTTCCAAGGTAATTGAGATAAGCTTTTTGTTTTTTGTTTGTTCATTGGATCCCCAAATTTGGGTTCAACACTTGTTTTCTTTTTGTTTAAGATTTTGAATTTAGGAAATATTTTGATAAACTCTTCCAGAAGTATTTAAAGGAGAAGAAAATAAGATAAAATGAATCAAATTTCTTCCGCAAGTTAAAATTAACTTGTCCACCCCAATTTTTTTTAATCTCTCTCATTTAACTTCTTAAAAAATTGAGGTGCATAAGTTATTTTTTTAATTTTTGAAGAAATTTGATTCATTTTACCTTCTTATTTTCTTTCAAGTGTTTGTTGAAAACTTTATCCAATCAAACTCTAGTATTTTGTTTTAGCTATGGCAATTTAAGTAGCTCTTTTTTTTATTTTCTTATTACTTTGACACATGCTTTTAATTTTTTTGACCGGCTAAGCCCGACATGGATCCAACAAAACTGCATTGGATGATTGGGATTATGGTGTTTGTGACTGTAGTTATTGTCTACTGTCGAACATTATCACTTCTTTGATGTTATTACTAATTCTGTTGGATTAGCTGTTGCTTCCAGCTATCAAGTTCCACTGGTGGATTGATCCAACAGGAGCTATTGTTGTGAGTTCATAACTACAGTTAGTGCTTGCCGTTGGTTTTCATTATTTTGTTTTCACATATAATTGCGAACATGTTTTTTTCTTCTTTTTTTTTTTGCATTGAGATCTAAATATATTTTTGTCCTTGAAAATATCATGATTTTTTGTTTTAGTCCCTACATTTAATAAAAATTTGTTACATTTCAAAGACAAAAAACATATTTACCTTTTAGTTGTTTTTCTCTATTGTACTTCAATGGCCATAATCTCCTTGTATGTGCCATTTCAAAATCTTGAAGGGAGGTATTTATGTTACATGATTGTTTGTGTTACATCAAGCCAACTGCTTGATTGAACTACTAATGATGATACATGAATGTGTAACGCAGATAACATTGTATACAATTAATACATGGTCCAGTACTCTCATGGAGAATGTTGGTTCACTCATTGGAAGAACAACACCTGATTTTCTGACCAAGTTAACTTACCTCATATGTAATCACCATGAGCAGATCAAGCACGTAAGATACTGTTAGAGTATACGTTATTGGTGAACATTACTTTGTGGAAGTTGACATTATGTTGCGAGAAGACATGCTTCTCCACCAAGCACACAACATCGGTGAGACACTCCAAGTGAAGCTAGAGCAACTTTCAGAAGTTGAGAGGGCTTTTGTGCACGTAGATTTTGAGTTCACTTATAGGCCAGAGCACTAGATCATGATTGTATGTCATTGACAATGGTGGTGTTTATACTTGCTACCCCTAAATGATACTTACTATGTTATGATTCATCATTTAGTTGGCTCAAAATAATTAGAAATATACAATGTTTTCTCTCAACATTTTGTTGGTGGGTTCATTGTCTTTAGCAAGTGTGTGATGCAATGACTAAGCTTTTACAATAAAATTTATTGAGAGTATTTGATTCTTCCTAGTGAAAAAAAAAAAAAAGGGAGTGTTTGATATAAGAGGACTTCAGTTTTTCAATCTAAACTATAAATGTTTGTTTCTCGTGGTATTATTTAAAAAACGACATTATTAGGATATATTATTTTTCAGAGCGCTTTTTTCTTAGGTTTTCTACAAAACTGTTCCCATTCGAGCCTATTAAGAGGTGAGAATCTTACTTTTTTAGGTTGAAAACAATGGTAAATACTTAAAGTTTATGAAAATTTTCTATTAAAAATAAATTTGAGTTATTGATTCTTCAGAAATATATATAAATACTTTTATGAATAAATATGATAATTTAAATTTATTTGAGTTATTCATAAGAATCATTTTCTTTAAATTAATAATTCTTAAGAATCATGATTTCGCTCCAAGCGATGAAATGGGCGAAGGACCTGCTGTTAAATAAAGCAATCTTCGAAATGGATTGTGAAAGAATAGTTGCAAGTATCAGTATGAAGAAGCTGGAGTTGAATGAGTTTAGTAGCAACATTAATAAGTGTCAACGTTCTGAACTAGACTACAAAGTCTTTTATTCCAAGGCAAGCTAATCTAGTGACTTAATATTTGGTTAGGCGTCTAGAGATTTTGCTAGCCCTCATTTTTTTCATCATCCAAATTGTATGGTTGAGTCCTATTTGAATGATTTAATAATGAGTTGGTTCTGTTAAAGAAAAAAAAAAGAATCATGATTTTAGGACATGATCTGTTTTTTTCTTGGACAAAATGCATCCTATGGGTAAATTTATCTTTAATTAAAAGTAGGTTAAAATTATAATTTAATTTAAATTAACAATAAAAATATTTGGTTTTTCTCATTTTACATATTTGTTCCTTTTACCATAATTAAATCGAAAGAATGTTGAAGATTTCATCCATAATCAAATTATACTTGGAAGAAAGTGTTTACCCCATTTGGTCAAATATTATGTTAAGGACGTCAATTTCTTTATGATTCGTCGTAGAATGTTATTAAGTTTGGAGATATTTTTGTGTAGAAAGATATCTAACACCTGATTCTTATACACCATCAATATATAATTGATAAGTGGTAAAATATATAAAAAAAATTATCTTCATTAGTTTTAATTTGTTCCTTCTAATAAGGAGATGATATAATTAGTTTCCTTTTATAAATGTTCTTACCAAAATCTGAAAATGTCACATACGGAGCTGAGTCCAGGAACGATGAGTCAACCTTGTAAGAAGGGGGACATGCAAAACAAAGGAAATGACTTCAACGACACTCAAATAAGTACATCAATTACGTAGATAATATCAGGCATTTAGTTATGTAATTCAAATAGAAAATAATGTGTACCTTGTAAATAAGTAACAACTTATAGATGTAGATAATTCCTTAGAGATATACTAGGAGATAAAGTTGTTACACTTATTTGAATAAATAAAGTAACAATAACATGTGGCCAAGGAGACCCGCTGATGAGGGTTGAGGTCCGAAGGCTGGCATTTGTAAATAAGTGTGTTGTTCATGTAGCAAGATTGACACGGAGAGCATAGATGTGCGCTATTAATTAGGCATGGCAGCGGGACCTGAATCCGTGGGTACCCGCCCGAATCCGCCCAGATTTTAACGGGGAAAAACCAAATTTTTTGGGTTCGGGTTCGGGTTCAGGTTCAGATTTTCCCCGATAGCCAAAAGCAGGAGCGGGGGCAGGTATGAGATTATTGCTACTCGCCCCGCCCCCGCCCCATAATAAATAATATTAAAAAAATAAAAAAATATATTATTTTCTAATTTTTTTTAAATTGAATTGATTGATTTTGTTTTGTAATTTTTAAATTATGATCCCATATTTTAAATGTGGGTTTGTTATTATTATTTTTTTGTTAAGTAATTAGCATTTTCGTCCGATTTTTCAATAAAAAAAGTTATATTATTTTTTTAATTTTTTTAATTTTAATCAAATAGCGGGGACGGGACGGGACGGGGAAAACCCGACCCCCAGCTGGGGCCAGGATGAGGATGGGTTTTAAAACCCAACGGGTATCGGGGGCGGGGACGGGGAGCGGGTTTGGAGGCAGGGGCAGGGACGAGGAATGCAATACCCGCCCCCACCCTGCCCCGTTGCCATGCCTACTATTAATATATTATGGTTGACACAGAGGGTGGACACATATACAATAGCCCTCAGTAATGACTACGTATAGTTTTAACATTTTGTTCAGTATAATAAATATTTGATCTTGTAAAAATATGTTAAATAAAAAAATATAATTTCTCTTTTTACCTTTTGTTTATGTAAATTAAATTATAATATGTAACCAATTAACTAAACGATAAATTTTAGAAATATATTTTCTATGTATTTTTTAATATATTTTGTAAATTATATATTTTAAAACCTATTTATATATTCATTTTAAAATACATATAAAATTTATATATAAATTATAGGTATTATGTTAAATATATTAATTAAAATTTTTAAGTTACTAATAATTATTAAAATCATTCAATAAGAAAATATATATTATATAATTAATATCTAATCACAGTTGTTATTAACTCTATATACGGATAATTTCTTGTTGAGCAAGTTAAATAATTTTATTAATAACGAATACAATTTTATTAATATATTTTATATGCATTTTAAAATGAATATACAAATAGGATTTTTAAATATATAAATAGAAATAGTGCATAGTATATAGTATATATGCAAAAAAATGGCTGACTTTTATAAAAGACGCGCGGCAAATACAAACAAAAGAGTATAAACCTTGACTGCAACATTGATGAGCTGATAAGGGAATATGCTCTCAAGTCTAACTAAGCCAAAGCATCGATGAGTTGGTCATGCCAACCGAATCAACCTTCTTGTTCCTTTAGTTTGAAATCACGTTTGTATATTTTTTTTAAATAAATATATATAAGAAAGAAACAAGAAGGTAAATTAGATTATATTTTTCTCAAAGTTATCTCTTAATCAATTATCTGTTAAAAAATAACACTTGTTAACTTTAACTTCTAAGTTTAAAATTCAATATATATATATATATATATATATATATATATATATTCAGTGTAATTCAAAGTATTAAGCTATGTGTGTTTACTGGTTAACTCTGTTAGTTATATAGTTTATTTATGTTATGTTATCTAATATAAGTGACTTGTATATAAATATTTATGTGTAACACAATTAATACAAGTAATTGTGTGATTAGTAAGATTTTTCTTTATTTTTCTCATTTTCTCTCCAGAGCGTGTATGTTTTTCCTCTCATCTCCAACAACATATATATATATATATATATATATATATATATATATATACACGGATTCATATTACGAATTCGTAAGAACCTTACAAATTACGGATTGTCTTCCCCAAGCCAACCACGTCAACCTGCAGCGGGGAGGGAAAGGAGGGAAGGACTATTTTTCAACCTCGTTGGCAACGTCGATGGCGAGATCGAGGTGGGAATTGTGGTCGAGGACAAAGAAGGGGATGCCGAGGGAGCGGGCCTGGTCGTCCGTGTAGTTGGAGGTGGGGACCCCGACGATGTTAATGAGTTGGCCAGATGCGAGGAAGGCGCCGAGC
Organism: Glycine latifolia; assembly: GCA_013407115.1. NCBI lineage: Eukaryota > Viridiplantae > Streptophyta > Magnoliopsida > Fabales > Fabaceae > Glycine > Glycine latifolia. The sequence continues at coordinate 36,090,823 of CM023955.1, forward strand.
TTGGCGACGACTAGAGGTGGAAATAGGCCAGACAGCCTATCAAAGACCAACGACTTGGTTTGATTAAGGTCTGATTTGGGCTGACCTGTTTATTAAAAAGGTCCAATTTGAACTTTTTAAAAAGCCTTTTTAATTAAGAAGGTCATGTTGTAGGCTTTAAAAAAAGCCTACTAAGTCCGAATAGTGAGTCTGTCTAAACTATAACATATATGATCATGTTTGGTAATGTATAACTTATAAAAGAAGCATGCCTATTATGTTGATTTTTTACTTTTAATTATTTTTTCTAATTTAATCATGCCTTGTATATAAGCTTTTAGGCCAGGTCAGGCCTTTATGAAGGCCAGGCTCAGGCATTAATAAATTGTTTTTAATAGGTAACAAGTCATGTTTAGGCTTAATGGTAATGATGCAGACCATGCTTAGGCCCATCAAAGCTCGGTTTGGCTTGACCTATTTTCACCCCTAGCGACGACGAAGGCGACGATGGAGCCGATGCTAAGGCCGAGAACCATGTCGCTCTTCACGGAATCCACGACCTTGTCAGCAGTGAGTCTCTTGAGGTTACCCTACGTGATTATGATGGCATAGAGATAAGGCGCGTGGCAGCGTTGCGGTGTGCAGATGAGAGAAATAGAGATGGGGGAGGAGAGCAGGCATCGCAGAGGGAGGCGGGAGGAGTAGAAGCAACTGTGACAACGAGAGCAAAGGGTAGAGACGACATGGAGGAAGGTGGTCTGGGTGTGGCTGCGGCGACGAATATGGATTGGCCAATCTATATGGACCATATGGATTGACCAATTCTTGTGGTCTGAACCTTATGGAAGAGTATTTTTGGTTTTTTGTTTTATTGCTTGGTGTATGGGAAAATTGGCTAGTGTAGGAAGAATTTTTTTTTTTCTAATCTAAGGTCACATAGGTCCAAACTAGATGGGATTTTTTTTTGTAGTTACTATCGACACTCCCCCTTTTATTTGTACACTCCTATTTCCAATCATGTTTTAAAAAAAGTTTCTTTCATTATCCTTTTCTCCCTTCATTTATCCCCTTCTCTCCTCTAACCCCCCAATTTTTCATATACACTCATTCATACTTTTTTTTTTTTACTCTAAGCCAACCTTCATCTGGGCTCAAGACTTGGATACCAGTACTAGCACCCCCTTTTTAATCTCATTCACGATCTCCTTAGTTATCTCATTTTAATATTTAATGATTTGCTAAATAGACTCGGGGTTTACTTCTTCATTGATCTTCAACTCTATGATAACCTTCCAGTCTAACATCCACGACCTCCAATTCCCTTCCTCCTTTTTTTGATCGGAAACCCAAAGTGGGAGGCACAATGCATGAAATGACCTAAAGCATAGGCCAATATGTATCATTCAAGATCCCTAGCCATTCACACTATAGTGTGTAGAATAAATCCAAAGCATTCACGAAAAACAATCTTGTTGACCTCAACATCGTCATCACAGTGTCCCTCTTCCTTAAACGAGGGGTGATGACATGATGAGAGTGGAGTGGACTTATCAATGTTAATATCGTTTGGTCAAACTCAAAGGGGATTGTGTTACTAGGGTATGTGGGAAAAACTATGATTTATTGGAAGGGAGTTTTATAGGGTAAACAAGAGTATGTGATTTTTTTGGAAAAGGTATATAGGAAGGCGAAAGAGATGTTGGGAGTGTCTTTATGACGTAATTCAAAAAAGGGAGTGTGTAAAGTAAAAAAGGACTGTAAATAGCAAATGACTTTTTTCTCTAAGTTGCTAACTCTTAAGATGAAAATTTACATCAAATGTCAACCCTTATTTTGATTTTCATTTCTTAGTTGTAAGATGATGTTCTTGAGTGAATTGGTTTCTTTTTATTCCCCTATTGTGATTATATAAATTGATTTTGACTTTGTTTATTGGTGGTGTGTGAGTGTGGTGTTGAATGTTGATATTGGATTATATACACCTTGTCTTGTGTTACCATCTTATTTGGTTGTTGTTGTAAGGTCATTGCAAAAAAAAAAATGACTTGTAAAACGAGATAAGTGGCATGAGGATTGGGTCTAGATTTTTTTTAGTAGCCATTGTTGAAGGTGGTACAATGTAATGGCCCATTTGCGAAGGATTGAGTCACATGTCTAGACATGGTAAACACCTTGTGATCTATCTTGAAGAGAATAAGCATACTCGTCCTAGATTGAGCCCCTCCTCAACCAACAACAAAAGTTTTCTAAAGAAATAGTTTTTGATGATTTCATTCCAATAGTAAACTACTTTTTTTAAAGGCTACAAACATCAATAAGAAATCCTAATTGAATCCTAATATATAATATCTTATCTAAAACTTATTCTAAATATCAAAAGTAAGGATTTTTGTAAGCATAATCTTATCCTATCAAAACAGAAAAAAATTTAAAATTATCCTAATTTGAAAAACTAATTAGATAAAGTAAAATCTTATCTTATCTAACCAAAACGAAATCCCAAATCATCAGGAAATGCATCCATATCATCTCTCCCCACCTCTAAAATAAACAAAACACACTAGAAATGGAGTAGTGTGTTTTAAAAACTTCTTTTTGACATCTTTTTCGTAGATAAGAGTTTTCAAACTAAGTTTGAAATCATTTCATCCAAAGATAAAAATGTGAGGAAGGGGAAAAACACATTAGAACATAACACTTGTTTTACACTGATTTTCTCAACTTGAGGTATGTCCAATTCTGCTTCAACCTAAGAAGGGTTCTGTAACGACCCGGATTATAAGTTACTAATCTGGATGTTTGATGTATGATATGTTGATTGATTAATTGTTTTATTTATAACTTTTTGTTTGAGTGCTTTTGCCTTGGTATGCATGCTTGATGGGTATTGGACATAAGTCAACTCTGCTGTTCTGTGGTTGCTAGCCGTGCACGCTAAGAGGACATGCGTGGTCAGCCATGTTATAAGAAGTGGAGTGCACAACAGAGGGTGTTTTCCCTTTTCTTCTTCCTTGCGCTTTTCTCTCTTTTCTCTCCTTTCTCTCTCTCAACTTACCCAGAAACCTCTCGTTCTCGATCCCCTTCCTTGTTACCTTCAACCTACAAGAACCATCGTAGCTGCTGTGGAGGATCCCGACGCTGAAGGAAACTTCGTGGTTAGAGCTGGAGCTTGGGACAAACACACCGTGAAGCTCGTGAATGGATCCCTGGTTAGGTAAGGGGAGTTTATCGTGTTTCTTAACAACTTTAGGTACCACGGTTTGGGGGCTAGGGAGTCTAGCCGTGACGATAACTGCATGTCCCTGGTGTGTGTGTGTGTGTGTGTGTGTGTGTGTGTGTGTGTGTGTGTGATGTTTTTCCCAGGAAAGCTACGCCTTTTGGGAATGGGATGTGCTATGCTTTAAATTTGTTGAATATGTTTCGTGGTGATGTTGGGTGTTCTTGAGGGGAGTAGATGTTTTAAGAACTTCTCGTGCATGTGTGTGAAGTGGCATTTTGATGCTGGAAAAGCTTCTAAGACACTTGCAGAAGTGTTCGTGAAGGTGATGAGTACCGGGATTGGTAGGTCGGGTTAAGCGGGTTACGTAGCATGCATGCACGCATGCAGGATGTAACCTAGTCCTTGCTGGCGGACGACTGTAGACTGGGTTACCTACCCAAGATTTGTTCCCTTAAGAGTTGTTAAGACTCGTTTTCCCTTCTATAAGGTACCGGGTTCTTACCCGGATGATGTGTTAAAGCTGTTGAGCTCGTTACCTCACGAGAGATAGCTACCGGGTTTCTAATTCGGATGAGCTCGTGTTCTCTCGGGAGAAGAGCCACCGGGTTTCCCTACTCGGTTGAGCTTGTATTCCTTTTTCTAAACAACTGGGTTACATACACGTGTCGCCTCTAGAAACTCATCCTTCCATTTTTGAGAGGCCGGGTTCCTCACCCCGGGATGGGATGTCCCTTTTAGAACTGCTAAGTCCAAACCTTTTTCTTGAGAACTGGCGGGTTCCTTACTCGGCAGAGCTTGTTTGCTCTCGGGAAATGAGCTACCGGGTTCCCTTACGCCCTTATGTAGATTTGTGAAATACAAACCCAGGTTCTTATAAACCTCAACCGAATTCCTCCGACCTCGCCCGTTTTGCTACCCTTGCCTTCTCTTACCCAAACTTTACTTCTCTGACCGACCCCTACCGACCTTGTCCGCCTTCGTCCGACCTTGTTCGGATTCGTACCTTGGGATAGTATGTTTAAGTGCCAACCCGGACACCTTGTACTTCACACCGGTCCACTTGTTTGTATATGTTTGTGAGTGGCATATGTGATTGCATTGGTATCTTTTGAACCGGCCTATGTGATGGCTTAAAATGATGAACGTGTACGGATATACATAAATACCCACGGGGGTGTATGGCGTTATCCTACCCAGGAAAAGTTCATTCCTGGCGGGTCATACATTGATGGTGTCATGGTGATATCCTATGTATAGACGTGAGATACCGGGACCGGGTCGTGAACTTTGCGAGGATCACGGTCAGTGCATTGATGAGCCCATGTTAGGACTGCCCTCATTTGGGGCGGAATGTATATACATGGGAGGGTATGGAGATCCCAGGCAGGATGAGTTATCCCTGCGCCGAGCCATACAGTGATGGTGTCCATGAGAGACATACAACATTTGCATGGCGGAAATGGGGTTGATGATTGGCTGTAGGGTACGGAGGTACTGGGGGGCCACGTCTGTTGGGAACTCCTTCTGATACCCATTGGCAGATCACCATGGGGAGGTGATTCCTGTGCACGACAGAGTGACCCTGACAAGCTGTTGCATCATCTGACCACTAGGATGCCCATTTCCGGGATGGTACCACATTGTATAATGAGAATTGAGTCAGGAGCATGCATCATGCTAGATTTTATCAGCTAATCTATGAGATGATTGTGGATGTCCGTGTATGTTGTGCTTGGAACATTTGCAATTATATGCTGATAATCATGTTGCTTCTTGACCGGGTTGTATGCCTTTTTCCTGTTGTATTTATCGTCATTATTTAATATGATGAGCTCACCTTTGCGTTGTTGTACCTTGTGGTTTGGTACCTGTGATGATCGCGAACTGGGTTCGTGTGAGCAGATGAGCAGCATTAGGTGCTTTTGGGAGAAGTCCGAGTTGTTGGAGTCATCGTGTTTTGCCGGGATGTCAATGGACATGATCCCGGGTAGGAGTTGTACTTTGCTAAATGTACCCCTTATTTTAATGGATGCACGCCTCGTTTTGCTAATTACACCCCTAACTTTTATTTTCTCTTTCTATTTGTAAAACACTTGATGTATATTTTGAGATGTAATCTTTGTACTTGTAATTAAATTATGTCTAATGTGTATAAACAAGTATTCGAGATGTCTTATGAATATCTTCAAATATGTGTATTTTGTATGATGACGGTCATTATATGCTCGCAAAAATTTACTATCGTTTTCACAAGTAACAAAAGGGGTGTTCTTTTTATTAAAATGAGTTTATGCCATGATTATGAGTTAGTGATATAGTAGCGACGTGGCAGGTCGCTACAGGTTCCACGAATTAATGAATGATTACAAATGAGTATTCTTAACTACCACTCTTGACTTACAACAAGTATTCTCTAGGCCACTTTTGAAGCAAAATTAATCTCCCCTTGAGATTGATAACCCAAGCGTTCTTTGGTCACAAAGCCACTCTTTTCTTTATGGAGCAAGAGATGTTTGAATGGTTTACAAAGAAACCCATTCACAAAGTAAGGATATGAAATTACAATGCAATAACATGTAACTTTGCTAAGCAAAGGATTAAGGCTTTTGTTGTATAATGTTTCCTATGATAAGTTGAGAGATTTGTATCAGGATGTTATTGTTCTATTGAATGCTTCATAACTTCTCTTTTTATTCAAAGCTTTAATCTTGGAATATATAGGCTTCACTGGAAATGTGACCTTTATGAGAATGTAAGTCCATTTCGGTTTAAGAATATGGCACGTGGTTACTTTTGATGTGTCCAATTTTGGTGGGGTGAGAGAGAAATGAGAACATACAGTCCTATCTTAGCAACATTCACCTTGTCTCCACTACTTGTACAAAAAATGGCTTGTAGAAGACAATTTTCATCAATGATCATGCTTATCTTGCCTTGTATCAAATACTTGAAATTCAATTGTTAGGCAAATTAAAAAAGGTTGAGGGAATATAGAGTCAAATGAACCTTTTGAGTGAACCATCATCGATTATAGCATATCTCACATGTACAATGTTTGGGACAAAATAAAACTTACGTGTAAATAAAAATTGAAGTGTCGGTTTTCTTTACTTACTGAACGAATTAAAACACAACACATTGGTTGCTGGATTTTCATATAAAACATTGGATACAATTCATTTATAGAACGTTGAAGCTAAGTTTAACTTGAGAAAATATTGGACTTAGTCCATCTTTGTCACATTGGACACATTTAAATTAAAACATATTTTGTGTTTAAGGTAAGAAATACAATACCTATATGATCATTGGACACAAGAAAATTTGTAACACTTAATAAACATCATTAGTCTATCAAAGTTTAGTATCTTTGTTATCATCAAAACTATGAGATTTTTTAGGGGTTAAACATTTTTCATGTCTTTGGTTCTAATAGCCATGACTTAAGCTCTAGTGTTGACAAAGGTCATTTCACTCTCATGGAGTAAGCTACATGAATCTACGACTTAAGTTCTAGTGTTGATAGAGGTCATTACACTCTTATAGCTTAAGTTGCACGAAATCCATGGCATACTCCATGCGGCCATTACATAATTTTTTCTTAAAAAAAACTAAATGCCTTTCATAGCTTCCAATCCAAATCAAATTCAAATTTCACAATTTACACAAATAATATAAGTTATTACACACTAAAATTCATCATTCCAAGCATAAAACGCACAAATAAAATGTTAAAACTAATTAAACCTTCCATTACATATGGATCCCCAAGCTTAGGTTTTTTAGAAAAAGGAGAGAAAGGGGAGGGCTTGAGCTCAACAAAGAGGGCTTCGATCAACAACATCAACACCTCACAAAAACCATGGAAACATATCCCAAAACAATACTAATGAGTGTAACATACCAAAAGTTCAACTATTAGATATTCAATAATAATAATAATAATAATAATAATAATAATAATAATAATAGTGAAATAAATATGTGGAAAAAATAGATTATTCAATGTTAATTTAGTAGCTTAGGAATGCATGGAAATAGTAGTAGAAAGTGAAAAGAACCCATAGTTTATTGATAGTAATATTGTGAGAAATGCATACAAATAATAACGATAGGATAAGATTCCATAGTTTATTGATAGTAATATTGTGAGATGAGGAACTAGGAGGAGTGAATAATCTCATAAGATTTTAATGATTGTTGATGTGATAGTTGTATGATAGGAAGCACATGGATATTGATTACTCTGTGTTGCTCTTTGAACAATGATTGTGTACTTGAGGTGAAATTGTGTGTGATGAGACAAGTAATGATTGAAATCATTACTTGGTACTTATGTGATGAATCTTGTAACAACTTGTGAAGCCTATCTCGTTACGGCACGAGTGGGATGTAAAGCATGTGTGGACACCGACTATGAAAGGATTCAAGTTCCAACATGAGACAAATGACAATGGTGCACAGTGATGCATGAAGATATCATAAATTTCTCTTCATAGAGGTGTGGTCTAAATAGCCTGTGTCCTACTGAGATATGTCATACAAGGGCAATGTGACGGTGGTCTTTATGATATTTAAGTTGGAAAAAAAAACCTCCAATGGCAGCTTAGAGCTGAATGGGATTACAACCTGTGGAGCTTAGAGCTCAAGGAACTCAGAGCCTATGCCTTGGTAACCATGTCATTGTACCAACTATGAACCCCGCTAGAAATGTTTGTGAAGATGAGGCATCCCTAAATGCAATCCTAGTGAGAAATGATGGTAAGAGAGTGTCTGAACTTGTAAGTGAGTGTTTGACCATAGTTGGTGCCTGAGGTATGGAGGTGAGGACCATGAGTCCTTGGGGATAAAAAATGGCATCAAGTTGTGGTACCTCAACGAGGCCGGGGGACTCATGTAGCCGACTTGGCAATCCCAACAATCACCGAGAGCATAATCGGTTGTGGTGAAGAGTAGCATACTCATATTACCAGGGGTAAGGATATGTACTCCTACAACGTCACCCAGGAAAATAAATGAAAGATGTAAGACATCTACGATGGCATCTCAATAAGGCAGTCGGTTCTGAATTGTGGAACAAAGCATGTAGTCAAAGATTAGGGCTACAAGAGCAAGTGCTTGTAGTCGAACATTAAGAATGGATATGTGAACTGTGCAATGTGTTTGTGATTGTGGACTTTGGTCCTTTTTGCTTGCAGTATGATGGGAGAGTAAAGGACTTACCCATAAATCTTATTTTTCAGAGGACGATGACACGAGAGTGGAGGCCAACGTTTTGCATGTCGATTTGATCACTAGATGGCCAGTAGAACCATGATTCTTGGTTTGAGGAAGATCATTTCGCAGGCGACGTTAGGTTTAGTATCTTATTGGTGGCAATGCAGCCGCACATTCCACCTTTTTTAATTTGATTTATTGTTGGTGTTGACTCAGTACCCAATACCTAACTATATGCATGTCCCCATCGACTACACCTTTTAGTTCTTTGTCTTTGGCAGCTTCTATGGTGACATTGCTATGATGGTAAAGGATATATTTGCTCAACCTATTGTAAAGGAGTATGTTCCGTCATCTCTCAGTAGTGAGATTCCTTTATCTGCCTATCCACCGTATGATCCAGTCACATAGACTGGGTTTCGATTAGTACTTTTATTATGGTTGTTTGTAATTACCTAAGTTATCCTTGTCAAACGGTCTTACTTTTCCACTTTATGAAAAAAATACCCGGTGTGTTAGAGATTCTATTTTGGAGTATTGTTATCCCTTATGAATTATCTGACTAGTGTTTATTTATGTCAAAGATGTTATCTCTTATTTTGAAAAAAAATTAGTTACATATTTCCAAGTACTTGTTTATTTAAGGGAATTATTAAATATATTCTATGTATTTTAAATAAACAAATCATTGTAATTCCTTTATAAAATAAGGGTGTTACAATGAAAATTTGCACATGTACCTATTGTGGGTCAACATAAGAAAAGGAGGAAGATGAGAGAAAGAGAGATCATTATTCAACAATGGAGTCATAAGCTCAAGAAGAGAAAAGAACAACTAGTCTTGAAAGGAAATTAAGCCTCATTCATGAGATTGAGTGAAGGATAAATGAGAGAATTTGAGTGCTCTTAAGAGAAGAGAGGAAGAGAAAGCTCTTTGAGTTTTTAGAGAAATGAATGAGAGTGTCCCTCTTGGCACATGAATGGCTTAGAAGAATAGAAAGAATGAGAAAATTAGCCTTTGTCACTAAAGCTCAGCCCAACCGGAACCCCACATAGTTAACTCATCTCACAAACATAAAACATCATCAACTTTATTTATATTTTTCAACAACTTAAAATAAATTTAATTACTTATAGTTTAATTAAAGCCACTTAATCATATAATTAAGAAAATCACAATGTTTAAAATAACTTAGTTTTAACAATTTCAATAAATAAAAAGATGCATCACATTTTTTTATTCGTGAATTTACTCTAATTTTTGTATATCATTCAATTTATGTCCTTCAACCCACAAATATTTATATATAAGACCAACCCCTAAAAGAAAAAAATATACACACAATATATAAATATAATTTTTCAATAATTATTTGATGCAATTTTATTTCTTAAAATTTCTCTTCATTTTTTTCTATTTATTTCTCTCTTTCGTTCTCATCATATCTCACATTTACTCTCTCTCTTTCTTTTCTTATCTCTTTTACAACTCAAGATACATACAACATCCCAAAAATATACAAGTGTACAACTATTCTTTTCAATAATTTTTTTGACCTCTATTTTTCCTAAATGTTTCTTAATAAAAAAAAGTTTAAAAAATATTGTTGTTTCATTGTTTGAACTAGATAATGTATTATTTGTTATTATTGATATGGTATAGTTACTTAAAAATTCATTTAACTTGAATTTATGAATATAACAAGTGAAAAGAAAAACTAAATATCCAGTAATTTCTATTAGACATCATATTTTAATTTTAATAAAAAAACATAAAACAAAATAAAATTTTTAATCCATTTATGAAAATAACATAAAACAATATATACTTTTTTTTCTTCGAACAATATAGAAAAATATTTACTACATAACTAAAATTTTCTTAAAAAATTTCGGGCCTCTTCTCGACATAGACCCTGAACTATACTCAAGGCCGGTCCAAGTCTCCACTTTGCCAGCATTACACCACTCCTCCTTTTGCATTTTTTTCCTCAACGGATGCATAGTCAGTTTTTATTTTAATAATTCAAAACTTAATTTTTGGTCAGTATATTTACGATTTTGTAGATGTCCCAAACATTTTTTAGAATGTATTAAATACATTCAGAGCAAAAAAAAACTTACATAGGAAGTAAATTAAATTTTAAAGGTGTATTTGATGCATAATACATTCTAAAAATTAATTTCCAAGTCATCTACAAACTCCTGAAAATAATTCTCAGAAAATTTTTCAGAATGTATTTTAATTTGACAATTAATTTGTAGAATGTATTTAATATATTCTAGAAATCATTTTTGGGACAATTATAAATCTCTCAAAAGTAATTTTCAGAATTAGTTTATAAAAAGTGTTTTTGTAAAAAAAAAAAAGGTGTAAAAATAAATTCCTAAAATTCAACGGAATTTGTGGTGGATTTGGTTAGGGGACTTCACTGATAACATTTCAATGGCAGTTTCTTCTTCCTGCACACTAATCCATAATGTAATTTACATTCTGGGTTACATTCCAAAAAGAATAATATGTAATTTAAAAATACATTTTGGATTAAGGTTTTCAGAAAGGTACAAGAAACAATTCCGAAGGTGCATAAAGCAATTGCCCATTTTAGTTTTAACAATATGGACCCAACAAATATGTGTAAAAGAAAACTAACTTTTAATCACAGGGATTACTATTGGCCCCAATTAATTAAGGGGTTGACACCTTTTTTTTCCCCATAAATACCGTTTTCATGGAAATACGATTTTGTTTTGTGTTTTCGTTGTTTACTGAGGGGGTGCGAATAAAAATAAGCAACAGAAACATGATTTCGCTGTACAACTGTACAATGAAATCATATTACCATTGCTTTTCTTAAAGGGGTGCGAAAAAATAACAGAACGTTGATTCTATTGTACATTGTACAATGAAATTGTGTTTTAGTTATGTTTTGAAGGGGTGCGAAAAAAAAACAAAAACAAGATTATGTTGCACACTGTACAACAGAATTGTGTTTCTATTATTTTTCGAATGGGTGCAAAAATAAATAAACAATGGAATCACGATTACACTATTTATTTTTTCATCCCAAAAATAAAATTGCACTCCTATTGCCTATTTCCCTCTTCTTCTTCCTCTACGAGAACGTATTTGATGGTGGTTGGTGCACGCGAACCAAGGCAAGCAGTTGCGGTTGTGTAGTGGTGTTTGGACACGATGGTGAGGATGCGGGGTGCTGGCTGGGCCGGTGAGGAGCCATGCGCTCGCAGATATGAAGTTAGGAACAACACACAATACCATTGGTGATGTTGCGTTCAAATTTGACCAGTGAGGGCATCACACAGTTCAGATCTGGACGGTGAGGGGGTCACGTAGTTAGGGAGGTCCTTTTGAAAAGGTGGTGGCTTGTGACCTTGGTGATCAATTGGGTGGGGTGAAAAGAAGGAGAAGGGGAAGAGGGAGGGTAAGAAGGTATTTTCTCACGTTTGTAGGGACCAATAGCAAATGAGGTTGGGGCCAATAGCAACTCCTTTTAATCACCTTAAAATAAATGAAGTCTCTCTATGAAGATCAATTTCATTGGGCTACGATAAGTTCCAAAAATAAGCAATTGAGAAACAAACCTTGATGCCCAATCATGGTTTGGCTAATGGGAAAATTATAAAACTTAATCAAAACTAACGGAAACACAGACATTGTCACACTTGTGTGTCCACATTTTTATTATGTTATCATGTTTTATAGTGCTAAAATTTATACATTATAATTTTTTCTTGATACATGTTTTGATATGCTATAGTTATAGTAAAAACAAAACAAAATGTATTATTATTTGAAAGCCTAGCAAAAACACAGAATTCACATACTTTTGTGTTTGCAGTTCTATTGCGTTAAATGTGATATATTGCTACAATTTCTCTTTTTATGCATTGACATATATGTTGATTGTTGGACGATAGAGATATAGTGAATGAAAATGGTTATTTGATCCAGTTCTCTTGTTTTTTGTATATGTCGTTCAATCCTCTGTAATCTAGTGGAGCTTCCAGTCACATAGAAAGAAGCATCCAGTCTGATTATTCATTAACATACGTTGTATTGTAACTGTAACTATTTTTCGTTGTAACCATTTTTTGTTAGACAATTAGTTATTGTCTTCTATATAAGGAGTTATGTATTCTGGGTTAAATGAGCTTGAGAGTGTTTTGAACCCTTTCATTGAAAATTTTGTTATTCACAATAAACTTAAAAATTTTGCACGATATTTATGTTCTCCTTCTATCATTTGTAATTCTTTATCTCAATGAAATTTTTTGAATCTTCCCAACAATTTACATTAAATTTAGTCTAATATTTTTAAAAAATACATGTTTATATATAAGGATTTTTTATTTAATTTCTTATGTCTTTATTGTTTACAATAAACTTATTATATTGTAATATAGTAGCATTTTATGTTTGTATATTAATACTTTTGTTATTTAATATTATTTAAAGAATATTTTATACCATAGGAGTTATCTCAATTTAGGCAAAAAAAAAAATATATTGTAATTATTTTAGATAAAAAAGGGTTATACATTTACAGTTTAGAAAGTTTACATAGTTATCCAATCATAACTCCATAAATGTATGGTAAGTTTATTAATTTTCAAAGTAATTATTTTAAAGTGATTCAAATGATGATTTATAATTAGATGACAATGTAAGCTGTCATAGATATTATACTCATTATTTTATACCAATAATGTATTGATTTGTCTCTTCATATTCTAATTTTTTATTGTTCCCTATTTGTCAAAAGTATAAAATGTTATAGTAAGTGATATTTGTCTTTTGTACTAAGAAGTTATTTTTATTAAAACTAACTAACTTTTATGTCTACTCATACGATATGATGTACAACTTAATTGATCAAATAACTTTTACATATGAATAAAAATATTACAATATCCTTACAAACACCCACACTCACCACCAAGTAGTCTAACTACTATAAACAACAAAGTCTATAAAAAACTAATAACCAGCCAAGCAAACTATTCCAATCCAATTCATTCTTTCAAAAATAAAGGTGAGCTAATTCAAAGAATAAGGTTATGGCCTCCTCTCCATTGCAATTAAACAGATATTATTCTTTGAGTTGGAGGATTTATACTTCAGTTAGGGCAATTCCACCAAAACACTCAATTATTTCTTATTAAAGTCTCTGGGTTTTCTATCGAGTTGTTCAAATTACTCCTAGATCTGCTGAATCCAATTCTCTTTTGAGTACTTTCACCTTCTTTACAAGGTTTTGCACCTAAGAAGACACACGATGTTCAACAAAGGATAGAGATAATTCACAGCAAATCAAATAGTAAAACAAAATTAAAGGAGATGATTTAATTCCACGTTGGTCTTCATCTCTTTGATTGTCACGTTTTCTCTCCAACCATTATGTTGACAATTTCATTCTTCAATTGTTAGGTTAACTATTGAATCATTATGTTTGTAGTAAATGGAACAAAGCAAAAGTATGAGTTTGAGCTTGAAAGTGGAAGCACTTCAACTTCTAGGCCTAGACGTAATATGGCAGTTTAGGTAATGCTTTTTGTTTTCATGAAAAGTGTTGTGTTTGCATCAATGTATGTGTTTTAACCTTTTCCTTTTATTGGGAAAAAATTGAGTTTTGTTTGAGTACTTTTGTTTGGGGCGTAGAGGAATAGGGTACCAAAGATAACATTGAGTGATTTGAGTAGTATCTTCCATATAAGTATTAAGGCTACATCGGATAGATTGGGCTTAAGCGACTTTGTCGTGAAGAAAATCTGTCACAAGCAAATTTCCCCAAAACAAACTACTCAGTCAAAACTCAAATTTTCCCTGGCAAAAAGGAAAAGATTAAAAACATGTACACTAACGCAAACACAAATCTTCTTAAGAAAACAAAATGTATTACTTGAACTGCCATAGTACGTCTAGGCAGTGTTGTGAAACCCGGATCGACCCGGTCGATGGGACCGGGAACTGGAGCTATACCTAGGCTAGGTCGGGGATTGAACTGATCATGCATCTGACCCAGTGAAACCCGACTGATTTTATGCGAACCCGACTATCAGGCCAGTTTTTGAAACCCAAACTGGGTTTTGACGGAAACAAAAGGGCTCCAAAACGGGATCGTTGAGCCTTCACACACGCAATTAGACAGAGAAGGAACGAAAATTTACGGGTGATAGATGGAGAAGAAACAAAAATTTGTTGTTGTTGAGACATGATTCGGACAAGGAATCAATGCTTTGGAGATGGAAAAGCCACCAAAACAAGTTGTCGGAGAAGGAATTACTTCCATTGAAGTAACTATGAGTCTATGACTCTATGAGACGGTGAGAGAGATTTAGGATGAGGAAGCTGCGCAAGGGAGAATGAAAAAGAAAAGGAAGAATATATAGTGAGGGATTAGGGTTTTCGTTAGTTGGGCCTAATCTAAATATTGCTATTTGTACCCCTTTTATTACTTTCTACCATTTTTATTTTGTATTTTGAAATGGGCTTCTGACTCATTTTATTTATTTAAAACTGGGCTTGTGTTTTCATTTAGGTAGTTGCTAGTTACACTCTCTTTTATTATTAATACACTTTATTTGTGTTATCAATTTTAAGACTTCAATTATTATTTTGGATTTTTGAGTATGGAATTATGGATTGACTTTACTTAATCATATAATGTTAGTTATATATGTATATATATAATATAATTTTAAATTTTTTAATATAAATCGGGTCAAATCGGTCCAATTACTGGGCCACCAGTTGGACCACTAACCCTGACCCACTACCTAGACTGGGTCAACGACCGGACCGGGTTTTAACACTGCGTCTAGGCCTAAAAGTTGAAGTCCTTCCATTCTCAAACTCAAGCTTATAGAAATTGAATAAATCAGAAAAACTGTTTGTTGATTGATGATACAAATTACATTTATAGAGAGATGGATCTCTAAAATTCAAATTAAAGATAAATAGAACTAATGATAATTCAAAAGATGTTAAAGATAAATATAACTAATGATAATTCAAAAATTTGTTGCATACTCATTCAAAAGTTTGTTGCACTTATGTTGTTCCAATACGCCCCCTCACGATCAAGTTGCCATCTGCAACTTGTATCTTGTTGGTTAGATCAACAAATCTTGTTGTTGCTAAAGGCTTTGTCAGAATGTCATCCAACTGTCCTTCATGGAAACATGAGAGAAAAGTAAATTACCAGCTTACACTTGTTCCCTAACAAAATGATAGACCATGGATATGTGTTTTATTCAGGAGTGAAGAACTGGATTGGAGGAGACATAGGTTGCACCCACATTGTCACAAAATTCTGGGAGGTTGATGTTTGGGAGCCCATAGTTTTGAAAGTAGTTTCATCAAACACATTAGCTTAGTTGTTGATATTGCTATTGCTCAGTATTAGACCTCCATGGAGAAACGGGCAATAGTGCATTGCTTCTTAGATAGCCACGAGACAAGATTGCCACCAAGATATATGATGTAAGTTGTAGTTGATGTTCTATCATCTATATTGCCACCCCAATCAGCATCAGTATACGCAAGGAGATTCAAGGATTTGGGCTTCGTTAACATGAAACCAAAGTTCATGGTCAATTTCTAGTAGCGAAGTCATCTTTTAAGATGCTGCAAGTGCAAATATGTTGGTTTGTGCATGAACTATGACAATTTGTGTATGGCAAAGGAGAGGTCAGGTCTTATGAGATTTGAATATTGGAGGGCCACCAATGATTCTCCTATAATGTGTAGGATCAGTGGATGATGTCCTATAAGGTTAGAGTGGAACTTTGTGACAGTGGCGTAAGTAAAGGTTTCGCCCCCTCCATCTCAAATTTCTCCAGAATGTCACGAATGTATTTGTGTTGAGAAAGAAACATGCCTTGACTTGTAGGGATGAGTTCAACTCCCAATAAATAATGGAGGGATCCTAGATTCTTGAGTTGGACATGGCGTCAATGAATCTACACAAAAAATTAGAATCGTTGCCAGTGAGTAACAAATCGTCAATATAGACCAAGAAGTAAGCAATTGTTGCACCCAAGTCATAGATAAAGAGTGAAGGATCATTCTTTAAGGTAAGAAACCTACAAGTGTTGAAGAATGATTTGAGTGCATCATGCCAATCGTGGTGCCTGGCTTAATCCATAGATAGCTTTGTGTAGTTTGTAAACATAATTTGGATGTTGTGGATCTTTTAAGCCTGGTGGTTGAGTCATGTACATATCTACTTGTAGTGAAACTTGGAGGAATGCATTTTTGACATCAAGTTGGTGCATAGGCCATTTGGTTGCATAGTGCAATGGTGAAAATGATCTTGATTATTTGTGGCCTTATAACAAGCGCAAAGGTCTCTTTAAAGTCCACATCAGGGCATTGAGTGAAGCCCTTTGCTACAAGTAGAGCCTTGTAGCGAGCTATAGAACCATTTGGGTTCCTTTTTATTCGAAATAACCACTTGCATTCAACAATGTTTTGATCACGTGGGGCTGGTACAAGATACCATTTGGCATTCTAGATTAAAGCATCAAACTCTTCAGAGATGGCTTGTCTCCAATGAGGTTGTTGCATGGCTTGTCTAATAGTGGAAGGTTCTAGATTCTCAGGTAAAGGATCTTTTGAGGCATTGAGGACTCTCTTAGGTTTGAAGATATTGTTTTGAGACTTGGTGACCATAGAATGGGCTCTTGTTGTTGATAAAACTAGGTTAATGGCAATTGTATTATCAAGGAATTGAGGGGAGGGATTAGAATCATTACCTGGTGAAGAAGTAGAACACAAGGGGGCCTCTTGATTCGTGTTCACTGCAGGAATGTAGACTGCATCAGTGTTGGGATGTACAAGAGGCAATGTGAGGAGGTTGTTAGACATTGGGTATTGAGATAGTGATGAGAGGTGTGGGTTTGGTGAGGAACTGATATGGATAGTGATTTTCATGAAAGGTTCAATGTCTAGATGTGTATATTTTCTGAGTGATGGGATCCAAGCATTGATAGGCATACTGAGATGGTGAGTAGCCAATAAATATACATGGTGTGAATCGGGGTTGTAGTTTTTATTATTATGTGGACTTAATCAACGGAAACCAAGGTAGCCAAATGAGTGAAGATGTAGATGATTGGGATCATTGTGATGTAGAATTTTGTAAGGTAATTCTATGTTTAGGAGTGGTGTAGGCAAACAGTTTATGAGGTAGACTGTTGCGCGAAATGCAAATGACCAAAGGAAGGGAGGTAGTTGTGCATAGTGTAAGAGTGTTTTGACTGTTTCAATAATGTGTCGGTGTCTTCTCTCTGTTGTGGCATTGTGTTTAAGTGTGTGTGGTGGGGTTGTGTAATGTGTGATGCCAATTGATGATAGGTAATGCTTAAGTTTGATAAATTCTGCCCCATTATCAAAATATAATGCAACAACAGGAACTTTAAAAAACTTTTCAACAAGAGCTTTGAATTAAGGAAAAATTAATAAGACATCAGATTTATTTTTCAGTGGATACAACCAAATGTATTTGGAAAAATGATCAACAAAAATGACATAATAAATATAACAATCTAAAGATCTAGTGGGGCTAGTCCCCATACATCTGAGTAAATAATTTCAAGTGCATCTTGCTGACGATACTTAAGTGAGTGAAATGAAGCTTGTGGCTATTGGCACTACTACATGAGATGCATGGTTGGTTGTGGTGGACCTTTATTTGATGAAGAGAAGAGAAATGTCTTATTATACGTCACAATGATGCCTAAAAATATGATGCCATGGTGGTTTGGATGATATGGAGGAGGTGTAGGTTATGGGAGCGGTTGTGAGATGTGGTATGTGGTAAAGCCCATCTTTATGCAGTCCTTTTAGAAGAGGACCTTTGTCTTCAAATCTTTCACCAATAAATTATCAGAAAAGAATTCAACGGAAATGGGATCAATTCGACATAGGGATGACACAAACAATAAATTGTTGGAGATAGTAGGAACATGAAATACATTTGGGAGTTGTAGAGAGTGATTTTGTTGGTAGAGAAAGCTTACTAGTATGAGTGATGGGTATTGCAAATCCATCACGCACTATGATTTGATCTGTGACATTGTAAAGTGTGGATAAGTGGAGATGATCAAGTTCATTAGTGATGTGGTAGGTGTCCTCAGAATCAATGATCTAATTAGATCACACATTTTGATGCACAGTGCAAGCCTGATGAGCAATGGGCTCTGAGTATCTTTTGGGGTAGTCACATATCTTAAAGTAGTCCTTGGTTGAGTGACCAGGTTTGTCAAAGAATTGACAGACAACTTTCCCAATTGAATTTGGAGAAGTTGACCTATTGGATGAGTAAGAAGGGACATGATTTTAATTGAATTGACTTTTTGTGATAAAAAAAAAGGCTTACTCTTGTGAGCAACATGAGCTGTTGCAACTAGTGATGCATCAATGTTGTCATCCCTCCTTAGATAATTCTCATAGTCAAAAAGGAGATCATGCAGTTTATCAAAGCCAACAGGGTTTTCACGAGTACAAAGGGAAACATTTTTATTCAACACCTAATCCATTGAAGGTGTGAATAACTAACTAGATCAACATTATCCAATGGAGACTTGATGATGGCTAATTCATCAACCAAGGATTTGACTACATGTAGATATTCAATCATGGATCGAGAGCCCTTTGTAAAGCGAGTAAGGTTTTCTTTCAAATACATGATTCTGGCATGAGTATTGTTGGCATATCTCTTACTCAGAGTGTGCCATGCCTACTTAGATGTGTTGACATTTCCAAGTAAGGTGATCACATTTTGATCAACAGAGCTTCCAATATGTGTAGTCACTATGACTTAGAGTTGGGCATGTATTTGTGTTGTCAATAAGCCAACAGGATCATACCCCACGAGGAGGGCATTCAATTGAACTTTCCATGCAGGATAGTTGCTGCCATTAAGTTTGACAGTGACATGACTGTTGAGGACAACTACTGACTTGGAATCAGTGATTTGAATGAATGATGTATTTATGCTGGAGATAGTTAAGGTTATAGGTTGTTATTAGTGTTTTTAAGCTTCAACGACTGATACCATATAGAAATTGAATGAATCAAAAAAACTGTTTATTGATGGATGATATTGTTGTGGTATGCACTACACCGATACCACTATCAGTGTTGTGCTCTGATACCACTCTGATAGGTAAATCGTACCCTCAAATGGATTTTGTTGGGTTATTGTCAAACCCTCAAATCGATCTGCGGAATAATCAAATAGAGGAGAAAGATAGAGATAAACACACAGACAATTTGTTTAAAATGGGAAACCTTCAATGTGAAGTAAAAAACCCACGGGACACTAGTCCAGAATCAAACGAAAGTTCTCAAGAATGTCACTTGAGGCGCTCAAACGAAATCTCTTTCTTAGAAGCTTTCAGACTCTCAAAGTCTCTCAACACAATGAAGAGTACCTCAACCTTATACATTAATGACTTATATGAGAGAGGGAGGTGATTCTACGTTGATCCACTCGTGTATATAACTTCTTGAGCCTTGCACCCAAGAGCCACCCAACAGGATGTGACTCCTTTCGGCTTGTGGAGTTTCAACGCCTCAAGACTTGAGCCAGCATTTAAGACAGAACAGTTCCCAATAATTCTCCCCCTTTCGACTTCAAATGCGTCAAATTCAAACAGCTGCCCGGCTTCTTCAATCAACAGGTTCAGCTTCAACAACCCGACATTCTCAATGCGACAGGTTTATCATCAGCCCAGCTTCTTCAAGCAACAGCCCGGCTTCCTCAATGCGTCGGGTTCACCAACCTGGTACCTTCACAGCAATCTCCAAACTTTGTTGCTAATACCGGCTTGCTCATCATATCGGACCAATTCTGGTCGATGTGCACTTTGCCAAGTGCGAGCTGTCCATCTTCCACCACATCCCGGATCCAGTGATACCTCACATCAATATACTTAGTGCGGGAGTGATAGGTCGAGTTCTTCACCAGATGAATGACACTCTGATGTGTTGCAAACACATCTTAATTTTAGTATAGTTTTAAGTTAAATTTTAAATAAATATTTAAAGAAATAGAATAGAATTAGCTTAGTTTAGTATTTTAATTATTTTGAACTAATTTCAATACACTTGAGCATGTTACAGGTAAAAAGGAGGAAAACTCAAGCAAAATAAGAAAACCAACATTGAAGCCCCACGCTATCAGCGTGGGAATCCACGCTATCAGCGCCAGATGCAGGGAAACAAGCCTGAAGATTCGCACCATCCACGCTATTAGCGTGGTAGTTCACGCTACTAGCGTCAATACAGCGCAGCTAAAGCTAAAGGACACGACCAATTCACGCTATCAGCGTGGGAACTCACGCTATCCGCGTCAGGCTTTCGAAAGATCCACGCTATTAGCGTGGAGTCGCGCGCTAGTAGCGTGGATAGGTTATTATTTCTGTTTTTAAAAGATTTAGAACGATAATTAGATTATCTTTTGGTTTTCTTACCCTAATTAAATATTAGTATAAATATAGGGCCTCAGAGCACCTTAAGGAGGCCAGTATTCAATTGTATATTGAAAATTAGAGAGAAAGGGAGATCAAACCCTAGGGAATCAAGAAGCCAAGCAAGAATCATGACTTATCCAACAGCTTTGGTGTTCTTGAAGTCTATGGCAAGCTAAACTTCTCATTGTAGGAAGGCCATGAACTGATGAGAGTTCCTCTGTAATTGACTGGTATTGAAATATATATGTTTTGATTGTTTTATTCTTATCTTCTCTTTATTCATACTCTTATTTGAAATTGATCACTTCAATTAAGTGCATAGGGTTAGGATTCGCAGTGGGAACATTGGGATTCTAATTTCTGAACTGATAAAGAATAACATTCATTCTTCACCTAGGAATAGGGATGCGTGGGTGCGGAATCTGTAATATGTTCTTTACATGCTTAAACTGATAGATTTCACTAAGGAATTAGGTTTTCAATTCAGTCTAAAGGGTTGGTTCACTAAGGAATTAGGGATTAACTATTATAGAAAAGACTTATTCTCCGAGCAATCACAACAGGAACCCATATGGTCTATTCTCTAAATGCTTAATCTGTCAGAATTCATAAGGGTTTAGGATTCTTGATCAAATTAAAGGGCTGATTCACTAGTTATCTAGGTTTCACAAATAAAGAAGAGATTTATCATATGCATGCATTAACTTGAATTAACAAGCCAGTCAAGTAAAGGGGAAGGACTCAAAAGGGATTGCGTCTGACTACAATTCATTTCCATTGGTACATTTCAACTCAGTTTATTGCAATTTATTTATTTCCGTCTTTACATTCAACCAATCAATCAAACAACAATACTCTTTTTGCTTAAATTTCTATTTTGGTTTCAATCACACTTATTGCTTTTGCTGTGAAAATTACCCCAATCCCTGTGGAGACGATAACTCACTTACTCACTTTTATTACTTGTTAACGATCGGTGCACTTGCCGTAATCACGCAACACACTCTGGTTGTCACACTTCAGCTCGTACTTGTCTTGATCATGGCCAAGTTCCATGAGGAACTTCTTCATCCACAACATCGCCTTGCTTGCCTCAGTCACGACAATGTACTCAGCCTCAGTAGTTGAAAGTGCCACACACTTCTGCAATCTTGATTGCCAAGAGATTGCTCCTCCAGCAAATCTCATCAAGTATCCAGTCATCGACTTTCTCGAGTCGCAATCTCCCCCCAAATAAGCATCCGAGTAGTCTTGCAGCTCAACTTTTCCTTCTCCAAAATGGAGGCATAAAACGGATGTACTTTTCAAGTACCTGAAGATCCATTTCACTCCAGTGCTCCTTGTTGGGGTTCGATAGAAATCGGCTCACCATTCCAACTGCAAATGCCAAGTCGGGTCTAGTACAAATCATTGCATACATCAAGCTTCCGACTACGGATTGATACGAGATCTTCAGCATCTCATCTCTATCTTCATCAGACTTCAGACACTATTTCTTATTCAGCTTCAAGTGCCCAGATAAGGGGGTGCTTACTGTTTTGGCCTTGTCCATGTTGAATCTCTTCAAAATTTTCTCAACATATTTCTCCTGACTTAGCCACAATAGCTTCTTCTTTCTATCCCCAATTATCTTGATTCCGAGAATCTGCTTCACAGGGTTGAGGTCCTTCATCGCGAAGGACGAGCTCAACGCCTTCTTCAAGGCGAAGATCTTCATCTTGTCTTGCCCTACAACCAACATATCATCAACATATAGCAGCAAAATCAAGGAATCTTTAGTCTCATACCTCTTCACAAATACACAGTGGTCAGCTTCTATCTTCATGAACTTGTGCTCATTCATGAAGGACTCAAATTTCTTGTACCACTGTCGAGGCACTTGTTTCAAGCCATAAAGACTCTTCTTCAGCAGACATACCATGTCTTCACTTCCAGGAGTTTGGAACCCTTCAGGTTGTTCCATATATATCTCTTCCTCCAACTCACCGTGAAGAAATGTCATCTTCACGTCCACTTGTTCTACCTCAAGGTCTATTGAAGCCGTCATGACCAACACAGTTCGGACCGAGGTCATATTCACAACGGGAGAGAAGATCTCTTCAAAGTCAACTCCTTTCTTCTGATTGCAGCCTTTCACTACAATCCGGGCTTTGTATCTCGGCTTCTGCCCGTTCTCTTCAATCTTGATCTTGTACACCCACTTATTCTTTAGAGCTCGTCTTCCTCTAGGCAACCCGGTCAACTCATAAGTCTAGTTCTCGTGCAAAGACTTCATCTCATCCTGCATTGCCTTCAACCAGTCTTCTTTTTCTGAGCTCGTTATGGCCTCATCATAACTCTGAGGCTCACCATCTTCAGCAATGATGGTGTATTCATCAGAAGGATACCTTGTAGAAGGCCTTCTTTCTCTAGTGGGGTACCTCGACTGTTCTTCTTCATCAGCCGCTTGAGAACCCAATTCACGGTCCTCATCAGCTTGTTACTGGTCGTCAAATTCTTCATTGGGCTCTCCTCCTACTTTAGCTCAGATAGGAGGAACGGGTTCTTCGAGTCAGACAGCAACCCGAACTTTGGGCTTCAAGATGTCATGAATGGTCTCTTCTTCATAAAAGACCACATCCCGGCTTCTCACTATTTTCTTGTTGATCGGATTCCAAAGTTTGAACCCGAACTCGATTTTCGGCGAACCGAGGTAGATGCATTCCTTCATCTTTGCATCGAGCTTTTCCCTTTCATCTTTAGGGACATGCACGAAAGCTCGGCATCCAAACACCCTCAGTGGCTGTAAGTTGCTTTTCGATCGCTCCAGACTTCCTCTGGGATTTCTCCTTTAAGTGGTTGTGATGGTGAGAGATTGATCAAATCAACCGTAGTTCTTACGGCCTCTCCCTAGAAAGATTTCGGCAACCCGACATTGGACAACATACTTCGGACCTTCTCTTCAGTAGTTCGGTTCATCCTCTCAGCCAGTCCATTCAATTGTGGGGTCTTTGGAGGTGTCTTCTTAAGTCGGATCCTGGCTTCTCTGCAGTAAGCATCAAAGGGACCACAATACTCACCACCATTGTCTAAGCGAATAGCTTTCAACTTCATGTCAATCTCCCTCTCCACCAAAGCATGGAATTCTTTGAAAGATTGGAGTACCTGGTCTTTTGTCTTCAGCAGATAAGCCCACACCTTGCGGGAATGATCATCGATGAAGGATGCAAAATACTGAGCTCTTCCTAGTGATCTCTCTGACATGGAGCAAACATCAGTATGGACGAGGTCAAGAATATTCTTCTGTCTTCTGGGTTGATCCGGTCTTACAGACGAAACCCAGTGTTGCTTTCCATCTAGGCAGTGCGTGTAACTTTCCAGCACTTGGCCCTTCAACCCTGTTAGTAACTCCTTTTTCTCTAAAATCTGGAGCCCTTTCTCACTCATGTGATCGAGACGCTTGTGCCACAACTCCAAGCTAGGTCCATCTCAGACAGAGTTGGCTTCTCCATTTATCCTTCCTTGCATGACATACAAGGAGCCTTCCTTCTCGCCTCTAGCCATGACCAAGTTTCCATTGGCTAGCTTCCATCTACCTCCACCGTAGTAACTCTCTAACCCGACATTATCTAGCTTTCCTACCGAGATTAGATTCAATGGCATGTCAGGCACATGCCTTACATCTTTCAGCTCAAGTCAACACCTCGTATCTGTGGTCAGGGTTATATCACTGACACCAGCAATCTTGCTAGTCACCTGATTACCCATCTTCACGACACCAAAATCTCCTTTCCTGTAGGAAGAAAAGAATTCCTTATGTGGGGTGACGTGGAATGAGGCACCGGAGTCCACAATCCAGGTGCAGTCTTCATGGGCTATGTTCAAAAATTCTTCGCCAAGGAAGAATATCTCGGCATTAGTAGCCACAACCGTGGTGCTCTTATCATGCCTTCTCTTGGGAACGATTTGATCCGGCTTTACACAGCCGTTCTGTTCGTCATTTTGTCGAATCTTGCAATCCGGCTTCTTGTGTCCTACCTTCCCATAGTAGAAGCACTTCAGATCAAACTTTGGCCTTGACCGGCCTCTGGACTTGTCACGTCCATCACGATCCCGGCTCTTGCTACAACCTCGGGTGTCGAATTTTCCTTTACCCTCAGCATCGTGAGTCTAGCCTCAAACGTGTTGGAGACACCTCATTCTCTTCTCCTGGCTTCTTCATTCAGGAGACTGTCAGTCACAGTATCTATCGTCAGTTTTCCTTCAGGAGCCGAGTTACTCAAAGTCACTGCCAAAGTATCCCTACTTTCTGCTAGCGAGCTCAACAACAACAAAGCTTGCATCTCATCATCAATCGTCATATTAGCTTTGGAGAGTTGATTCAAAATACCCTTGTAGGTATTGAGGTGCTCTATCATACTTACGTCGTCCTTGTATTCTAGCTTCGCAAGTCGGCAAACCAGGTGTGCTTTGTTCCTAGGAGTCTTCTTCTGAATCATGGATTCCAACTTGTTCCACAACTCGAAGGCATTCGTGAACTCAACCACATGCTCAAAGATGCTTCTGTCAATATACTTCCTTATTGTAACTACTGCCTTTCGACTCAGGATCTCTCACTCCTTATCGGTCTTACCAGCCGGTCTCTCATCAAGGACAATGGGCTCATGTAGATCCTTGCAGTAGAGATGATCTTCCATCATCGGTCTTAAATAAGTGAAGTTGTCTGCGATCAACTTAAACATATCTCTGTCATGAGTTATGCCACTGGTCTCCGTCTTCTTCTCCTTCAGAACCAACCTTGAGCACTGATACGACTGTTGTGGTATGCACTACACCGATACAACTATCAGTGTTGTGCTCTGATACCACTCTGATGGGTAAATTGTACCCTCAAATGGATTCTATTGGGTTATCGTCAAACCCTTAAATCGATCTGCGGAATAATCAAATAGAGGAGAAAGATAGAGATAAACACACAGACAATTTGTTTAACGTGGGAAAACCTTCAATGTGAAGTAAAAAACCCATGGGACACTAGTCCATAATCAAACTTCCACTATATAAATAATGGGTTACAAATAATCAAATACACCGCGGTGGTGGTTCTCTCAACCTCTCCAATAATGGTGAACCAATCGGGCTCTAGACCTTATATTGCCGCAACACCTGTGAGACACGCTGTGCCTGGGCTCGCCAGGAAGACTTTTGATACATGATGTCGAACTCATTTGGAATAGATTCAAAATGCAAAGCACAGGGCTTGCTCAAATATGCTCTCAAGAATGTCACTTAAGGCTCTCAAACGAAAGCTCTTTCTCAGAAGCTTTCGGACTCTCAAAGTTTCTCAACACAATGAAGAGTACCTCAACCTCATACATTAATGACTTATAGAGAGGGAGGCGATTCTACGTTGATCCACTCAAGTATCTGACTTCTTGAGTCTTGCACCCAAGAGCCATCCAACAGGATGTGACTCCTTTCGACTTGTGGAGTTTCAACGCCTCGAGACTTGAGCCAGCATTTAAGACAAAACGGTTCCCAACATATACGAATTACATTTCTAGAGAGCTTGATCTCTAAAATTCAAATTAAAGATAAATACAGCTAATGATAATTCAAAAGGCTTTTAAAGATAAATATAACTAATGATAATTCAAAAGGCTGTTAAAGATAAATATAACTAATGATAATTCAAAAATTTGTTGCACACTCATTCAAAAGTATGTTGCACTTATGTCGTTCCAATAAAGCTCAGACTTAGACTTTTACTTCATGCCATTCGCTACAAACACAACGACTCAAAACTCAACATAACAATTGAAGAATGAAATTGTCATGATAATGGTTGAAGAGAAAACATGACAATCAATGAGATGAAGACCAAAGCAGACTCAAATCATCTCCTTTAATTTTTGTTTTACTATTTGATTTGCTGTGAATTATCTCTATCCTTTGTTGAACATTGTGTGTCTTCTCAAGTGCAAAGCCTTGCGAAGAAGGTGAAAGTACTGAAAAGAGCATTGGATTCACCTGATCCAAGGGTAATTCCAAGAACTCAAGAAGAAATTCAGAGACTTCAACAAGAAATACATGACTAGTGTCTATCCCTCTCATTTCTGCCATTTTGCTAACCTCTCTGCAAATTAAAGTCCAAATTCTCAAATCAATAAATATACTTATTTCTGTGACGGTGATGATGCAGAACCATGACACACACCCCTAGTTTGCAACTTTTTTTTAAAACTTGCACAAAGCTTGATCCAGAAGCAAAACCTTTTGATTGACTATTACTCTGTTTGCTTAATTCGTTGCTATAGTGTCTTTATTTGATTTACTAATTAGTTTTAAGAGTTGGGCTCTTGTTTTTTTCCCCAACAGTTGGGTTCTTGTGTGCCTGTACCTTGCTGAAATAATTTCTAGTGATTTTTAATTAGTTGTAATAAATTATTTTAATGCCTAATAAATAATTTATCCAAACAATTTTTAGTAGTTTTGGACCAACAAAAAAACAAAACATCACAAAATATAATTAAATAATAATAACAAAAAAAATAAAATTACATCATCATTTAATGATCCAAATAAAACACAGGGACCAAAACTTAGGATGCAAAAAAAAGTTAAAAAACTTTGACTAATCAATAAAAAGTTTAGAGACTAAAATTAAAATATCAAAAAGTTCATAACCTAAAAACATACCGTTTCATTTTTCGGATAATTAATTTTGAGTCATTTGGTAAAAGTTAACAAGATTTATTTAGAATAAAAATGATAACATATGATTTGGACCCTATTAAAAAAGGAAGAAAAGTGAAACCATTAATTAAGAAAAAGTTGTAATGGGGAATAATTTTTGGAAAAAGATGAAGGTAATATAACAAATTCCTAATAACATAAAACTAACTCAAACTCATAGTATAGATGTATATTATTCATGATATTATTGATCTGTTGTATACATGTATGGTTACACTTGATAAGATTATTCACAGTGACATGTGAACAGTGGTTAGTCTTCTAAAATAGAGTTGATATCAAGTAAAGACATTTGACTTTTAAGTTTTGGTTAAGAGTATTTTGAGTGAAGCCTATTATTAGGAATTAAAAATTAGGTAATGAGGAAATCTATATTTTCTAGTAAAATTCTTGACTGATGTGAATTCTAAGGAGATTAACGTATAATCATACAACCATTGTCTATTAGATCAGAATAAGATCCACCTCATGATAGGGTGCGAACTTTGTAGTGAAGGCCAAGGAGAGATATCTAATGCATGTTATCTCACATATGGTCGAAGGGTCTTTCTTTGGATAATGGTCAAGGTGGTTTACGCACTAACATTCCTGATAATCACTACAATTTATTCACGATTAGTATACCAACATGTGTTTGTTATCACAATGTTAGTGACTATTGATTTGCATGATTGGATTGGTGGAGTATGAACTCCTCATCTTACTACTCAATTATTAAAATGATTTGTAGGAAGATAATTTAACATATATTACTACTCTGTGTTTTGGTTCTTGTGGCGTAGACGTTTTCCGAAAAAAAGATGTAATTGGTCTAAGCATGCCATTTGCGGTGCTTAATTAAAGCTTTTGCAATTGTTGCGAGCCAGAAATTATAGATGTCTCTTGGCAGTCACTTCTTTATGGGTGGGTTAAATGTAATACCGACAGAGCCGTGTGTGGTAATAACTGATCATCTCGTTACCTAATTCTGTCAGATTGTGGTGTGATTTTGTATAAATTTTGTATAAAAAAGAAGGTTGTTTTGAGCCTTATTTGGGAGCCAAAAATTAATGGGAAAATATATTATTTTATTAGTTTTTGGTTAAAGTGAGACTCAAAACAACAAGCTTCTTTTCCATATAAAAACTAATGAAAAAATACATTATTTTTATTTGTATTATTATATTGTTTCAATTTTTAAAATTTTAAATTAATGGAAGAATGTCACGTTTCTGCATTCTTTTTCTACTATTATTTTTTCCAACACTAATTGTGGAGCTTCCCAGCATTCAAGAAGACTATCTAAAGAAGTTCTTATCAGACGAGTTTTGATGAGACAAAACCAACATCTGAATATTCTCAACACAAGTAAAGTTAAAGCTAAAAGTAGAATAAATTAAAAAGTTAGAAAGACAAGGTTTCAAGATCGAAGATTGAAGAACATGAGTTTGTGTTCTATATATATCTTGTAAACTCCTCAAGTACTATTAAGGCTAGCAACAATTATTTATGGAGGACTTTAATAATCAGTCTAGGTCAATAGAAAACTCAATAAACAAATGTTTTCACATAAAACCAGACTAAGAACCATGAAAGAAAGAATTTAGGCCTAGTGGACTGAGAAACTTGAGCGTGAGATATTTGACTCGAGTCCTGACGGCACATACTTAAGTTTGATATATCAAACTAACTCAAGTAAATGTTAATTTATTTTAGATGTTAAACACAATTTTAATATGTTGATGTGTTTCTAAACTCTAGACAGTGAGATATTTGTTTTTCTCATCAATGTAGGAACCATAATTGGCCTTAATGCAATTGGCAAAAGTTTGATTTTGCTAAAAGGAATATAAATACATAAAAATCAAGACTAAAAGTTCAGCACATTACCTCAACCAAAAAGATAAATTAATAAAAAAAATAAAGAGTACGTAATTGATTTACAGGCAATCATATTGTTAGCACACTTGAAGTCTTGAACCATCATTCTCCACCATATATATAAAATATATAATGAAGAGTGGGAATAGATCAATATATAGATTATAGTTTTTGTGAGATTATTCTAAGAATGTAAAGAACTGAAAACACAGTCGGACAAAACTGGGCAGACATACCAAGAAAACATAGCAGTACTGATGAAATAATTCAGGAATATTCATAAGTCAATTTAAACTTAATAAATATCAAATATAAAAAAAACTAATAAACAGAAAGCATAAAAATTTAAAACATGAAAGTGGATTATTTTTTTCAAATTGATTTTTGATTTAAATATTTAAAAATGAAAAAAATTAATATTCCAAATCTTTCGCGATTTTGTTGACACTTGAATCATCATTCTGCAACCATATATAAAACATAGGTTGGGGAGGGGGGCGCGGGGATTAGATAATTATAGTTTTTCTGAGATTTTTCTGGGCATGTATAAAACTCAAATAACAACCTCACAAAACTGAGACATGCCAAGAGAACCTCGTCCACATTGATGACATAATTTTGGAATATAAGTCAAATTAATTTAATATAAATATATTTCTACTTTTATATTATTAATAAATTAAAATACAAAACTTAAAGGGTGAGTTAACTTTTTTTCTGTGGATATTATTTCTATTCTCTCATTTGGAAAAGAGTACAACAACCTCACAGGCAGTTAACCATTATTTTCCCTGTCATTTATCTCCAACTAACCTCCTTTTATCTCTATCTGTAAAATAAAATTCAATTCTTTATTTAGAGTCAATTATTAAAAATTATCTTATATTATAATTTAAATTCTTTATTATAAATTTAAAATAAAATTTATGTATTAAAAATATTTTTCTTTATAAGTTTTAGTTATAATATTATCTATATATATATATATATATATATATATATATATATATATATATATTCAAAAAAATATATTCATTATGAATTTTAATTATATATAAAAATATTTATCCTATACAATGCACAAGTTAAAATAATAGTTAAATAAAAATTAAAAACTAATAAACAAAAAACAAAATAAATTAAAAATATGATGGAAAGTGGAATATTTTATTAAATCAAATTGAATTTTGATTTAAATTTTGCAAATGAATTTTATCCAAATCTTCACTTTAATTAAACTATAGAAGAGTTATACATTTATCTCACTGTTTCAAATTTAAATTTAGTAAGTGACTTTAACAAGTTTAATCTTCATAAATTTTTAATTTTTGATGCAAAATTCTACTTTGAATATTTGATTTGATTGAATCTATTTTTTATTTTAACAAGCTGATCATTTTGATTCAATAACAGAAAGATCAGATACATCATTTTCCTAACATACTAGGGGCCTCACCTATGTAACTACTATCACGTGTAACAACAATTTAATTTACTAATATATCTCCCATGTGGGTTACGTCCTCAGCTCAAAACAATTCAGGACAATATTTTTTGTTTGAATTTTAGAGGTTAAAAATAGAATTTTGATTTCTTTTTTTTTTCTGATTTGATTCTATAAGTTTAATAAAATTTCACTTTAGTTTTTTAAAATGTTTATGTTAAATCAAATTGGCCTTTGTTATTTCTTTTTTTGTATTGATATTTAATTTTGGTTGACATAACAAACATCCATTTGAACGTTGCATTTTTTCACATTTGTCATTATGAAGTTGACAAAATTAGTGTACTAAATTAATAGAAAAATCAACTTGATCCCTCTTTAAAGGACTAAAATAAAATAAACTTAAGGGATTAAATTGAAATACAAAAATATAGATAAAAAAATTATATTTTAACTTATGTTAATTAAAATACCATCGACACTTATTTATTTTTTAGAAATGGATATTCTGAGGGATATCATCGAGTCTGTTTTCAGATATATAGTGGTAATGTCATTTCAACATTAATAAGAGAAATGCCATTTCAACATTAAATTTTCACAATTACAAATTTCATAACAAAGAGACAAATAAAAAAAGAGAGTAGCAAAATAAAAAAGTAAGAAAATTTTGCAAATAAGGAGTCCTAAAATATTACTATTTTTATGAAGTTTTAATTAAAATATATTAATTATGTTTTTTTTAATGTCATAGATTATAAACTTAAAATTATTGATTTTTATAACAATTGTTTTAAAAATCATATCTTAAATAATTACTATTGAGTTTTTTTACAGAAACAATTATTATTGAGTTAATGCAAATTTCTACACAATCAATATCAAAATTTCACTCTATGTTATTTGTTTATTGTTATTCAAATTTGCACTATTTTTATGATGACTAGCTAGCACCGGTCACATCTCAATCTGTTTTTACGTCTCACTTATGATATTAACTTATATAAACCATTTCCTTTATTTGGGGAAATCTATTGCAGCTGGCGCAAAGTTACTTATAAATGGGAGTGTAATTGGCACACAAATATTAGGTTTAATTAATTATTGGATTTCTATATTTACATCAATTTTTCATTTTACATTGTATGCTTAATTACTGTATAAATAGAATAATTATTTTAAATGAGAGCATTTTTAACTCTCATTCACAAAAAATTTAATAAGAAGAAAAAAATAAAAATAAAAAATCATCTTATTACACGGTTCTTTTACTCCTTAATTTCTCCCTATAACTAAAAGTGATTATTATCACTCTTATTGCATCAAACCGAAACTGAAGCCAAAACCTTGAGAAAACTGAACATGATGGATAGTGGCGGAGGACCCCGCCGGAGAGAACTTCTGGTGTTATCAGAGTAAGAGCTGCAAAAGCTTTGTGGCGATTTAACATGAAACAGTTTCGTCCCAATGTAACTGATTTTGACTATAATCAGTAAAAAAAAATATGATTTTCCATTAAACTTCATCATCTCAAACACATGCAAATGAGTGATTTGTTTAAATCTACGAAGAGAATGCTACTAATTGTACATGCTAAATGTTTCTCAGTATGAAATGAAGCACCTAGTCAAGAATGATAGGATGGTTGTTCATGTGTGTAATATGTGTAACTTGGTGCTGTTTGCAGCAAAGTTTTACGCTTCAGCTACGAGCAGATCATTAGCAGTCATTGCCTCAATCATGGATTCTCTCGTGGACCTCTTGTCAGGGTTCATATTGTGGTTTATTGCTCATGCCATGAAAAACCTAAATCAATATCACTATCCAATTGGAAAGAAACATTTGCAACCAGTGGTAAGGTTTAATTTAAATTAAACTACACAAGTTGATTGAGTCCTATAAAGTCTTAGTAAATAATTGGCAATAATTGGGAAATTTTCAAAATAGCCATTGCATGGTTGCTTAATGAAGCTACATGCCGATATGATTTCCTGTGCACGGTATCATTGTTTTTGCATCGACGATGGCAACCTTGGGTTGTAGATTTTGATTGAATCTGTCCGAGAACTTATTTCCAAGGCAAGTGAGATAAACTTTTGTTCTTGTTTGTTTAGTAGATCCCCAAATTTAGGTTCAACGTTTGCATAAACTTATCAAGAAGTACTTATAGGATACGAAAGATAAAATGAACCAAACTTCTTTCACAAGTTAAAATCAACTTATTGAACCAACCATTTAAGATGCTCTCTCGTCTAACTTCTCAAAAGGTTGAGGTACGTACATATGTTATTTTTAGCTCATGAAGAAATTTGGTTCATTTTACCTTTGTATTTTCTTCTGCTATAAGTGTTAAAAAGTTTATCTAAAGTCCGGACTAAGTCTTAGTTATTTGTTTGTGGTGTAGCAGTTTTAAGTAACTCTTTTATTTTCTTGTAATTATTATCACGTCCCATTCTTTTAATTTCTCATGTCATTCTTTTTGTTACATTCTAAGCTTGATATGGATCCACCGAAACTTCATTGGATGATCAGAATTATGGTGTCTGTGAATGTAGTGAAATTCATTCTTATGGTCTACTATCGAAGATTCAAACATGATATAGAGCATATGCACAAGATCACTTTTTGATCTCATTACTAATTCAGTTGGGATTAGCTGTTGTTGTGCTAGCTGTCAAGTTCTACTGGTGGATTGAAGGAGCTATTATTGTGAGTTCATAAGTACATCTTGCTGTCTGTCTTTGGTTTTCTTTTTATGTTTTTTCACATAATTGCAAACATACCACCTTACTTTTACTTTGTTTACACGGTGTAACAAAAGGTAACATTTGTTTGTCATTATATGCAAAAACTTCTCATATCAAGTTGACCCTTATTTTCTCTTCTTAACTTTGTTATGATTTTCTGATTAGGTTCACATATTCAACAAGTGATTTTTTTATTAGTTTATTTTAAAAATTTATTTATTTCTAGTCCCCACATGTAACAAAATGATGCGATTTTAGGCCCTCACTACATGTTTAGTGAGATACTAGAATCACATTATTTTATTAATGTAAGAAAAGTTTTAGAGATTGAATAAAAAATCATGATATTTTAAGGAACTAAACATATTTACCCTTTATTTTGCTTTTCTTCATTATTCTACAAAATCCTGAATGGTGATCTTTATTCTACAAAAGTTTTAGAGCTAAATGTTTGATTGAACTACTAACGATGATCCAGAATGTGTAATGCAGATAGCATTGTATACAATAAATACAAGGGTCAAGACTGTCATTGAGAATGTTAGGTCACTCATTGGAAGGACAACACCACCTGATTTTTCTAGCCAAGTAACTTTCCTCATATGGAATCACCATGAACACATAGATACTGTTAGAGCACCTTTGGTGCACATTACTTTGTGGAAGTTGAAATCGTGTTACTTGAAGACATGCTTCTCCACCAAGCACACAACATTGGTGAGACACTCCAAGAAAAGCTGGAGCAGCTTCCAGAAGTTGAAAGGGCTTTTGTGCACATAGATTTTGAGTTCACTAACAGGTCAGAGCACAAGACCACAGTGTGATGATATGCCATGGACAATAACGACATAGCTTAGCTTTGCTAATTCTCTTCGTTGTTTTATTTAAGCCAAATAGCAAATTTTTTCTTTCTGTATAGTTGCTGATACCTTTGAATGATACTTCCTATTTGGTTTACTCAAATTAATTAAGAGTTTTTTTTTCACACCACAATTTTTTAGGTGCATAAGGTAGGGTGTAAGAAAATATAATGTTTAAATATAAGTACTCATACAATTGCTAATTTTTGGAAAATGATGTTTTGATACTTAAAATGGGGGATAGAAAGGAAATAGAAAATAATATATATGGTGAGAAATTTGATAAGAACATAAGGGATTAATAAAGAGGAGTGCAAGGTAGATGAGGAAATTGAAATATGAAAAACTTGTTTGAGTGTCTTTTATCATGTATAAGATACAATGACTACTATTTTTTTTTTGCTTTTTTTATTTACAAAAAGAGAATTAGGGAGAGGAGATGATGATTTAGTGCATGATTGGATTGCAGTTTATAAATTGAATTTTATA
Source organism: Glycine latifolia (assembly GCA_013407115.1). Taxonomy (NCBI): domain Eukaryota; kingdom Viridiplantae; phylum Streptophyta; class Magnoliopsida; order Fabales; family Fabaceae; genus Glycine; species Glycine latifolia. The sequence goes on from CM023955.1 coordinate 36,125,875, forward strand.
AACTGAATTTGTAAAAGTATCTTAATAGTTGTTTATTCAAACTGAGTTTTTAGTTTAAATTTTAGTATCAAACATATTTTTGAAGATAAATTAAACATGATGTCAAACTTATTTTCCTCTCCAAATTGAGTTTGAAGTTCTGTCATCAAACCAAACATAGCCTTAGTCTAAGATAAAGTCTCCAAATTTAAAGAGTATTTATAAAATAATTTATGCTTTTCGTATTTAAAGTGATGAGTGAAAGTTTAAATGTGTGATTTATCCTGTGATACTTATTTTTATTTCATTAAACTACCTCTTTGGAGTTTACTAAACTTTTTATTAGAACTTAAAAAATTATAACATAAAAGAATGGGAGCAAATATTTGAAGAGGATTTTTTTTTCTGAATACTATATGTGAAGAGGATTTGAATCCTCTAATAAGTTGAACACAGATGTGTAAATTAAGAAAATAAGAATAAATTTACCGTAAATTTAAAGTAAATTAAAATTATACTTTAGTTCACATCAATAATAAATATTTTTTACCTGTTCATTTTATACAGTATTTGCTAATTTTAGAATAGCTAAATCCAAATAATGTTTCCATCAAAAATTAAATTTTACGTAGAAGTGTTTTTAAGAGTTTCTTTACTAAAAAAAATTTCATATTTTCAGTAAAAAAATTCTCAAAAAAATACTTGTAGCTTGTATTTAAACATGTGCAGTATGCACGTCCATTCCTGTATGATTCCGGTATAAAGGTCGCGTTGATTTTTTCCTAAAGTTTAGTTAACCACCCGTGTGGAACATTGATGGATATAAATACAGGTAAAGGACAATGACTTCTGTAAGAAACATACGGAAAAACCTTACAAAAGAATAGGAACCTTGATAATGCATGTCAGCATTGATGAATTAATTGATCGCGTCAACGGAATCAAACTTCTTCATGTTCTTTCAGTTTGGACCTCATTCACTTTTTATATAATAAAATTATTTAAGTTTGAAAATTAATCTACATCTACATCAAAATCTAAAATTATTTATTTATATAATAAATTAGAGTATATTTTCTTTTAGAGTTAAATTCCTTAATCAATTCTCTATTGAAAAATAACACGTATCATTTTTAACTTCTATTTTTTATAAAAAAAAATCAAATTCAAATCTCTTAAATTAATTACAATGTATTCTTTATAGTTTAAAATATGAATTTATTTTCTACGCACTTGTAAAACAATTTTACGATAATTATTTTAAAAGTTAATAAATTTAAATTATGATTGGATGAATGTGTAAAATTAACTTTTTACACTGCTAACCTCTTTTCTTGAAATATTATTTTCAATATGTTTTTTAGATTTTACTTGAATTATCTATTTATATTTATTTTATAATTTTAAATATCTTTTCTTAAATATTTAGTTTAATTTCTATTTTATATTTTTACATGCATTTTGTTGTGTTTTGTGAGTAAAGATTCCAAATCCCACATTGAGTAGTTTAACCTTTTCATATATATATATATATATATATATATATAAACATGTGAGATGCTATGGTATGAATATTTTTTTACCCACCCCTAAATGGGTAGGGTGCAAATACTACCCTCTTCCCATTAAGTTAGAAAAATACTCTTGTATATATATTATCAAGGAAAGACCCCTTATATTAATTATTCTTGATATTTATTTTGATGCTCTTTGTTTTAGGAAACAAGTGGCAATAGAGAAGTTATTGATAAAGGAACCATTAACAATTGAAGACTTATGTAATTTGGACTTGTGAAATTTATTGAATTATGTATTTTCAATTTATTTGGACTTTTTTTTTCTTTGAACTTATTCTTTTGACATATTTTAGTTTTATTTGTACATTGGATTTATATTTATTTATGCTTAAGAGATACTTATTGCATGTTTAATTTTGTTGTATTGTTTCTTTTTTACTCTTGGTGTTTAATTTACTAGTTTTACTTGATTTTGAAAATTACTTTTTTTTAAATGATATATTTTTTTATACAAAAAATTGAAGTATCCATAGATGCTGGTGGGTATAAAAAAATCCACAAATATTTTTCAAAGGAATACCCAACAGTTAATGGGCGAGCAACTAACACAAGTTTTCTCCAAATGGGGATAGCCCTTATCCTTACCCGATCCTACCCATTGTTATTCCTAAATTAAACTAGTTAGTAAGAGACACGAGTCTTGAACACACGAGATTAGATAATGTGGGTTCAATGTAGTGCAAACGTTTGATTTGTCCCCTACACGTGTGTAAATATAGCACTATTGGAATATTTTATAAAATGTTTTATTAGTTTTTGTAAAAGTTTTTCTGAAAATATAATATATATATATATATATATATATATATTATTTTATGAGGAGACGTCACATGATAATTTTATATTTATTTTCTTCAAAAAATATTAAATTATTTATTTTATTTTTAATTCATAAAAATATATTTATTATTTATGATAATTAAGATAATTATTTAATTTTTAAATATTTAATTACCATAATCAATCATGACTAGAAATTTATAATTAATTAATAATATAAACATTAATAAATTTAATTGATACTAAGATATTAATACATAAATTTGTTTGATGAATTTGTATTTTATGAATTGATATCAATTTGTTTCATCACATTATTTGATTGATATCAATTTATTTGATAAGATTAATTAAAAAAAATTCATTTTATCATAGAATTATCTTTAATTGAGGTATCAATAATCTTCACGATTTGATAATTCAATCATTTTCTTCTTAACATATTTAATTTAAATAAATTATGACCAATATATTTTGATTAAGATAATTAATCAATAATTAATATAGACTCTCATCCAAAAAATTCAAATAATTAGTGTTATGGACATTCAGAATAGACCAAATCCCAAGAGGCCCAATAAGGACTCGTCGGATTTAGTTTTCAGGCATATTCCATGAGTAACCGTCAATTGTGCAATTGAATCAAGAGAAATAAAGGATAATGATTGCTCAATAAATGTGGATTATGTCTGTTCCAGAGCCACGACGAAGATCAAGGAGATTCGCCCATCTTCTGTCCAGGTCAGTATTTATAGGTAAAGGATTTCAACAGAAAGGGAGGCTTTTCGACTCTAACTCTCTTTTCCTCACTCACAGTGCACACACCCCACGTCTGATTGTGTTTCCTCTTGGGTGCATTGTGATCATCTACCTGGGAGCACTTCACCATTATAAGTGCCCCTAGAAGGAGAGTTTAGATCCCATATCAAGTATTCAACACCATTGTTGGATCTCTGTTACAAGCGAACAGAACATTGGCGCCGTCTATAGGGAACGTTAAACTTCGACTCCCACCATGGTAAACACGAGAAGACACCTTGATGAAAGACCACCCATGGCAGGGGTACCGCCCTCGGTCCGGGTGGAAGATGCGCTTTCAGACATTGCATCTTCTCGGCCACAAAACAACCCTCTCCTCCAACCAGTTATGCCAGAGGGCCCATTACCCGCTTCGGCCGAAGGAGAGCAAGAATCGATTCAGCGCTTCACCAATAACGCGCTGCAATCCATTCTAGCCCGGATCGAGGGGCTTGAAAGGCGACATGCCCTTCAACGCCAGGAGGACATGAATAACATTATCGCCCAGCTAGATGAGCGCTGTGCGAGATGGAGGCAGGAGGAAGAGTATCGGAGACAGCACACGGAGCAGCACGTTGGTCACATGGAAAATCCGACCCGAGAGCAAACATTTCATCCTAGCCCGGGCGAAACACATCATCAGTCGGCCCGCCGACCACAGCCGTCACATGAGGCCGAGGAACATTTACATTTTGGACCGGGAGCAGCCTCACACCACCAGGAACGCGAGGTTAACCCGGGACATCACGACAAACGTTCTAGCATTCCATACCAGGTAGCCGGAACAGGGGGCGAGGTATACAGGAGAAAATATCGACGCGGACAACACAACAACAGCCCATTCGTCGATGAGATCGTCAATGCCCAATTCATTGAGGATTTTGACAGGTCCTTCCTGTCAAAATATTATGGGAGCCAAGACCCGCAGGTGCATATTGATGAGTTCGATATGCAGATGTGCGTCTGAGGGATTGACGAACCGATAATCTCTCGGATCTTCGTTACTACCCTGACGGGGGCCGCACAGACATGGTTCCACACGCTGCCGCCCCGATCAATACATAATTTTGAGGATTTCGGCCAAAAGTTCCTGCTCAACTTCGCGACGAGCAAGAAGCAACCTAAGTCAGAATTCGCCCTAGGGAAAATCCGTCAACACCCAGGTGAAACACTGCAGAGCTATTTGGATCGGTTCAAGGAGGTCGCTTTGCAGGTACAAGGGTTGGAGGAGAAAGTGCACGCCCACTTATTGTCAGCAGGACTCAGTGGATCGCCACGGCTCACAAAGTCTATATACAAAGACCCGGTCAAAACATTGCTCGAGTTTAGGGTCCGATCAAAAAAATACTTGGAATTGGAACAGATGGAGATCGCAAATACCGTTTCGAAAAGAAAGGGCTCCCCTCCGAAACACCGCCAGAACCCCGGGAACGCACAGCCGAACAGAAACCATGATCTCGGTCACCGACCAGGGCGATACGACACGAAGTATGACAAGTATACCCCGTTGAACACTTCCCGGGCTCAAGTATGGAGAGAGGTAGCCTTGACAGAGATGAAGAAAGTGGATAGACCTCGGCCTGTGTTTAAAAAGGATGGCCTTGATCATTCTCGATTCTGTGAGTTTCACAATGGGCCGGGACATACTACCGACCAGTGCTGGGACTTACGAGATGCCATAGAAAAGTTCATCCGAGAAGGCAAGTTGCGGCTGTACGTGATTAAAACTCAAGGGCAACAGGTTAAGCGGAAAGGCAACCAGAATGATGATCAGAAAGGCCGAGATGAAAAGCGGAAAAAGCAAGATGACGAGGATTTTCCAGAGCCAGAGTTTGAATGTAATGTAATCACTGGAGCTATGGGAGGGGGAGGCGACACGGCCAACCAACGCCGGAAGTATCGCAGGGAAGTTCTGGCAGTAAGGTAACAACCCAGGTTTAAAGGTCACAGCAAGCCTGAGCCCCCTTTGCTGTTTTTCACTAAGGAAGACATGGAGGATGTGATACCCGGACATGAAGATGGCCTAGTGATTACCGGGATTATAGCTAACTGCCGAGTGAAAAGGATGTTCGTGGATAGCGGTAGTTCAGCAGACATCATATCTTGGACCACCTTCAAGAAGATGAATCTGGACGAGATAGACTTGAAACCATGTCAGACGGTGTTGTCCGGCTTCAACAGCGAGAACACGGCTATCAAAGGATCCATTGAGTTGCGACTAACACTGTGGACAAAGGAGGCTTTCAAATCAGAGAGAGTGAAGTTCGTGGTCGCCGAATTCCCTTCACCATACAACGTGATTCTTGGAAGACCGACCCTCTACAGGTGGGACATCTTGATGTCTACCAAGCATCAGAAGATGAAGATGATAGGAAGTAACGGAAAAGTGGTAACCATTAGTGGGGACCAGAAAGAGTCCCGCCAATGCTATTACAACGCCGTCAAAGGAGTTGAAGTCGGCCCGCCTGTACTATCCCAACGTTGTGAAGAGGAGGGGCAGGGAACAAACAAAAGACAACAAGTAGAACCCATAAATTTGGTGGAGCTTGACGTCTGAGAAGACGTGGAAGAATGGAGGCCTGAACCAGTGGACGAGCTTGTGGAGGTTCAGATAGGATCTCAAGCTACTCAGATCACCAGGATTGGAAGGATAGTCGATCCAGTCGCAAGAGCAGAACTGACAAAATGCCTCCGAGACAACCAAGATATTTTTGCATGGACAGCCTCCGAGATCCCGGGAATAAGGCCAACATTTTGCTATCATAAGTTGTCCATGTATCCCGGCTCGAAACCGGTGGCACAGAAGAAAAGGAACCTCGGACCCGAGAGAAAACAGGCATTGGAAAAACATATCCGGGAGTTATTGGAGGCCGGATTCATACGTGAAATCCAATACACCACGTGGCTGTCCAATGTGGTGATGGTTAAGAAAACCAACGGCAAATGGCGAGTCTGTGTCAACTACACTGATATCAACAAGGTCTGCCCCAAAGATTCCTATCCAATGCCGAGCATAGACCAGTTGGTAGACAATTCTTCGGGATTCAAGGTGTTATCATTCATGGATGCTTACTCCGGGTACAACCAGATTCCTATGCACCCAGAAGACCAAGAGAAAATGGGCATTCCGAGGAAGCGAGGCGAATTACTGCTACAACGTGATGCCTTTCGGTTTGAAGAATGTGGCGCTACTTACCAGTGTATGATGAACAGCGTCTTCGCCCAACAACTTGGCCGGAACATAGAAGTATACATAGATGACATGATCGTAAAGACTGACACAAGCGGGAACCACATCCGAGATCTGGAGGAGACGTATGGCAGGTTACGAGAAAAGAATATCTGACTAAACCCACTCAAGTGCGCATTCAGAGTGACTTCAGGAAAGTTTTTGGGGTTCATGTTAACCCACAGGGGAATTGAGGCCAACCCGGACAAATGCACAGCGATTTTAAATATGCAACTCCCGACCAATAAAAAAGAAGTTCAGCAGTTGACTGGAAGATTAGCGGCGCTAACACGTTTCCTCCCAAAATCGGCGGAGAAAGCATTGCCTTTCTTCAAGATGCTGAGGAAAGAAGCCACCGTCGGCCGGAATTCCGAGTGTGAAGCCGCCTTTGAAGGAATCAAGAAATGCCTCGCCTCCCCCCCAGTCTTATCCAAAACGGAGCCCGGTGAGGACTTGATCCTGTACCTAGCTGTGGCCGAGGAGGCGGTAAGCACTGTGCTTGTTAGAGAGAACGGCAAGTCCCAACTGCCGGTATACTTTGTAAGCCGGGCACTAAAAAATTTGGAGTTGAGATACCAAAAATTAGAGAAAGTGGCATTCGCTCTCCTGGTGGCCGCCAAACGACTACGCCCGTACTTCCAGAGTCACACCATTATAATTCACACCAACCAGCCGATTCGACAAATCTTGCACAAACCGGATCTGGCTGGCAGAATGATTAGTTGGGCAATCCAGCTTTCCGAGTTTGATTTAAAATACGAAGCCTGGCATGCGATCAAATCCCAGGCCTTAGCCGATTTTCTGGTCGAACTCACCCCCATAACGTTGGCGCGCGAGGAAACCTGGACCCTATACGTGGACGGGTCGTCCAACGCTAAGGGAAGTGGCGCCGGGATCATAACGGAAAGTCCTCAAGGAATATCCATGGAACAATCTTTACGGCTAAATTTCCCAACGTCAAATAACCAGGCCGAATATGAAGCCTTAATAGCCGGGTTGGTCTCGGCCAGGGAATAAGGGGCCCAGAAACTAAAAGTTTTTACAGATTCCCAACTCGTGGCAGCCCAAATCGAAGGGAAATACCAGGTTAAGGGACCCTTGTTGATCAAATATCTAACCAAGGTAAAAGAGCTTATTGTCGAGTTCGATGAGGTCATTATCTCTCACATCCCCAGAGAAGAGAATATGAGGGCCGATATATTATCTAAGCTGGCAAGTACTAAAAGTACAGGTAATCATCGGACGGTCGTTCAACAGGAGCTGCCTCACCCCACATGCATCATGATGATCGCGGCCAACACGGATTGGAGGCAGCCCATAATCAGATATATCGAGCAAGGAGTAACCCCAAAAGACGCTACAGAAGCAAGGAGGCTAGTCCGAGAGGCCGCCATGTATACCACACAAGAAGGAGAGCTATATCGCAAAGGTCCACACACTCCCATGCTGCTTTGTGTAGGACCTAACCAGACCAAATATATATTGGCCGAGATACATTAAGGTATCAACGGCCATCATATGGGAGCCAAAGCCCTAGCAATGAAAGCAATTCAGGTAGGTTATTTTTGGCCGACTATGAAAGCCGACGCCCAGGACCATGTGAAGAAATGCGAAAGTTGCCAGAAGCACGCCCGAGTCATATGGTCCGCTCCATCTGAACTGACGGCAATCACTTCCCCTTGGCCTTTTTACAAATGGGGGATGGATCTCTTAGGACCATTCAAAGCCACAGAAGGACAACTGCGATGGCTCATAGTAGCTGTCGATTATTTCACCAAGTGAATAAAAGTGGAGCTGCTAGCTACCATCACCTCTGCCTGAGTACAAAAGTTCTTTGAAAGAAACATCGTGTCTAGATTCGGGATCCCGGCAGAAATCGTCACGGAAAACGGAACTCAGTTCACTGATAAGAAGTTCGAAGAAATGATGGTCGGCCTCCATATTAAGCATCATTTCACGTCGGTGGAACACCCGCAGTCCAACAGCCAAGCTGAAGCCGCTAACAAAGTCATTCTGGAGGGACTCAGGAAGCGAATGCACGAGGCCGAGAATAATTGGGTGGAGCAGTTATACTACGTTTTATGGGTGCATAGAACCACGGCTCAGTCATCCACTCAGGAAACCCCATTCAGAATGACCTACGGGTGTGAGGCTATGATACCAGTAGAGGTCGGACACCCCTCCTGGAGAAGAAGGGTTATACTCAAGGAAGGTGAGGATTCAAACAGCGAAGCGTTGGTCAACGAGCTTGAATTAATAGAAGAGATCTGAGCTAAAGCACATCTCCGGGACATGGCCATGAAGCAGCTCTCGGCTAAAAGATTCAATAAGAAGGTCAGGCCGAGAAGTTTCGAGGAAGGCGACCTGGTCTTACGTAGAGCCGACATTGGAAACAAGAACGCTCGAGATGGCAAATTAGCAGCCAACTGGGAAGGGCCTTACCGAGGGACTCAGAATCTCGGCCACGGGGCGTACATACTGGAAACTCTAGATAAACATGGTGTCAAGCGAACATGGAACGCGGACAAGTTGAAGATTTACTACAGTTAGAGATATGATCGTCCGTGTGTTTCCCGTTAATTGAGAAGAGTGGGCCGAGTGCGTTGACACCCCCATCTCATGTAATCTCTTTCATCGGGATCACGGACACGAATAATTTTTGATGTTGAATAAATTTTGAATAACTTTCGAATAATGATATACTCTTATTTTTGTTTTGATACAAATATAAAAATGTTCCAAGCAAACTCAAGGTGCCGCCAAACCCTGATCAGGTTAGCATGGTCTCAATCGACCATGTTGCTCCCATGATAACTTGGAATGAATTCGATGTCCGAAAATGGACTTACCATTCGGACGATATTATACTTGGCCGTTGGAGCCAAACGAATAAACGTTGTGCGCATATATAGTTCTAAAAAAGAACACAATATTATAAAAAAGTTCAACAACACAATATTATAAAAAATCAGATTGTATCATTGTACGAACATAATAAAGGAAGCAAAAAAAAAAATACAAGTTCAAACCGGCATCCCGGCCCTTCAATTCTTGCCAACATTTCCTGAAGCCGAGTTCGCCTCAACACCGGCTTCGGGGACACCCTCCGCTTCAATGACAGAATCCTCTTGTTCGTCATAAGGAACAATCATCCCGTCACAAACATAAGAGCGAAAGTGTACCCCGTCAGTATTCAAACTGACCCCGGCATTGGCACATCGGACCTGCGCCAGGGCGTTATTAAAAGACTCCTCGGCCACCGACGCCATCATCTCCCGCAACTCGGCCACCTCCTTCTCTTCGATCAAGAGCTTGGACTTGGCTTCCAAGGCCTCGGCCTGTGCCCCCTCGAACAAAGTCTTGACCTTATTTAGATTCTCGGTCATATGGGCAGCCTTAGCCAAGGCTTGCTGATTTTCCGCGTGGGCTTCTCGGAGGCGGCGCTCGAATTCCTCACGAGCAAGGCTCAACTCTTCACCCACTTTTTGCGACTCAGCCCGGGCAGTCGCCAGCTCCTCTTGAGACCGGATATACCTTGTCTTTAACGTGACAAGGCTATCCACGAGAGAAGCGGTCCGATAGGCTTGGAGCTGCATCTGACCGAGCTCCGCCAGTAACTCCTCGGAAAAAGGAGAAGAATCCGATAAGTTCTTTGGAGCCCGGACAAAGGGGAAAAGATCTTCAGCCCCCCTTTCCTAGAGATGCCCGGGCACCAGCTTCAGAGCTTCGGGGAGTGCGGCCGACGGAATCTCCACGACCGAGGAATCAGAAACCAAGATGCCCACAGAGGATGTGGCGCCAACAGGACGAGATTGGACCTGGACCGACTTCCCAGTTGGCTCTGGGGCCGACTTTCCAACAACCCCGGCAACCCCAGCATCCGAGGTAGACTTGACGACTTTCCTCTTCTTCATTTTAGAAAAGAAGGGAGGAACACCAACAGCATCGGGAGCCGGCTCTGACTGACCGGAAGCCTTGCGGGTCCGAGGTCCAACGTCACCGGTCCTTTTCTCCATTTCAGCGGCTGCAAAAGAAATGAAATAGTCAGTCAACAAACCGAAAAGGATTGCACATACCATGTCCATGGTCGTCTAACTAACATTGAGAAAAGGGAATAATATCACAAAGTCCCTGGGCTTCTCGGAAAGCATTAATTCGGACCACTGAATAAGCGTCTGCATCTGACAATCCCGTCTCCTCACGTTGGTAGAAAGAGGGGGGAATTCATGATGAGCACGGGTCCAGTAAAGTGGGAATTTCCACTTCACCCTGGCGGACTCCGGCCCTTGGAGAAAGAAAGGTTGACGACCGGGTATAGCGCACACTTTGAAAAAGTTTGTCTTAAATTTCTTAAAAGACTCAGCGAATAAAGGGAAAAGTTTACGTTTCGGACGACTCTTCAAGGAAGTCCATCCTTTCCTTTCGGAAGGCTCTCGGCCTGTGCGGCCAGTATGGAGGGAAAAATAATATAAAAAAATAGGGACTGTACAAGAGATATCTAAGTTTATGCATAGATCTTCGAAAGACTTTATAAAGGACCAGCCATTGGGATGAAGCTGAGAAGGGGCCAAGGAAAGATGTTTCAAGACTGACATCTCGAAATCAGTGAGAGGGAATCGGATGCCCAGGCGGGTGACCACATCTTTACAGAAAAAGAAGAAGTTTGATTCGCCTTGCTCGGCAGACGAACATATCGGCTCATCGGGACTAGGTTGACGAACGGAAAAACCGTCCTAGTTCCCGATAGGAAGAGCTGCAACACTCTCCCGACTCATAACGGACGAGCTGTTCAGAACCTCATGGGTTAACCAGGGAAACTTAGCGATTAAACGAGGAGAGGGTCTGTGGGTCTGGGATTCAGTTGACCGAGATTCTCCGATCACCTCCAAGGAGACGTCCATGCTTACCTACGACAAAAGGGAAAGGCAGCGGTCAGTAAGAATACCTGAAGAAATGACGGCAGTCGAAGAGCTTTGATTCAATGAAGGGCCGGCGATGGCCAATGACACCATCTCGGCCCCAAATCCCGGCCCCGAAAAAGCTACTGACACCCCCGTCCCTGCATCCAAGGGCGGAGTGATGACAACCGAATTATGACGAAACGCGTCCAGGGTGTCATCGACTTGCTTGTCGAAACCCGAGCTAGCCAAGTAGAGGAACTCATCCAAGCACCTCGGACAGGGTTCGAACAGAGTCTCATGGGCAGTCTCAATGGGTCGTGGAAATAAAGGAATACCCGAAGGGATTGCAGAAGGCCCCCTGGGTTCAACACAAGACCTAATGTCAGAGCTTACTACGACATTTGAAGGGCGAGATTTTTTGGGCAAAGAAGGTTTGGAGGATTTGGAGCCCCCCGAAGGGGTGCGTAACAGACATTTGATTTTCTCCTCGTCTGGAAGAGGAAGGCCAAAGAACCAAAATGCAGAGCGAGGGGGAACTGTCTTACGAATGTGCGCCTCTTCCTCAGGACTAAAACCAAAAGGATGCATGACTCAAGACAAATAAAGGATAGAAGAAAAACAAGAATGGAAGAGAGAAGGCGAAACCCAGTATGGGCTAATAAACGAGAAATAGAGAGATGAAAAACAAATTACAACAAGAACAATAAGAATGAGAAAATCCCAGGAAATAAAAAAAAAAAGGAAAAGAAGATAACCTGGAATAGAAGAAATCTGGAGATTGTAGCACCAAAGATGGGGAAGACTGTAGCACCAAAGAAGAAGAAAAGGAAGAACGCCAAACAAGAGAATGAGTAGGAAGGAGGAGATAGCAATATAAACTTTGGGAAACAAGGTAAGAACTAGAAGATAACAAAAACAAATATTAAAACACGAAACGTTGGAAGCAAGTAACCAACAAAGGAAATTAACCCTCTAGAAGGGCAAAACCGTCTGGGCCACCAAAGGACAGGGGCAAAACGGAGATTCCATTAAGATCATGAAATGATTGAAACGTGCAAAGAAAAGACGGAGCATTAAATGAAGGAGAGGCGCGTCGCTTCACATCTGAAGGGCAGTCAGAACGCTTCACTTCCCCAAAAAGATCAGAAAGCGGGAAAACAGACCGGCTCCTTTCAAGAAAGTACACCAGCAAAGCAAAGCTAGGCCGAGATAACGCCACCAGACCGAGAATTGGCCCACATATCAGAAGCTGATATCGGCTGGCGCGGCCGAGATGGCCGATCCAGTTACGACCCAACAGGTGGCATGGCATCGGCATAACATCAACTCGGTCACCAAGAACGCCAGGTAATCGAGCTGAGGGCAACTGTTATGGACATTCAGAATAGACCAAATCCCAAGAGGCCCAATAAGGACTCATCGGATTTAGTTTTCAGGCACATTCCATGAGTAACCGTCAATTGCGCAACAGAATCAAGAGGAATAAAGGATAATGATTGCGCAATAAATATGGATTATGTCTGTTCCAGAGCCACGATGGAGATCAAGGAGATTCGCCCATCTTGCTAAATTATTTTTTCTGCAAAGACGTAGATTCTTTGATGGATAAAGTGATGATATAAAATATGTCATTGGCTTTATGCTCGTGAAGGACTTCAATATTCACTGATTAATTATTTTCAATCTTGACGGGACTTCTAAAAGTTGGGTTTATATTATGGACAATTGTTTTTTTACAAAATTCTCTTGGGGTTTATTATTGTCATACATATGTACTACGGGTTACGAATTTGTGGGGTGGGGTGCTTTAGTTTTTTTTTTTTTTTTCACTTGGTCACTTCTTATGCCTTTCAATTATTAAATAACAAAGATTTGTTGTTTAAAAAAACCAACTAATAAAATATATATTGTTTAAATAATTAAAAGAGGAGTTTCATGTAAAAAGAAAAAAAATTAGTATGCTATAAACATAAAGTCTAATTTATTTTTGTTTAGAATTTTAATTGTAGGGGATGTATTGGATTAGGATTTCAAAGGATAAAAAAAGTATTGTAGTATTCAATTAGGAATTTTAAATAGTATAAATAAGTCTTGGGTATTTAATTAAGACTTTTGAGATTTTTTAAAGAAGACAACAAAATTTGATAATATTCAATTAATATTTTTATAACTTATAAAAAAAATCTTTTGATATTTACATATGTAAAATTTCATATTAATCTAAAATCATTTATTACATCGTTCATATAGATTAAAATCAATGTAATATAAATATTTCAAAATATACTAAAATATAAAATTTTGATATTCAATTTAATTATCTTTTTGTTGTTATTCAATTTTGATAAAATTTGACACATATAATATTTAGATATATTTCTGATATGTCATTTGATAAAATTTAGAGAATGTTAGAGTTAGAAAGAATATCTTTATCATTCCTCTTTAATTAATTCAATAAAAATATTTTTTACTTTTATTTTTAAATTACAAGGCTTTTTTGTTTTAAATTATATGGCTTCTAGCCAATCTAGCCTAACCGAAACAAGCATCCATCGTCACTCCACAATTTATAGTTCACCTAGTTCTAGTCACTAGAAGATTCAATCTAGGAAGAACACAAAGTCCATATGTTGTCAAGTATGAACTACAATTTCTATTTATTTTATTCTTAATTTTTTTTTAAGTCATGAACTACAATTTTTTAATATTAACATTTAATTTAAAACTTCTTTTAGGAAAAGAGGAAAAAATCATCTTAAAGTTTATATACATAATTATTTTCTCTCTCCATTTCTCCCTATAACTAAGAAGCTGATTATTTTTACTCGCAATATATCAAACTAAACCAAAATTGAAATCAAAACCTTGAGAAAACTAAAAATGATAAGTGACAAAGGATATCGACGGAGAGAACTGTGTCAGAAGAGGCTGGAAAAGCTTTATGAAGACTTAACTTTAAAGAAACAAATGATCTTCAAAATCATCTACCCTTCACTTTCTGTCGCTTTCTTCATAAACACACAATCATTCACTTTCTGTCGCTTACTTCATAAACATAATCAAACATTCTTCATTTTATTTTTTGCTGAATTTTGAAATGTTTCTTTTCTTTTTTTTTTTTGTTGAGTTGTGTAAACTCAGTTAGCCATTCTTCACTTTTTTTTTCCTCTTTTTATTTCTTTGAATTCTTAAATTATTCATTAGTTTATCAATATTGATCAACTACAATAATTCCAAAAATAATGAAGTCTCTCCTACAATTTCACTTGATTGATTTTTTAAGTATCTATAACTTTTTCTTAAAAAAAAATATTTTTATATAGTATTTTTTAGTTTTAAAATTTTACAGTATCCATATTTTTATTAAAAATAATAATTACATTTTATTTATGTTATTATTTAATTGAGATTTATTTTTGTTATATTAGTAAATTATCTTTCATGTAATGATTAATCAAATATAATTTTAAATGTTAACACATACTAATAATTATAAAATCATTGATTATTCATTTCTATAAAATATATTACAAAATGAAAAAATAATAATAACTTTTTTATTTAAAACTCCATAATTAGCTAATGAAGCATTTAATCATAAAGATAATTTTTTTATAATTTAACACATACTAAATTTTAATAATTATTGAATTATTCATAATTCCTTTTATAAGCTAGCAAGACAAAATTTTAATAATTATTCTATTTAAAACTTCATAATTGCACATACTTGGTAGATTATAAGCTACCGAGACAAAAATTTAATTATAAAGATGAAATTTTTTTATAATTTGAAATAGAGATAATTACAAGAACTTTTTCTAAAATTAGTATTAATAATTATACCTAAATATTTGCTTGTTTCATAAATTACTTCTACATTTCCTGTGCTTGCCTTTTCATTATATTTTATGGGTATTATCCTTATATAGATTCATAGAACAATATCATGTGACTTCAATGTAGAATTCATAGGAAATGTGTGAGATATTGGACCAATAATGAAGAACTCATGTAGTTAATGTTTCTATGTGTGTTTGTGTTTTTTGTTGTTTACAGTTGTCCGTAGTGACATGTTGAATTGTGCATGTAGTTAATGTTTCTATGTGTGTTTGTGTTTTTTGTTTACAGTTGCCCATAGTGACATGTTGAATTGTGATGGATATGATTTTGTTATGAATGATGGTGTGTTGCTCGTGCAAACCCAATGTCCTTTGTTTACCCATTTAAACTTTGTTGTTCTTTTTGTTGGTTAAAGTAATAAAGTGATATTTTGTTTAATGGGTCTGTTTTGGTATCTCGTTAGATTATATCACTTCATCTATAAATATGATATAATAAATGCAATATCTTATGTTATTAGCATAAAAGTATAAAACATATAATAGAGATAAATATCTATCTATCTATATATATATATATATATATATATATATATATATATATATATATATTTCAAAATATATAATTATATACGTATAGTATCACAAAAAATTTCTAATAACAATTTTAAAACATTACAATAATTAGTTTTCTATCTGTTTGTAAAAATTTAATATCAAAGAATGAGAATAATATTATTTATTTTCATTCAGTCGTTTTCATTCTTTTGACCTTCCAAACATATCATTCATAATACTTTTATATTTTTGTTATTAAATTGCTGACTATTTATAATTTATATAATTAATTTAATATGTTGTTTTTATATTTATTTATCTAATTTTGATCATTTATATTTAAAAATGTTAATAATTTTATTTTATTATAAGTCAAAATAAATAACATTAATAATAATATATATTATATATTTTTTATATTATTTAAATAATGTCTACAATGTATAATGCTTAATGCATTAGCTGAATTTCATGTTTTGCTTTTAAGAGAAATGATACTTGAACATGCTTGTTAAAATAAATATGTAGATATTTGAAATTATGAAATAACTAACGAGTTACACTAAAAACAACACTGTATATATGGGTCACATGCATGTCTAATAACATTGTACAATTATGGAAGAAAAACAAAATTATTGAAGGGAAATTAAATAGGTAAAATTGAGTAAACTTAAAATGATAATCTTAATTTTGTTTTATTTCAGGGAACATCATATTAATAATGTTTTTTTTTTCAACTTCTCTATTAATAATTATTTTAATTATTTGAAAAAATATATGGTCCAGCTAATTAATATTCTGGTTATAAAATTAAAATAATTAATTTTTTATTTAAATTAATATAAAGTGTAATTAAAAATCATTGCACGCATATTTTTATGCATTGAAAAATTTTAAATTAATTTCTTAACCAGTATTCTTATTAAAGACATTAGTTAGCATCTTTGAAGAGGTTATAGAAAACTACACTGTGATCTCTTGAAGAAACTTAACATTTAAATTTCCTTTGTATGTTGAAGTATGAAATCAAAGTTACTACAAAAGCAAAGAAACTTAACTAGCTAGCAAATTTGTTGTGTACACAAATTGTTAGTGCTATGACATAAATTTATTTGGTTAGGTGTTGTAAGAGTTTATTTGTGGTGTTTGACACTTCGAGTAGCTTATAAGCTAGTTGATCAAGTATCAATGGTGAAAAATAAAACAATGTTGAAAACAGTTGCGAGCTTTAAAAAGACAAGGAAAATGAAAAAGCCAATTGGAATGCAAACATTATATATGTCATTTATTTTTCATGCTTTGTTGGGTTATAAATGCAAATATTATGTATGTCATTTTTGTGTTCACCTAAAACATGAGTATAATTAGTGCTACTAATAATAAATGATGACTTTAACATTATTATGGTTTATGAATATTATGGTTTCATTAATTGCATGTATGTATTAGTTTCAATATTGACGTTAAATAATACAAATGAAAAAAATAGATTCATAAATAACTGACGTTAAAAATAAGTTAAGACAAAATCATAGATAATAACTTAGTGACAAAAGTTTTCCACGTTTAAGTCTGTCGCTAATATCCCACATGTGTATTTTTTAAGGAAAAATCCATCGTTAAATTTTGAGTGACTGGTGAATGAAAAATTTCCAACGGATCATTATCAACAGACAAAAAAAATCCGTTAGTTGGAATTTCCTATGACTATTTTATCGATGAATTTTTGTTCATCGAAAATTTCAATTTACCAACAAAAACTTGTTGTTAGCAATGGATTTTGTCCGTCAGAAATTCGCTTTTCTTTTTGTAGTGTCTCTTTATTTTATAAATTAAATTAATATTTGTCTTATGTGTTAAGACTAATCGTACTTTTCTTATACTGACCATGCCTATAACTTGTTCAACGTAATATTTTCGTGACTGTCATCCTTAATTTCGTCATCAACATAACTCATTAACACTCTTATCTAATTTTGACCCTCATTACTTCCCTTCTAGTATATGCTTATTATTGCATACCATTTAAATATGTCATTAGATTTATTTTAAAATAATTATAGTAATTAAAAAATTACAAAATCAACATATAATTTTAAATCTATTGTTCAAATCCAAAAGTGAGAATGAGAATATGTAACTGCAAGAAAAGTTAGTATAAGATGACATAAAGTTAAAATCAATACAGTTATTAAAAGATTAAAAAAATTGATTTTACTTTTTTTTTATCCAAACCTCATGATTTCTTATTATTTTTTTAGTAACTCATGTAATTTTGAATGTGTTTTAAAAAATTCACATAATTATTTCAAATCTTATAAATCTATAAAGTCCTTTCAAATCCTTAAAATTTTTATGACATAAATTCATTAGAATCCAAACTATTATAAAAATCTTGTAAAGAAATCTAATAAGTATTCATACATAATCTTTAAAATCCACAAGAATTTTTTATACTAAAATAATTTTTAAAATCCTAATTCAATCCACCCCTTAGTTCTTTCTTTTCTTACTAAGATGTATTTCTTTTATTATTGTCTTAAATCTTATTTTCTTTCTATAAAATAATCTTCTACCTCTTTTCTATCTCAGTTGACCGTTTTTACAAAAAATATATATATTTTAGTATTTGAATTAGTTTGTATGTTAACATTATTTATAATTTTTATAATTTCAATTATTAAGATGGGTAAAAGACTTAAAAAAAATCTTAAGTTAATGCAAGATAACTTTTTCTCCCTCTCACTACTAGGCACACCCCCCATTATGTACAAAATAATATGTCAAAGAATATGTCGTTATATTAATATTTTTACATGTTAGTGTGCTTATTATTTCAATTTTTTAAAATTGAAAATATATAAATAAGTTGTTCTATTTATTAGATCTCAATTTTTTTATTATCATCAAAATAATTCTCTCATTTTACTTTTTCATAATTTAATTCATGAAAAAAATTAATTGTCAAATATATTATAACTAACAATTTTACTCAATTTTAGTAAAAAGTGAATTTGAAAATTGGACATACAAAAATCAGTAAAGTGAAGAGAATCCTACCTAAGTCAACACTATCAATAAAAAGAATTTTGTGGAACATGTGTAATAAAAATATATATAATTTATTAACATAACTACTAATATATATTTATTAAAATTTAAACTAAATAATTAATATTATATTAAAAATTTAAAATAATATAAAAAATTACTCCTATAAAATGTAAATTATGAATTTAAATAGTCATGTAAGACACGGGACACTGGGACACTAAGCTAGTTATTTGAATTTGAAAATTTTATTAGATAGATAACGATTTTAATGTCCCAAATTTTAGTTTGACCCAGATACAAAAATCTGATGATTTTTGTTTGTCTATATTAATTCAGTTTTAATTGTCATCTGTTATTTTGATTTATTTATTGTTTTTGTGCTCCTTTTAGGGGTGTTCACGGGTATAGGTTACCCATGAATTTGAACCGATCCGAACCGATCTGAACAGTTTGGGTTGGATCATTTATATATTTGGGTCAAAATCGAATCAAACCGATCAAAATCGTTCATGTACGGGTTGGATCACGAGTTTAGATTTACAGATCCGTTGATCTGATGACCCGATCTGTGAACCCGTAATAATAATATAAATTTTATTATTTATATATATATATATATTAAAAATTAAAAAAATAATTTGACAATAAAAAAAGATATGATATTGTAAATGTTTAAGATTGCATTCAAAAATAAGATAGGATAATTTTTTAATATTGCATTAAAAAAAGGATAGAATATTTTTAAGATTGCATTGCATACTATAATAAAATATCTTTAAGATTGCATTGGATAATATGATAGAATATATTTAGGATTGCATTCAAAAATTGGTTAAAATCATATCTTTAAATTAGTATAAATAGAAACATATTTTGGTGTTCATGTATGCATTCCATTCCAAATAATATTACAGAGTTTATGTTTGCATCATTGAGAGAATTGTTGTGAGATCATATAGAAGCGTTTGACAAGTTTGATTCTTCAACTCTCAATCAGGATTTAAAGAATTGTTGAAGATGACCACCCTGAGTTTGACATTTTGAATTGGTGGAAATTGAAGACATCCAAATATTATATTCTTTCCTGTATGGCTAGAGATATATTGATCATTCCTGTATCTACTGTATCATCTGAGTCTGAATTGGTGGAAGTTGAAGCTCTCATTTGTGCCCAAAATTGGCTTAGATCTACTAAGCAAAATGTTAATGACTTGCAAGTTGAAATAAATGAAGCGGAAAAGATTGAATTAGGTGTATAATCATTAATCTCTTATTTCATTTTTATATTTGTATAAAATATCAATTAATTTTTGTGCTAACGGGGTTGTGTTTAAATTTTTAGAGTTGTTTGGTTTGGCTTTAAATACTGCTAATATTGGGTCTCTAAGTGTTGAAACTGCAAGTGCTGGAACTTCTTAATGTATTACTTTTAGGTATATTGTTATTTGTTTCACCTTTTTTTTTCCATATATTGTTTACTATGTTTATAATATTAATGAATCATATTTTGTTTATTTGTTTGTTTCAGCAAATATGGTTGCAACAAAATTGGTTTTAACAAAGCTTGGTTTGTAAGATTCAGTTGTGATTCAGACTATTATAGTAAATATTGTTCACAAATCTTTTGTTTTAATTTATATTATAAGTCTATTTTATAATATTATGTTGATGGTATTAAATGAATCAATTTTACTACTTTCATACATTTAATAATATTGTGTTAATTGTATGAGATATTTGAAAGAATCGTGATATAAAATAGTAGTTCTAAAAAAAATTAAATGGGTAAACCGGTGATCCGAACCGAACCGAACTGTTCATGAATGGGTTGGGTTGCAAATTTTTTTTTTCTGAAATCGAACCAAACCAAACCGATCAAATTTGATTGGATTGGGTCCTAAATTTGGCCAAAACCGATCCGAACCGACCCGCGAACACCGTTAGCTCCTTCCCAACCCAATCTATATCGCATTCCGGCCTCTGTTTTCAACATACAAAAATCACTCCACTTCTCTCTAGGCTCTCTCTTTTCTTTGTTTGCTTGTCAGTTTTTTTCCTTGTTCTACGAGAAGGACCTATTAAATCTCAGGAGATTTGCACACCACACAGATAAATTCTTAAGAATCATGTGCCTAACACACGTCTTAGGTCACTCAATGCTTGTCGCTTCAACACCATGGACAACACATTTAACTGGAAGGAGTTGAATTGAAGTTCCAGGATAGGATCCAAATTGTTTGTACTTATGTTCCTTTTAGGTTTGAACATATTCATAAGCTTCTTGTATAATAAGTTTAAGTAAAATATAAAAATATAAATACTACTAAATAATGATAAAATAGTATTTGAGCCAACATAATGCATAAAATAAAATTTTACTGTGTATAATTAAAATTTATAATAAATAAATATTATTGAATATATAAATTATTAACTAAAATTCATAATAAATAAATATTTTGAAATTTTAGATTATATTTTTGATTTACGATAAATAATTTATAATATTATATAAGGCCATTTTTAATTATTTGATAATTGTTTGAAATTTTTTAAAATTTAATTAAAAATAAAACTAATAGGATAAATTTAAGATTTAATTGCACCTTTATTTCTTAACTTTTCACTATCCAGTAAATTTTACTCCCAAAAAATTAATTTGATACATTTTACCTTCAATTTTTTGAAAAACTTATAAAATTTATATTCCATTATTGAGTTGATGTGACATGATGAAATGAATGTACTTTCTACCATAACTTTTTACTTTTGACAAATTTATATAAGTAGAGTCTGATTATAAATTATTTTCACCAATGATTGAACTCAGATATTATCTGAATTATTCAATTTTAATTTTCACATATTAATTACTTGTGCTTAATCATTTGGTTGATTGCAATCATGTTATTTACACTTGAATCATGATCCTTCATCATATTTTAAATATATGATAATGAGCAAAATAGATTGTCTCATATCTTCTTCATTCTCTAGCAAAAAATAACAAAAGAAAGATGAGAGATAAAATGAAGAAGTAAAAAGAGATGACGAAGAAAAAAAAAACTCTTAAGAAAAGGGACATAAAAGAATAATATGTAATAGAGAGGATCCAATAGATGACAAATGTGGATACAACAATGTGTAGATTATAGCTTTTTTCTGTTTTTGTTAGGTATGTAATATGTTGAAATCACCACCAAACAAAACTTTAGACATTGTCATATTTTTTTATTTTTATCAATTCAGGGACTAAATTAATTTTTTATTATTTTAAGGATTAAATTATCATTGATGTATACATTCAGTGATAAAAATGGTCATTTATCCAAAATATTCTCTTCAATTTTTCTTTGGTCTTACTTATAATAACCAAGGTTAAATAAATAAAAGAAAAAGAAAGAAAAATTTAAATTTACTATATTTCTGTCGCAAAAGCATTAGTAACGGAATTAGCGACGGCTGGAGTCTGGCGCTGATAGCGTGGTACTAGCGCTGATAGCGTGAGATTGGTTGGTGCTGATAGCGTGAGATTGGAGCAGAAGACCATTTCTCACTGAAATGTGGCGCCAGTAGCGCCAGAGTGGCGCCATCAGTGCCAGATGCACTGGAAGTTGGCGCCAATAGCGCCAGAGTGGCGCTGGTAGCGCCAGAAATGCTCCAGGAAGCCAATTTTCTTTGGAATGTGGCGCCGGTAGTGTCGGATTGGCGCCATCAGCGCGAGACCTCTGACAGGACCACTATAAAAAGTCGTTCACGCGATTTTGAGGGCAAAAAACCCCCTTTCTTCTTCCTCTAGCCCTGTTCCGCCATAGTTGAGCTTGGGAAGCTTCATATCACTCATTCTTTGACCAAAACACTTCCCTTTCAACATGAAACTTGTAGGGAATCACCCTATGAGCTAGAATCCTTCATCTCTTTTCCCTAAAAACCATCAAACGGAGAGATCAATTTCTCTAGGGAACTTCTCAAAACTTGAGTTTGGCGGGGAAAGGAGACAATTCACGGACACCCACACTTGAAGAAGTGATCCTCTAGCATTCCTTGACTGTTTAGAGGTAAGAAACTCAAGTTTTACCGTTTAATTTGTGAAATTGTTCTTGAAGTGAATAGTGAGCCTTTTGAGTTAGAGCTGGAATTAGGCTTGAGTCCTTTAGAAAAGTATGCTTAGAAAGTTGTTGTGATGAAAGATTAGCTTTGAAATATTGATTTCATGGACTTTGGTTTTGGCTCTAAGAAATGCATGTGTAGGAAGAATGTTGGTTAATTGATGATTGTAGAACATGCAGGAGCCTCTTGTTCTTTATGTGTTTGAGAGGCTATACAAACGGTGAATTTGTGTTGAAGTAACCGTTTTAGGCGTGTTGTTAATCGTTGAGTGTTGGCCTGTATAGAGCATTGAGCTCTTTGTATTGACTTATACCGAGTCTTGGGAAGACTCTAGTGCCTTGGTTAGGCCGAGATAGACCGTTGAGGTCTGTGAGTGGTCTACTGTATTGGTTAGTTCAGTTAACCTTAAGATAGAGGACTAAAAGGTTTAGATGGAGAGGAATGATGTTTCCTTTCATTTTAATGGTTGAGAATCGTTGTTATTTTGCTTATGCCTTGTATGGTTGGGTTGTATATTGATGGTGCCTGTGTGCCTTTGTATAGGACGTGACACCGAGGGTGTCAGTGGCGTAGACCACGGTTTTGGGGTTGAACTGCAGAGCACGGCTTTGCCAGGTAAGTTCTTTGCTCTTGGGGAATGTCTCCCACTACCTGTGTTCCACCATACTCCGAGGGAGTGATGGTTGCATACATGATGCATGTGCATTGAATTGGTTGTTACAGTTTTCTCATGATAATATGTATGCATGATTCTGTGCTTTGTGTGGATAATTATCTGTTGAATAGATCTTCTGGTCAGTTAGATAGATATGGACCTCCCTAAGAGTAGAGCGCGACTCCTAGTTTGGTTTGCTCACGTAAAGAGTGATGATGATCCCTTAAGACCAAGAGATAGGTGGTCCCGTCGCGGTTGAAGCCTATTCTCGGAGGTGCCATATATGTGCATCCATGTGTAAAGGGGTAGTTCCCGATGGGATGGCACGGGTGTGAGTTCCGGTCTCACACTGGGGACTGAGAGTCCCAGATGCTGATGATGATGCATCTTGTGGCAGGTGTAATACCGCGGATATACATTAGAGCTAGATGATGGCTATGTATTGTTGTGAGGGCCGGGAGGCCAGTGATTGTGATGCCTTTGATGTTGTGTATCATGGAAGTGAGTCAGGGGGAAGGAGAAGCCTCCAAGAGCCCTAAGCTTACTGAGATGTGTATCTCACCCCGTGTGGGGATTATGTTTTTGCAGGTGATTCATCTGGGAGAGATGATATGTCTCAGGGCGGGAGGCCCCAGTAGAGACAGTTCCTGTGTAGCTGCTTGGCAGCATTTTGAGAGCATGGTGGCTCATTTGTTATGTTGATGTATTTTGTACCCCTGGTTCAGGGAAGATGTGTGTGTACACATGTGATGTTCATGTTTATGTTTATGATGTGTAAACACTGCTGGTTTTGTATGCCCTATCGGAGGATGTAATCTGTGAGAACATGGCAATGGATGCCTATTCTTTTGTATCGCCACAGTGGTGGTTGAGATGATGTATATATGTTATACCATATTGAGACATGTGGTTTATTCTCCTGTTATATCTGTAGAGATATTATTGATGCATCTGTTGTTCTTTATGTTGTTTTGGATCGATGAGGCTGGCTATAGTGTATTGAAATTTGTATATTTAATTGAGGTTACTTATCATACATAATGAATCAAGAAATATGATTTTGAAAAACGCTTCCGTGGACCTTAATTAAATTAATTACTACGCTTATCTGATTAAGTAATTGTTAATACGCCAGATGCATACAGGGTGTTACATTACTCATCGTTGGATCCACTTTGCACATGACCTAATGGAAACTTTAAATAATAAGATGACCAAGTTGACCCTAAAAATAATTTAGATGACAAAAAAGTAATTAAACCTTATTAGTTTGATATACACAAAATATATAGGATGATAATAATAATAATGACAATTATTAATAGATAAACATTCCATATTTTTATAGTAATAATTAAATTAGTTGTTGAAAATAAATTTTAAAAACAATTTAATTTAATGATATTTTTTAGATCATCATGGTTTTTATGAAAAATTTATCAACATGATAAATGTTTAATTTTTATCAAAAAATCTAGCTAACTACCTTTAATTAGATGTTCCAACCAATCACATTTTTTCTATTCATAATGTTTCAATTTGTTTAAGAAATTTAAGCTTATTATGCTTAGTTCTACTTGAACTAATGACATGTTGATTAATTTAATGACGTTTAATGATGAGGAGAGATCAAATTACACATGTGTAAATTTGACAACTACTACACCATCTTTATAACTTTATATAAAATAGAATTTTTAATTATCCAACCATTGAATTATATCTACATATTATCAACATTGTTTGTGTCAAATTTTATCAAAATGGAACAACAACAAGAAGATAATCAAATGATCCATATTTAAGTATATTTTGAAATGTTTATACTATGTCAATGATTAATATGAAATTTTGCTTATGTGATTTATGTGAAAGAAACTTTCATTCCAACAATGAAGTTTAATAAAACATTATTCAGTTGAAAGGAATAGAATTGTGTAATAATTATTAAAGTTATACTAGTGTAATTTAATCTCTCATCTTTAATGATATGTTAACATATGATTTAATTTATAATTTACATCATTAATTATTAAACTATTCAATTATATAAAGTATTAAATTCATTGCAACAATTCAACAAAGTTAATTCAAATAAAATCAAGGCTAAATTAGTGTTAATCCTTCCATTTTTTAATTTTTTCAACTTGATTTTTTATTATTAAAATATTTATAATATAGTACTTTAATATATGCAAAGTAGAACCTTTTGTCTTTTTTCACTATAGCCTAGTCCAATGAGAAATGGAGACATCATCACCACTCTAATATCGGTTACAAAAAAAAATGTATTATTTAGGTCACCACATAATTAGTGTCAAGTATTTATTAGTTATGATGATTATTAATCTCTGTCAGACAATTTATTTAGTTATTTTTCGTATAATTTTTAGTTTAATTATGTTTTTTCTATTTAAAAAACTTGAATCCAAAATTTTATTTAAGAATATAATTTTGACAACTAGAGGATTTTATTGAATATTTTAATAATTGGAGACTAAGTTGCTTAAATTTAAAAAAATAAAGAGGTCAAATGAGTAATTTAGGGTAAATTTATTTATTTATTTCATTTTTTTCTAAATAATAATCTTGATTCTTGACTAGTGAAACCTTGCCTGCTCGCACTAAATATAACTCAAGCTATCCAACGTGTTGTAACATTGATAGACACACTGTACTTTTCCTCATCTATATGAAGACCGTTTTGTTGTGAATAAATTTGTATGTTCACATTTAAGTCATCATGTAATGAATTTTAAGTTTAATAACAAAATATTATTTTATTTTTATTATTATATTTTACTATTTAATTAAATAATTTTAACAATGTTCTTGATTAAAATAAAAGACTTGTTATTATAATGGAGAATATGATAATGAGAAATAATTTTTTTAACTTTAATTTAAAACGTTCTTGATCATAGAATTATTGTAAATAGGACACCAATAATTTGAATAAAATAATATATATGTGATAATATTTATTGGATAAATATTAATACATCTTATTTATTAATTTACATATATAGATGACTCACATGTAAATATGATCATTAAACTAACTCAATTGAAATTTTTTAATGGTTAAATTTACCATAATCTGTCAATAAAAAATTCTCAAAAAAATTAATAATTTTCTTTGACATGAGATTGTCATAGTCATAATAATTAACAAGTTATTTGTTATGTTTTAATTTCAGACATTTAGTGCTCTAGAACATTTGTTGAATGAATATTAGATATGATTGAATACATGATGATTAATCAAAAATTAAATTCATCAACTCTTGACATTGAGTTTGAGCTCTATGAAAAAAAATTATACCATGAGGAGAAAAATTAAATGAAAGAAAAAAAATAAGTTTCTTAAGTCATTGTAAGTTAACTTAACAAGAGTTTGACATAATTACCATACTCTAGAGTTAACCTAGAGCGGTAAAGATGGAAGAAATTATTATACTATTCTTCTAATAGTTATTGAAAGTAAAACGCTACTTCATACAATCCGGATGATAAGAAGTGTTGTTAAATGCCTACCTTGATTAGTAATTTGATTAATATATTATCGGCTTAGTATTGAATCTACAAAATCAGACACAAATGAGTGTTCTAATCTATGTTAAAAAAATCATTTCAATATTTGATGGTTAATTAAATTAGAGAATTTAATATGATCAAATAATTAATTAATTTTCTAAGAGTAATATTATTATATTTTTTACTAGCATTGAAAATATAAATAATTTAAAATATTTGGTGAAAGAAAAGAAACAAACATAGGATATCTCATATTTAGAATTAAGTTTGAAAAAATTGTGTCGTATAAGTTGGACTTGTCAATTATTATTTCAATTTCAAATTGTTAAATGACTAACATACGAAAATAACAAGAAATAATATTTTAAGATAAATTAAAAGATAAGATATAAGAAATAATATTTTTTTTAAATGGTTTAAAAGAAAAGATATAAAAAAATAATATTTGAAAATAACTTAAAAGATGAGATAGTGTGTACAAATTGAATTTGATCAATTATTATTTCAATTTTAAATGGTTAAATGACTAACAACAAAAAGTAACAAGAAATAATATTTTAAGATGACTTAAAAAATAAGATATAAGAAATAATATTTTAAAATGACTTAAAAGATAAGATAATGTGAATAGTGATTTTAATTTGATTAAAAATTTATTTTATACCTATAAATACAACTATAGGGTGTACATTGAAAAATACAATTATCACTTCTCGGTCTCATTTGTGAAAGTTGTTTGATCTGTGAAAGTTATTGAGAAAGTCAGAATTTAAATATGAATACAGATGTAATCTTTAATATGTCATCTTTTTTAATATAATTTAAATGTAAAATTAATATTTTTATTCCGCTGTGCGTGTGTTTTGATTAGCTTTTTTTTTTTCTTTCACGTATCTGTTTCAGGGAACGAGCATGGCGGAGAGCGGCGGCAGACACCACCAGAGGGAACTGCTGCCTGTATCATCGGAGGAAGAGGCTGCAAATGCTTCGTGGAGACTTAACGTGGAGGAGTTTCGTTTGCCAAACCAAACGCATGATCATCAACAAAAGCACCGTTCCTTCACTTTCCGTGGCCTTCTCCTCAAGCCCAGTGAGTCATTCTCTTTTCCCTTTTATTGTTTCTGCATGTTGATGTGTCTAGGTGTGTAAGCCCAGTAAGGCATTGGTCACCTAATTCTAATTTTTCTTCTTTTGAATGTCTAAAGTTTCTGTTTTGTGTAAATGATATGGTTTGTTTATAGTGGTGATGTGTTGATTGTGTGGAACTAGGAATGTGCCATTTCTTAAAAAATGATCACTTGATGATACACAAGGTAATGTGTTTTAAACAATTAAGGGGTTATCGTAGGCTTAAAAAAGGCAGGGATATCCCAGTGTCAGTGTAATTTGCTCTATTTCTTTTTGGACTTTAGATGGGTCTGGTTTTGTTATTGTGAGTGAAGGTATCTTGGTTTGTACAATTTCAGTATGTCTTTGCTCACTCTTTGATTTCCAAAGTGATAAAGTCTCTATTTTTTTGTAGTGGGTCTGTTTTGGTCTCTGTGGTTATTATGCATGTGTTGAATTCTGCAAATCCAATTTTCCTTTGAATGTTCAAGCTTTAAACTTTATTATTTGCTTTATGTGACTGTTTCGCTCTTAGTGGTGATGCTAGTGAACACGAAAGAAGTCAGATCGAGCAGTGGTGTTATTATTTGTCTTTATTTTTTATTTATTGTAGGCCATGGGGGGAAACGGGGAATGTTTACATAAAGGCAGATCCTTTCATTGTGAATGTGCATCATTGGTGCTTGTATTTGTTAGGTTGGAAAAATTCCATGCATTTGAGATGATCAAGTTTAATGGGAATCTCAAGTTCAACGTGTTTATTAATTATATGCATGATACGTGGCTTCCTTGATCTAGTTTCTGAAGTTGTTTGGTTTTTTTTTTTTTTGTTGCCTCAAGAATTAGTTGGCTATATTTTTTGTTATTGATTTGACTACTTACTCTATAACCCATCGTGAATTGTGTGTTGTAGGGAAGCAACGCAAAGTGGCAGAATATTATAAGAAACAGGAGAGTCTCCTTGAAGGATTTAATGAGATGGAGACTATGACTGAAACGGGTGGTTTGCCAGGAATTCTTACTGAGGTATATTGTAATATCACCATTATTTACTTATAATTTTTCATACATGGAGCAGCACTAACCTGTTTTGACAACAATATCTCAGTGAAAATTTTATGATTTCCCATTAAACATGATCAACTCAAAGTCTCAAACACATGGAGATGAATGATTAATGTAAATCTTTAGAGACTTCTTCTAAAAAAATGTGTTCAATGTTTCTCAGGATGAAATGAAACAACTAGCTAAGAGTGAGAGGGTTGCTGTTCATGTGTCAAATATATGTAACTTGGTGCTGTTTGTAGCAAAGGTTTATGCATCAATTGCGAGCAGATCACTAGCAGTCATGGCTTCAACCTTGGATTCTCTCTTGGATCTCTTGTCAGGGTTCATATTGTGGTTTACTGCTCATGCCATGAAAAACCCAAACCAATATCACTATCCAATTGGAAAGAAACGCATGCAACCTGTGGTAAGGTTTAATATAAATTAAGCTTCACAAGGTGATTTAGTCCTATAAAGTTTTAGTAAATGCAGTCTAATGTTACAGTTTCATAATATCCTGAGAGTGAAAATGAAAGTAACTGATTATTTAGATATTTTCAAAACAACCATTACATTGTTGGTTAATACAGCTACATACTAATAAGGTTTCCTGGCAGGGTATCATTGTTTTTGCATCAGTTATGGCCACCTTGGGGTTGCAGATTATTATTGAATCTGGCCGACAACTTATTTCCAAGGTAATTGGATAAGCTTTTTGTTCTTTGTTGGTTCATTTGATCCCCAAATTTGGGTTCGACGTACACTTGTTTTCTTTTTGTTTTAAGATTTTGAATTTAGGAAATGTTTTGATACACTCTTCCAGAAGTATTTAAAGGAGAAGAAAATAAGATAAAATGAATCAAATTTCTTCCACAAGTTAAAATTTTTTTGTCCACCCCAATTTTTTTTAATCTCTCTCATTTAACTTCTTAAAAAATTGAGGTGCATAAGTTATTTTTAATTTTTGAAGAAATTTGATTCATTTTACCTCCTTGTTTTC
Source organism: Glycine latifolia (assembly GCA_013407115.1). Lineage (NCBI taxonomy): Eukaryota > Viridiplantae > Streptophyta > Magnoliopsida > Fabales > Fabaceae > Glycine > Glycine latifolia. The sequence continues at coordinate 36,156,055 of CM023955.1, forward strand.
TTTTAAGTGTTTGTTGAAAACTTTATCCAAACTAACTCTAGTCTTTTGTTTTAGCTATAGCAATTTAAGTAGCTCTTTTATTGATTTTACTGTAAATGTAATTATTATCTTGACACATGCTTTTAATTTTTCTTACAGTCTAAGCCCGACACGGATCCAACAAAACTGCATTGGATGATTGGGATTATGGTGTTTGTGACTGTAGTGAAGTTCATTCTTATGGTCTACTGTCGAAGATTTAAAAATGAAATCGTTAGAGCATATGCACAGGATCACTTCTTCGATGTCATTACTAATTCTGTTGGATTAGCTGCTGCTGTTCTAGCTATCAAGTTCGATTGGTGGATTGATCCAACAGGAGCTATTGTTGTGAGTTCATAACTACATCTTCGTGCTTGCCAGTGGTTTCATTATTTTGTTTACACATATAATTGGGAACATGCTTTTTTTATTCTCTCCCTACTTTGATTTTCTAATTAGTTTCACATATTCAACCAGTGTTTTTTTTTTGTATTGAGATCTAAATATATTTTTGGTCCTTGAAAATATCATGATTTTCTGTTTTTAGTCCCTACATTTAATAAAAATTTGTTACATTTCAAGGACTAAAACCATATTTACCTTTGAGTTGTTTTTCTCTATTTTACTTCGATGACCATAATCTCCTTGTATGTATCATTTCAAAATCTTGAAGGGAGGTCTTTATGTTACATGATTGTTTGTGTTACATCAAGCCAACTGCTTGATTGAACTGCTAATGATGATATCTGAATGTGTAATGCAGATAGCATTGTATACAATTAATACATGGTCCAGGACTGTCATGGAGAATGTTGGTTCACTCATTGGAAGAACAGCACCACCTGATTTTCTAGCCAAGTTAACTTACCTCACATGGAATCACCATGAGCAGATCAAGCACATAGATACTGTTAGAGCATACGCCATTGGTGCACATTACTTTGTGGAAGTAGACATTGTGTTGCCAGAAGACATGCTTCTCCACCAAGCACACAACATTGGTGAGACACTCCAAGTGAAGCTAGAGCAGCTTCCAGAAGTTGAGAGGGCTTTTGTGCATATGGATTTTGAGTTTACTCATAGGCCAGAGCACAAGATCATGGTATGATTATATACCATTGACAATGGTGGTGTTTATACTTGCTACCCCTGAATGATATTTTCTATGTTATGATTCATTATTTAGTTGGCTCAAAATAATTAGAAATATACTATTTTTTTTCTTATAACATTTTCTTGGTGGGTGCATAGGGGGTAAAAGATTATAAATGTTAGAATATAACTATAAAGTAGTCAAATAATTGCTTTTGTGTTTGGAAAATGATACTTTTATACTCGATCAAATGGGGCATATACACCATTAGGAGATATATAAAAAAGTTATAGTAATTTGATCAGACCAATGTGTGTGATGCAATGACTAAGCTTTTACAATAAAATATATTGAGAGAATTTGATTATTCTAATAAAAAAACGGGAGTATTTGATATAAAAGGACTTCAGTTTTTTCATGAATCTAAACTATAAATGTTTGTTTATCGTGTTTGTTGTATTACTTAAAAAAATGACATTATCTTTTAGAGTGCTTTTTTATTAGGTTTTCTACAAAACTTTCCTATTCGAGCGTATCAAGGTGGGAATTTTACTTTTTTTTAGGTTGAAAAAAAGAAGTTTTATTGTGGTAAAAATACTATATATTACTCTCAGTATACTATTTAATAGGGTAATTAAATAATTAAACTTTATGAAAATTTTCTATTAAAAATAAATATGAGTTATTGATTCTTCAGAAATATATATAAATACTTTGATGAATAAATATGACAATTTAAATTTATTTGAGTTATTCATAAGAATCATTTTCTTGAAATTAATAATTCTTAAGAATCATGATTTCGCTCCAAGCGATGAAATGGGCGAAGGACATGCTGTTAAATAATCCAATCTTCGAAATGGATTGTGAGAGAGTAGTTGCAAGTATCTCTAGGAAGAAACTAGAGATGAATGAGTTTAGTAGCATCATTAATAAGTGTCAAACGTTGCTACGTTCTGAACCAGACTACAAATTCTGTTTTATTCCATGGCAAGCTAATCTAGTGACTTAATATTTGGTTAGGGCATCTAGAGATTTTGCTAGCCCTCATGTTTTTTATCATCCAAATTGTATGATTGAGTCCTATTGGAATGATTTAATATGAGTTGGTTCTGTTAAAGAAAAAAAAAGAACCATGATTTTAGGACATGATCTTTTTTTTTCTTGTACAAAATGCATCCTATGGGTAAATTTATCTTTAATTAAAAGTATTTTAAAATTATAATTTAATTTAAATTAACAATAAAAATATTTTAATTTTCTCATCTTACATATTTGTTCCTTTTACCATAATTAAATCTAAAGAATATTGAAGATTTCATCCATAATCAAATTGTACTTGGAATAAAGTGCCTACTCCATTTGGTCAAATATTATATTAACAATTTCTTTATGATTCGTCATGGCTATAATGTTATTAAGTTTGGAGATATTTTTGTGTATTTATACACAATCAATTTATAATTAATAAGTGTTAAAATATATAAAAAATTATCTTCATTAGTTTTAATTTGTTCATTCTAATAAGGAGATGATATAATTAGTTTCCTTTTATAAATATTTGATCTTATAAAATATGTTAAATAAAAAAATATATATAATTTCTCTTATTACCTTTTGTTTATGTAAATTAAATAATAATATGTAACCAATTAACTAAACGATAAATTTTAGAAATATATTTTCTATGTATTTTTTAATATATTTTGTAAATTATATATTTAAAAACCTATTTATATAATCATTTTAAAATACATATAAAATTTATATATAAATTATAGGTATTATATTAAATATATTAATTAAAATTTTTAAGTTACTAATAATTATTAAAATCATTCAATAAGAAAATATGTATTATATAATTAATATCTAATCACAGTTGTTATCAACTCTATATATACAGATAATTTTCTTGTTGAACGAGTTAAATAATTTTATTAATAACGAATACAATTTTATTAATATTTTTTATATGTATTTTAAATTGAATATATAAATAGGATTTTTAAATATATAAATACTAATATATTTTATGTAATATTAATATATCACGAATCATATAATATAATTACAAAATATATTTAAAAAAATTAGAAATAATGCATATTTTATAGTATATATGCAGAAAAATGACTGACTTTTATAAAAGACGGGCGGCAAATACAAACAAAAGAGCGTAAACCTTGACTGCAACCTTGATGAGCTGATAAGGGAATATGCTCTCAAGTCTAACTAAGCCAAAGCATCGATGAGTTGGCCATGCCAACCGAATCAACCTTCTTGTTCCTTTAGTTTGAAATCATGTTTGTATATTTTTTAAATAAATATATATAAGATACAAGAAGGTAAATTAGATTATAATTTTCTTAAAGTTATCTCTTAATCAATTATCTGTTAAAAAATAACACGTGCCAATTTTAACTTCTAAGTTAAATTCAAAGTATTAAGTCATGTGTGTTTAGTGGTTAACTAGTTTGTTTATGTTATGTTATCTAATATAAGTGATTTGTATATAAATATCTATGTGTAACATAATGAATATAAGTAACTGTATGATCAATAAAGAATTTCTTTCATTTCTCTCATTTTCTCTCTAGAGTGTGTGTTTTACCCTTCATCTTCAACTATATATACATATATATATATATATATATATATATATATATATATATATCCTTTATAGTTTTAAATATCTTTTCTTATATATCTATATTGATTTCGACTTTATGCTTTTACATATATTTAAAAAAGCTGTACTTGATAGTTTCTTTTGTGTTGTTAACAAGGAAGGTGTGTTAATTCATTTATATTGTTACTTATTGATCATTTATTTAAATCTTGGTGATTTATGTATTTTGGTGTGATTTTATATGAGATTGAAAGTGCGTATATCTTATGCAGTTGAGACTCCCATGAATATTATGAACTAATTATATCTAAGTGATGATATTTGATTTTATACACATGCTAGTACAGGCAATTGCTTCCTGCCCTCCATAATTGCTTCCTGTATCTGATTTGGAATGTAATTTACATTCTGAAAGGTTAAAAAGGTGCATGACTAATCTTAAAATGCAGAAATAATTACCACTAAATGATATAATCAAGGTTGGCAAAAATAGGTCTAACTTGATGAGACGATCAACACAACCAATTAATTTTGATGGAGTAATTGGGCTTTAGAACCCATAAATATGCTTAATTTTCACTTCTCAACCAACTCAATCTTAATCTAAATTATATGAAAAGAATCAATGTGATGTTTCCGGGTGACATCTTTTAATGTGGTAAAACTTTTTTTTTATAGTAATAATAATCTATAACAATATATAAAGAAAATAATTTTTTTGGTATGCACAACTTTTATACAATTTTGTCCCTAATTTATTTTGCAACGATCTTTTATCTTTGAAGTGCAATGTAATATATGAATTAGCTAAAGGATACAATGGTACAAAATGTCTTCCATTAATTTTTTCCATTTCCCATTAATCTTCAGAACAATGTGGGATATCCTTTAGGCTTTAAGTGTTACATGTGACTGCACATTCTTCTGAAGATTATAATGGTGGAGATCATTTTTAAGTGTTATATGTGACTGCACATTCTTCTGAAGATTATAATGGTGGAGATTATGACAATGAGAAATAATTTTTTTTTTAACTTTAATTTAAATTATTCTTGATCATAGAATTATTGTAAATAAAATATCAATAATTCGAATAAAATAATATATATGTTATCATATTTGTTGGATAAATATTAATACATCTTATTTATTAACTTATATATATAGATGAGTCACATGTAATTATGATCATTAAACTGATTTAATTGAAATTTTTTAATGGTTGATTTATCATAAACTGTCAATAAAATATTCTCAAGAAAAAATTTAATATTTTTCTTTGACCTAAAGTTATTTGTTATGTTTTAATTTTGGACACTTAGTGCTTTAGAACATTTGTTGAATGAATATTAGATATGATTAAATACTGTAAAATTAATGATTAATAAAAAAATAAATTCATCAACTCTTAATAATGAGTTTGAGCTCTATGAATAAAATCATACCATGAGGAGAAAAATTAAATGAAAGAAAAAATAAGTTTATTAAGTCATGTAAGTTAACTTAACAAGAGTTTGACAATATTACCATACTCTAGAGTTAACCTAGAGCGATAATGATGGAAGAAATTACTATACTATTTTTCTAATCCGGATGTTAAGGAATGTTGTTAAATGCCAACCTTGATTAGTAATTTGATATTATTGACTTAGTATTGAACTTACGAAACAGACACAAACGAGTGTTCTAATCTATGTTAAAGAAATCATTTCAATATTTAATGATTAATTAAATTAGAGAATTTTATATGATTAAATGATTAATTAATTTTCTAAGTGAAATATTATTATATTTTTTGCTAGTATTGAAAATATAAATAATTTAAAATATTTGGTGAAAGAAAAGAAACAAACATAGGAGATCTCGTATTTAGAATTAGGTTTGAAAAATTGTGTCATATAAGTTGAACTTGGTCAATTATTATTTCAATTTCAAATTGTTAGATGGCTAGTATAAGAAAGTAACAAGAAATAATATTTTAAGATGAATTAAAAGATAAGATATAAGAAATAAATTTTTTTAAAAATGGCTTAAAAGATAAGATATAAAAAATAATATTTTAAAATAACTTAAAAGATGAAATAGTGTCATATAAATTGGATTTGATTAATTATTATTTCAATTTTAAATTGTTAAATGATTAACAACAAAAAAATAATAAGAAATAATATTTTAAGATGACTTAAAAGATAAGATATAAAAAATAATATTTTAAAATGACTTAAAAGACAAGATAATGTGAATCGTGATTTTAATTTGATTGGAAATTTATTTTATACCTATAAATACAACTATTAGATGTATATTGATAAATACCATTACCACTTCTCTTCCCATTTGTGAAAGTTATTTTATCTGTGAAAGTTATTGACGAAGTCAGAATCTAAATATGAATACTGATGTAATATTTAACATGTCATCTTTTTAAATATAATTTAAATGTAAAATTGATATTTTTATTCCGCTGTGCGTGTGTTTTGATTAGCTTTTTTTTCTTTCACGTATCTGTTTCAGGGAACGAGCATGGCAGAGGGCGGCGGCAGACACCACCAGAGGGAACAGCTGCCGGTATCATCGGAGGAAGAGGATGCAAATGCTTCGTGGAGACTTAACGTGGAGGAGTTTCGTTTTCCAAACCAAACGCATGATCATCAACAACAGCACCGTTCCTTCACTTTCTGTGGCGTTCTCCTTAAGCCCAGTGAGTCATTCTCTTTTCCCTTTTATTGTTTCTGCATGTTGATGTGTCTAGGTGTGCAAGCCCAATAAGGCATTGGTCACCTAATTCTAATTTTTCTTCTTTTGAATGTCTAAAGTTTCTGTTTTGTGTAAATGGTATGGTTTGTTTATAGTGGTGGTGTGTTAAATAGTGTGGAACTAGGAATGTGCCATTTCTTGAAAATTGATCACTTGATGATACACAGTGTAATGTGTTTTAAACAATTAAGGGGTTATTGTAGGCTTTAAAAAGGCAGGGATATCCCAGTGTTAGTGTAATTTGCTCTTTTTGGACTTTAGATGGGTCTGGTTTTGTTATTGTGAGTGAGGGTATCTTGGTTTGTGCCATTTCAGTGTGTGACTTTGCTCACTCTTTGATTTCTAAAGTGATAAATTCTCTATTTTTTTTTTGTAGAGGGTCTGTTTTGGTCTTTGTGGTTATTATGCATGTGTTGAATACTGTAAATCCAGTTTTCCTTTGAATGTTCAAGCTTTAAACTTTAATGTATTTGCTTTGTGTGACTGTTTCGCTCTTAGTGGTGATGTTAGTGAACACCGAAGAAGTCAGAGCAGTGGTGTTATTATTTGTTATTTACTATGGGCCATGGGGGGAAATTGGGAATGTTTACATAAAGGAAGATCCTTTCATTGTGAATGTGCATCATTGGTGCTTGTATTTGTTAGTTTGGAATAATTTCATGCATTTGAGATGATCAAGTTTAATGGGAATCTCAAGTTCAAAGTGTTTATTACTTACATGCATGATATGTGGCTTCCATGATCTAGTTTCTGAAGTTGTTTGGTTTTTTTTGCCTCAGGAATTAGTTGGTTATATTTTATGTTGTTGATTTGACTACTTACTCTATAACCCACCGTGAACTTGTGTTGTAGGGAAGCAACGCAAAGTGGTAGAATATTATAAGAAACAGGAGAGTCTCCTTGAAGGATTTAATGAGATGGAGACTATGACTGAAACGGGTGGTTTACCAGGAATTCTTACTGAGGTAGATTGTTCTATCACCATTATTTACTTATAAGTTTTCATACATGGAGCAGCACTAACCTGTTTTGACAACAATATCTCAGTGAAAATTTTATGATTTCCCATTAAACAGGATCAACTCAAAGTCTCAAACACATGGAGATGAATGATTAATGTAAATCTTGAGAGAATTCTTCTAAAAAAAATGTGCTTAATGTTTCTCAGGATGAAATGAAGCAACTAGCTAAGAGTGAGAGGATTGCTGTTCATGTGTCAAATATATGTAACTTGGTGCTGTTTGTTGCAAAGGTTTATGCATCAATTGCGAGCAGATCATTGGCAGTCATGGCTTCAACCTTGGATTCTCTCTTGGATCTCTTGTCAGGGTTTATATTGTGGTTTACTGCCTATGCCATGAAAAACCCAAACCAATATCACTATCCAATTGGAAAGAAACGCATGCAACCTGTGGTAAGGTTTAATATAAATTAAGCTTCACAAGGTGATTTAGTCCTATAAAGTTTTAGTAAATGCAGTCTAATGTTATATTTTCATAATATCCTGAGAGTGAAAATTAAAGTACTTGATTATTTAGATAATTTCAAAACAGCCATTACATGGTTTCTTAGTACAGCTACATACTAATAAGATTTCCTGGGCAGGGTATCATTGTTTTTGCATCAGTTATGGCCACCTTGGGGTTGCAGATTATTATTGAATCTGGCCGACAACTTATTTCCAAGGTAATTGAGATAAGCTTTTTGTTCAACACTTGTTTTCTTTTTGTTTAAGATTTTGAATTTAGGAAATGTTTTGATAAACTCTTCCAGAAGTATTTAAAGGAGAAGAAAATAAGATAAAATGAATCAAATTCCTTCCACAAGTTAAAATTAACTTGTCCGCCTCAATTTTTTTTAATCTCTCTCATTTAACTTCTTACAAAATTGAGGTGCATAAGTTATTTTTAATTTTTTGAAGAAATTTGATTCATTTTACCTCCTTGTTTTCTTTTAAGTGTTTGTTGAAAACTTTATCCAAACTAACTCTAGTCTTTTGTTTTAGCTATAACAATTTAAGTATCTCTTTTTTCAATTTTCCTGTATATGTAATTCTTACCTTGACACATGCTTTTAATTTTTCTTGTCATTCTTATTCTTACAGGCTAAGCCTGACACAGATCCAACAAAACTGCATTGGATGATTGGGATTATGGTGTTTGTGACTGTAGTGAAGTTCATTCTTATGGTCTACTGTCGAAGATTTAAAAATGAAATCATTAGAGCATATGCACAGGATCACTTCTTTGATGTCATTACTAATTCTGTTGGATTAGCGGCTGCTGTTCTAGCTATCAAGTTCGACTGGTGGATTGATCCAACAGGAGCTATTGTTGTGAGTTCATAATTACAGCTTAGTGCTTGCCTTTGGTTTTCATTATTTTGGTTTCACATATAATTGCGAACACACTTTTTTTATTCTCTCCCTTGACTGTACTTTGATTTTTTAATTAGGTTCACATATTCAACAAGTGTTTTTTTTCTTTTTTTTGCATTGAGATCTAAATATATTTTTGGTCCTTGAAAATATTATGATTTTTTGTTTTTAGTCCCTACATTTAATAAAAGAAATTTACATTTCAAGGACTAAAACTGTATTTACCTTTGAGTTGTTTTTCTCTATTTTACTTCAATGGTCATAATCTCCTTGTATGTGTCATTTCAAAATCTTGAAGGGATGTCTTTATGTTACATGATTGTTTGTGTTACAACAAGCCAACTGCTTGGTTGAACTACTAATGATGATATCTAAATGTGTAATGCAGATAGCATTGTATACAATTAATACATGGTCCAGGACTGTCATGGAGAATGTTGGTTCACTCATTGGAAGAACAGCACCACCTGATTTTCTAGCCAAGTTAACTTACCTCACATGGAATCACCATGAGCAGATCAAGCACATAGATACTGTTAGAGCATACGCCATTGGTGCACATTACTTTGTGGAAGTAGACATTGTGTTGCCAGAAGACATGCTTCTCCACCAAGCACACAACATTGGTGAGACACTCCAAGTGAAGCTAGAGCAGCTTCCAGAAGTTGAGAGGGCTTTTGTGCATATGGATTTTGAGTTTACTCATAGGCCAGAGCACAAGATCATGGTATGATTATATACCATTGACAATGGTGGTGTTTATACTTGCTACCCCTGAATGATATTTTCTATGTTATGATTCATTATTTAGTTGGCTCAAAATAATTAGAAATATACTATTTTTTTTTCTTATAACATTTTCTTGGTGGGTGCATAGGGGGTAAAAGATTATAAATGTTAGAATATAACTATAAAGTAGTCAAATAATTGCTTTTGTGTTTGGAAAATGATACTTTTATACTCGATCAAATGGGGCATATACACCATTAGGAGATATATAAAAAAGTTATAGTAATTTGATCAGACCAATGTGTGTGATGCAATGACTAAGCTTTTACAATAAAATATATTGAGAGAATTTGATTATTCTAATAAAAAAACGGGAGTATTTGATATAAAAGGACTTCAGTTTTTTCATGAATCTAAACTATAAATGTTTGTTTATCGTGTTTGTTGTATTACTTAAAAAAATGACATTATCTTTTAGAGTGCTTTTTTATTAGGTTTTCTACAAAACTTTCCTATTCGAGCGTATCAAGGTGGGAATTTTACTTTTTTTTAGGTTGAAAAAAAGAAGTTTTATTGTGGTAAAAATACTATATATTACTCTCAGTATACTATTTAATAGGGTAATTAAATAATTAAACTTTATGAAAATTTTCTATTAAAAATAAATATGAGTTATTGATTCTTCAGAAATATATATAAATACTTTGATGAATAAATATGACAATTTAAATTTATTTGAGTTATTCATAAGAATCATTTTCTTGAAATTAATAATTCTTAAGAATCATGATTTCGCTCCAAGCGATGAAATGGGCGAAGGACATGCTGTTAAATAATCCAATCTTCGAAATGGATTGTGAGAGAGTAGTTGCAAGTATCTCTAGGAAGAAACTAGAGATGAATGAGTTTAGTAGCATCATTAATAAGTGTCAAACGTTGCTACGTTCTGAACCAGACTACAAATTCTGTTTTATTCCATGGCAAGCTAATCTAGTGACTTAATATTTGGTTAGGGCATCTAGAGATTTTGCTAGCCCTCATGTTTTTTATCATCCAAATTGTATGATTGAGTCCTATTGGAATGATTTAATATGAGTTGGTTCTGTTAAAGAAAAAAAAAGAACCATGATTTTAGGACATGATCTTTTTTTTTCTTGTACAAAATGCATCCTATGGGTAAATTTATCTTTAATTAAAAGTATTTTAAAATTATAATTTAATTTAAATTAACAATAAAAATATTTTAATTTTCTCATCTTACATATTTGTTCCTTTTACCATAATTAAATCTAAAGAATATTGAAGATTTCATCCATAATCAAATTGTACTTGGAATAAAGTGCCTACTCCATTTGGTCAAATATTATATTAACAATTTCTTTATGATTCGTCATGGCTATAATGTTATTAAGTTTGGAGATATTTTTGTGTATTTATACACAATCAATTTATAATTAATAAGTGTTAAAATATATAAAAAATTATCTTCATTAGTTTTAATTTGTTCATTCTAATAAGGAGATGATATAATTAGTTTCCTTTTATAAATATTTGATCTTATAAAATATGTTAAATAAAAAAATATATATAATTTCTCTTATTACCTTTTGTTTATGTAAATTAAATAATAATATGTAACCAATTAACTAAACGATAAATTTTAGAAATATATTTTCTATGTATTTTTTAATATATTTTGTAAATTATATATTTAAAAACCTATTTATATAATCATTTTAAAATACATATAAAATTTATATATAAATTATAGGTATTATATTAAATATATTAATTAAAATTTTTAAGTTACTAATAATTATTAAAATCATTCAATAAGAAAATATGTATTATATAATTAATATCTAATCACAGTTGTTATCAACTCTATATATACAGATAATTTTCTTGTTGAACGAGTTAAATAATTTTATTAATAACGAATACAATTTTATTAATATTTTTTATATGTATTTTAAATTGAATATATAAATAGGATTTTTAAATATATAAATACTAATATATTTTATGTAATATTAATATATCACGAATCATATAATATAATTACAAAATATATTTAAAAAAATTAGAAATAATGCATATTTTATAGTATATATGCAGAAAAATGACTGACTTTTATAAAAGACGGGCGGCAAATACAAACAAAAGAGCGTAAACCTTGACTGCAACCTTGATGAGCTGATAAGGGAATATGCTCTCAAGTCTAACTAAGCCAAAGCATCGATGAGTTGGCCATGCCAACCGAATCAACCTTCTTGTTCCTTTAGTTTGAAATCATGTTTGTATATTTTTTAAATAAATATATATAAGATACAAGAAGGTAAATTAGATTATAATTTTCTTAAAGTTATCTCTTAATCAATTATCTGTTAAAAAATAACACGTGCCAATTTTAACTTCTAAGTTAAATTCAAAGTATTAAGTCATGTGTGTTTAGTGGTTAACTAGTTTGTTTATGTTATGTTATCTAATATAAGTGATTTGTATATAAATATCTATGTGTAACATAATGAATATAAGTAACTGTATGATCAATAAAGAATTTCTTTCATTTCTCTCATTTTCTCTCTAGAGTGTGTGTTTTACCCTTCATCTTCAACTATATATACATATATATATATATATATATATATATATATATATATATATCCTTTATAGTTTTAAATATCTTTTCTTATATATCTATATTGATTTCGACTTTATGCTTTTACATATATTTAAAAAAGCTGTACTTGATAGTTTCTTTTGTGTTGTTAACAAGGAAGGTGTGTTAATTCATTTATATTGTTACTTATTGATCATTTATTTAAATCTTGGTGATTTATGTATTTTGGTGTGATTTTATATGAGATTGAAAGTGCGTATATCTTATGCAGTTGAGACTCCCATGAATATTATGAACTAATTATATCTAAGTGATGATATTTGATTTTATACACATGCTAGTACAGGCAATTGCTTCCTGCCCTCCATAATTGCTTCCTGTATCTGATTTGGAATGTAATTTACATTCTGAAAGGTTAAAAAGGTGCATGACTAATCTTAAAATGCAGAAATAATTACCACTAAATGATATAATCAAGGTTGGCAAAAATAGGTCTAACTTGATGAGACGATCAACACAACCAATTAATTTTGATGGAGTAATTGGGCTTTAGAACCCATAAATATGCTTAATTTTCACTTCTCAACCAACTCAATCTTAATCTAAATTATATGAAAAGAATCAATGTGATGTTTCCGGGTGACATCTTTTAATGTGGTAAAACTTTTTTTTTATAGTAATAATAATCTATAACAATATATAAAGAAAATAATTTTTTTGGTATGCACAACTTTTATACAATTTTGTCCCTAATTTATTTTGCAACGATCTTTTATCTTTGAAGTGCAATGTAATATATGAATTAGCTAAAGGATACAATGGTACAAAATGTCTTCCATTAATTTTTTCCATTTCCCATTAATCTTCAGAACAATGTGGGATATCCTTTAGGCTTTAAGTGTTACATGTGACTGCACATTCTTCTGAAGATTATAATGGTGGAGATCATTTTTAAGTGTTATATGTGACTGCACATTCTTCTGAAGATTATAATGGTGGAGATTATGACAATGAGAAATAATTTTTTTTTTAACTTTAATTTAAATTATTCTTGATCATAGAATTATTGTAAATAAAATATCAATAATTCGAATAAAATAATATATATGTTATCATATTTGTTGGATAAATATTAATACATCTTATTTATTAACTTATATATATAGATGAGTCACATGTAATTATGATCATTAAACTGATTTAATTGAAATTTTTTAATGGTTGATTTATCATAAACTGTCAATAAAATATTCTCAAGAAAAAATTTAATATTTTTCTTTGACCTAAAGTTATTTGTTATGTTTTAATTTTGGACACTTAGTGCTTTAGAACATTTGTTGAATGAATATTAGATATGATTAAATACTGTAAAATTAATGATTAATAAAAAAATAAATTCATCAACTCTTAATAATGAGTTTGAGCTCTATGAATAAAATCATACCATGAGGAGAAAAATTAAATGAAAGAAAAAATAAGTTTATTAAGTCATGTAAGTTAACTTAACAAGAGTTTGACAATATTACCATACTCTAGAGTTAACCTAGAGCGATAATGATGGAAGAAATTACTATACTATTTTTCTAATCCGGATGTTAAGGAATGTTGTTAAATGCCAACCTTGATTAGTAATTTGATATTATTGACTTAGTATTGAACTTACGAAACAGACACAAACGAGTGTTCTAATCTATGTTAAAGAAATCATTTCAATATTTAATGATTAATTAAATTAGAGAATTTTATATGATTAAATGATTAATTAATTTTCTAAGTGAAATATTATTATATTTTTTGCTAGTATTGAAAATATAAATAATTTAAAATATTTGGTGAAAGAAAAGAAACAAACATAGGAGATCTCGTATTTAGAATTAGGTTTGAAAAATTGTGTCATATAAGTTGAACTTGGTCAATTATTATTTCAATTTCAAATTGTTAGATGGCTAGTATAAGAAAGTAACAAGAAATAATATTTTAAGATGAATTAAAAGATAAGATATAAGAAATAAATTTTTTTAAAAATGGCTTAAAAGATAAGATATAAAAAATAATATTTTAAAATAACTTAAAAGATGAAATAGTGTCATATAAATTGGATTTGATTAATTATTATTTCAATTTTAAATTGTTAAATGATTAACAACAAAAAAATAATAAGAAATAATATTTTAAGATGACTTAAAAGATAAGATATAAAAAATAATATTTTAAAATGACTTAAAAGACAAGATAATGTGAATCGTGATTTTAATTTGATTGGAAATTTATTTTATACCTATAAATACAACTATTAGATGTATATTGATAAATACCATTACCACTTCTCTTCCCATTTGTGAAAGTTATTTTATCTGTGAAAGTTATTGACGAAGTCAGAATCTAAATATGAATACTGATGTAATATTTAACATGTCATCTTTTTAAATATAATTTAAATGTAAAATTGATATTTTTATTCCGCTGTGCGTGTGTTTTGATTAGCTTTTTTTTCTTTCACGTATCTGTTTCAGGGAACGAGCATGGCAGAGGGCGGCGGCAGACACCACCAGAGGGAACAGCTGCCGGTATCATCGGAGGAAGAGGATGCAAATGCTTCGTGGAGACTTAACGTGGAGGAGTTTCGTTTTCCAAACCAAACGCATGATCATCAACAACAGCACCGTTCCTTCACTTTCTGTGGCGTTCTCCTTAAGCCCAGTGAGTCATTCTCTTTTCCCTTTTATTGTTTCTGCATGTTGATGTGTCTAGGTGTGCAAGCCCAATAAGGCATTGGTCACCTAATTCTAATTTTTCTTCTTTTGAATGTCTAAAGTTTCTGTTTTGTGTAAATGGTATGGTTTGTTTATAGTGGTGGTGTGTTAAATAGTGTGGAACTAGGAATGTGCCATTTCTTGAAAATTGATCACTTGATGATACACAGTGTAATGTGTTTTAAACAATTAAGGGGTTATTGTAGGCTTTAAAAAGGCAGGGATATCCCAGTGTTAGTGTAATTTGCTCTTTTTGGACTTTAGATGGGTCTGGTTTTGTTATTGTGAGTGAGGGTATCTTGGTTTGTGCCATTTCAGTGTGTGACTTTGCTCACTCTTTGATTTCTAAAGTGATAAATTCTCTATTTTTTTTTTGTAGAGGGTCTGTTTTGGTCTTTGTGGTTATTATGCATGTGTTGAATACTGTAAATCCAGTTTTCCTTTGAATGTTCAAGCTTTAAACTTTAATGTATTTGCTTTGTGTGACTGTTTCGCTCTTAGTGGTGATGTTAGTGAACACCGAAGAAGTCAGAGCAGTGGTGTTATTATTTGTTATTTACTATGGGCCATGGGGGGAAATTGGGAATGTTTACATAAAGGAAGATCCTTTCATTGTGAATGTGCATCATTGGTGCTTGTATTTGTTAGTTTGGAATAATTTCATGCATTTGAGATGATCAAGTTTAATGGGAATCTCAAGTTCAAAGTGTTTATTACTTACATGCATGATATGTGGCTTCCATGATCTAGTTTCTGAAGTTGTTTGGTTTTTTTTGCCTCAGGAATTAGTTGGTTATATTTTATGTTGTTGATTTGACTACTTACTCTATAACCCACCGTGAACTTGTGTTGTAGGGAAGCAACGCAAAGTGGTAGAATATTATAAGAAACAGGAGAGTCTCCTTGAAGGATTTAATGAGATGGAGACTATGACTGAAACGGGTGGTTTACCAGGAATTCTTACTGAGGTAGATTGTTCTATCACCATTATTTACTTATAAGTTTTCATACATGGAGCAGCACTAACCTGTTTTGACAACAATATCTCAGTGAAAATTTTATGATTTCCCATTAAACAGGATCAACTCAAAGTCTCAAACACATGGAGATGAATGATTAATGTAAATCTTGAGAGAATTCTTCTAAAAAAATGTGCTTAATGTTTCTCAGGATGAAATGAAGCAACTAGCTAAGAGTGAGAGGATTGCTGTTCATGTGTCAAATATATGTAACTTGGTGCTGTTTGTTGCAAAGGTTTATGCATCAATTGCGAGCAGATCATTGGCAGTCATGGCTTCAACCTTGGATTCTCTCTTGGATCTCTTGTCAGGGTTTATATTGTGGTTTACTGCCTATGCCATGAAAAACCCAAACCAATATCACTATCCAATTGGAAAGAAACGCATGCAACCTGTGGTAAGGTTTAATATAAATTAAGCTTCACAAGGTGATTTAGTCCTATAAAGTTTTAGTAAATGCAGTCTAATGTTATATTTTCATAATATCCTGAGAGTGAAAATTAAAGTACTTGATTATTTAGATAATTTCAAAACAGCCATTACATGGTTTCTTAGTACAGCTACATACTAATAAGATTTCCTGGGCAGGGTATCATTGTTTTTGCATCAGTTATGGCCACCTTGGGGTTGCAGATTATTATTGAATCTGGCCGACAACTTATTTCCAAGGTAATTGAGATAAGCTTTTTGTTCAACACTTGTTTTCTTTTTGTTTAAGATTTTGAATTTAGGAAATGTTTTGATAAACTCTTCCAGAAGTATTTAAAGGAGAAGAAAATAAGATAAAATGAATCAAATTCCTTCCACAAGTTAAAATTAACTTGTCCGCCTCAATTTTTTTTAATCTCTCTCATTTAACTTCTTACAAAATTGAGGTGCATAAGTTATTTTTAATTTTTTGAAGAAATTTGATTCATTTTACCTCCTTGTTTTCTTTTAAGTGCTTGTTGAAAACTTTATCCAAACTAACTCTAGTCTTTTGTTTTAGCTATAACAATTTAAGTATCTCTTTTTTCAATTTTCCTGTATATGTAATTCTTACCTTGACACATGCTTTTAATTTTTCTTGTCATTCTTATTCTTACAGGCTAAGCCTGACACAGATCCAACAAAACTGCATTGGATGATTGGGATTATGGTGTTTGTGACTGTAGTGAAGTTCATTCTTATGGTCTACTGTCGAAGATTTAAAAATGAAATCATTAGAGCATATGCACAGGATCACTTCTTTGATGTCATTACTAATTCTGTTGGATTAGCGGCTGCTGTTCTAGCTATCAAGTTCGACTGGTGGATTGATCCAACAGGAGCTATTGTTGTGAGTTCATAATTACAGCTTAGTGCTTGCCTTTGGTTTTCATTATTTTGGTTTCACATATAATTGCGAACACACTTTTTTTATTCTCTCCCTTGACTGTACTTTGATTTTTTAATTAGGTTCACATATTCAACAAGTGTTTTTTTTCTTTTTTTGCATTGAGATCTAAATATATTTTTGGTCCTTGAAAATATTATGATTTTTTGTTTTTAGTCCCTACATTTAATAAAAGAAATTTACATTTCAAGGACTAAAACTGTATTTACCTTTGAGTTGTTTTTCTCTATTTTACTTCAATGGTCATAATCTCCTTGTATGTGTCATTTCAAAATCTTGAAGGGATGTCTTTATGTTACATGATTGTTTGTGTTACAACAAGCCAACTGCTTGATTGAACTGCTAATGATGATATCTGAAT
This sequence comes from Glycine latifolia, assembly GCA_013407115.1. Lineage (NCBI taxonomy): Eukaryota > Viridiplantae > Streptophyta > Magnoliopsida > Fabales > Fabaceae > Glycine > Glycine latifolia. The sequence continues at coordinate 36,173,795 of CM023955.1, forward strand.
GTGTAATGCAGATAGCATTGTATACAATTAATACATGGTCCAGGACTGTCATGGAGAATGTTGGTTCACTCATTGGAAGAACAGCACCACCTGATTTTTTGGCCAAGTTAACTTACCTCACATGGAATCACCATGAGCAGATCAAGCACATAGATACTGTTAGAGCATACGCCATTGGTGCACATTACTTTGTGGAAGTTGATATTGTGTTGCCAGAAGACATGCTTCTCCACCAAGCGCACAACATTGGTGAGACACTCCAAGTGAAGCTAGAGCAGCTTCCAGAAGTTGAGAGGGCTTTTGTGCACATGGATTTTGAGTTCACTCATAGGCCAGAGCACAAGATCATGGTATGATTGTATGCCATTGACAATGGTGCCCCTAAATGATACTTTCTATGTTACGATTCATCATTTGATTGACTCAAAATAATTAGAAATATACTATGTTTTTTTTCTCAGAATATTTTATTGTTGTATTGTTGGATGCACAGTGTATGGGGGTAAAAGATTATAAATGTTAGAATATCATTATAAAGTATTCAAATAATTGTTTTTGTTTTTGGAAAATGATACGTTTGATACTCAAATTGGGTATATACACAATTAGAGTAGGAGATATATAAAAAAGTTAGTAATTTGATCAGACGCGAAGAGAGAAATGATGATGACGGAAATAGAATGTGAAAAAAATATTGTTGATGGTCTTTAGCCAATGTGAGTGTGATGCAATGACTAAGCTTTTACAATAAAATATATTTAGAGGATTTGATTCTTCTTATAAAAAAAAAGAGTGTTTGTAGAAAACCTAAGAAAAAAGTATTTCGAAAAATAATATATTCTCGTAATGCCATTTTTTTAAAATAATACAACAATTCGAGCGTATTAAGGTGAGAACCTTACTATTGTAGGTTGAAAAGAATTTTTATTGTGATAAAAAACTATATATTAATCTTAGTATATAATTTAATATGGTAAATAATTAAAGTTTATGAAAATTTTCTATTAAAAATAAATGTGAGTAATTGATACTTTCTATGTTATGATTCATCATTTAGTTGTCTCAAAATAATTCTCAGAACATTATCGGCCTTGCGAATCATCTTCACATTTCTAATAATCATAGTTGAAACAAACATTAATAGCAACGTTTGAAAATCCTTTGTTTTGCACTTACAATATGAGCATAGCAAATAAAAGATTCAATAGTGCAAATATATCTCTTGTTCATTTTATTTTTCTTCTTATCTTTTTTATATTTTTTATTAAATCATTTGTTATATTTGGCCTTGTCTCTGTCTTCATTTTATGTAATTTTTTTTATATCTTTCTACTCGTTCAGTAAATTTTTTTTTATTAAAGACGAGAGACAGATAGGGGTTAATATTAAATACAATGCATATATAATTTAATAGGAAAAAAAATAGAGATTTTAAAAGGGTTCAGTAAACAACAAAGTGAACAAATAAATTGAAATTTCAAAACTCTTAACACTATATTAAGGGGTTAATACTCCTTATATTCATACCAAAATACTATATTTGTATGTGTATTTGTTATATTGTAAGCCTTTAACAGTTGAATCAGAAAGTATACGCATATGTTTTCCTTTTAGAACAACTTCAACTAAATTTAAAGTAAATTGAAAATAAGAATCAAACCTAGATGAGTTTATCTCGATGACTTGTTTCACCTTAGCCACTTTCTTCATACGAGTGCATGTTCTCTTTGGGGGCATCTTTGTACTCTTCTTATCCTTACCCTTCTTCTTTAATTGACTAACCATTTTTCTAGGATGAGAGGTTTTCTTCTGCTTTTTTTTGCACAGTGCACCACAAAAGCACGAACACCTTAAGTACCATTGTAGGATGCTCATGTAAGTGAAGCAGCCGATGTGCAAATTTTACATTCCGAGACACAAGCCTTGTTGAGAAGGGGTTGAGAGACGAAACGAGTTGAGGGTAAGTGTCTTTGGTCTTCAAAATCGTTTGACGGGTTAACATTTTGAAAAAATAGTGCTCTTAACGATAATTTGAGTGATATTTGTTTGTCAATTGCACATCTTTTAATCAATTCCATGTCATATGATTTCTGTCATTTGTGAAGATCATTGTACATAAAAGAACTCCTTTGGCAGGTTAATCTTACAAGAGGATACCTATGCCTAAAATTAGGTTCAAAAAGTAACTCCTTTGGCAGGTTAGGTTTGAAGCCTGTATCTGTCAATGCTTTGGTTACCCTAGTCATACTAGGACCCAATGTTCAATATAAAGCTAGTTTTTTTAGTCAAACTCATACCCCTTAGCTTATTACCCTATGGTAGGGTGCTAACTTTTATGAACTTAGCTGAATAAGTGTGTTGAAATTTCGGATAATGTTGTAAAGAAAATTTTGATTCACCAAAATGGCTAATGACGTGTTGCAAGCACTGCTACTTATACACTGTGACACACAATAAACCAATATTCTATTGTTTTCAATTAAAAATAAAAAGGTAGCAAATTTGAAGCTCTTTCAATTGCAAATGATCATTTAAAGAAGCTTCTTGCGATCCTTTAACTCCCCAAGGTCCCATAACACACACTTATCATTAACCAAGGCCCAAAAGTAACACTAATAATTGATCAAGTATAAAGATGTCTAATACCTCTTTCTTATACACAATCAATATATAATTGATAAGTGGTAAAATATTAAAAAAAATTATCTTCATTAGTTTTAATTTGTTCCTTCTAATAAGAAAATGATATAATTAGTTTCTTTTATAAATATTTGATCTTATATAAAAATATGTTTAATAATAAAAAATATTTTCTCTTATTACCTTTTGTTTATGCAAATTAAATAATAATATGTAACCAACTAACTAAACGAGAAATGTTAGAAATTAAATATATTTTCTATGTATTTTTTAATATATTTTATAAATTATATATTTTAAAAACTATTTATATATTCATTTTAAAATACATATAAAATTTATATAAAAATTATAGGTATTATATTAAATATATTAATTAAAATTTTTAAGTTACTAATAATTATTAAAAGCATTCAATAAGAAAATATATATTATATAATTAATACGTAATAATTTATTTTTACCCATTTGTACTATTTTATGTTATTCTTTGTTTAATAATTTAATTTTCCCCCCTCATATTAAACTAAAAAATATAAATGTTAATACGTAATAAGATAAAATACATAATAAATTTAGTGCAATAAAAATACAAATACATAGACACAACATCGTTTGTGTTTTCACTAATAATAATAATAATTGATTATAAAATTTATTTTTTAAAAATTTAAACTAAAAAAAAATATTTATTATTATTATGAGTATAAGTATACAATTTTTTAAATTCAAATTACATTTTTTTATTATATGCTCTAATAAATCTTATTCTATTTAAAATATCATCATTATTTTTAAATTTAAGTCAAATTAAATATTTTTTCATTCATATAAAATATAATAGATTGGTTTTTATTTTACACAATTAACTAATTATAGATACAAAAAAATATTTATCAAACACGTTTGTAGAAATTAAATTCCTAATTTAATTACACTAGTATTTATTTCGTGGGGATTTTACGGGTTGCAAATTTGCAAAGCAGAGGCGTCCATTGTATGTCGTGGGCCTTATGGCCCAAAACATATCGGACAGAATCGGAATTTCACGCACTAGGGAAATTAGGGTTTCACTGCTATTCCCTTCCTAACGTTCCCCCTAGCTCCCTATTTATTCCCTTCATTCACTCTCTGTTTACAATTCGTTCAGTCGCCGCTTCTAATTTTTCTTCATTAAAGATTCCCAAAACCCCTCTCTTCCGATTAGCCCTAAAATTTCTCTCGGTTTTTGGTTCCAAGCTTTAATTTTTCTCTTGTTCTCTCGATTTTTGGGGCAGTGATGACATAATTTATATGTACCATCAAACTATGAGAGCTTAATCGAGCTTGTTGATTCCATCTATTTTCTCTGAGCCTTTATTTTTTTTTTACCTTCATTTTCTTTTTGTGTTCAATTTTCGATTTTTTTTTCATTTTATTGAATTTTGGTTTCGGGGAAAAAGGCAACAAATTAGAGTCTCTGATTCGCCTAATCCATGGCTCTTTCAGTGCTGTACGTTGCCGAGAACGATTTGGAACTGAGATTCTGGCATTGGCCATTTATTTTTCATAGGCTTGTGCATTCAGATGTTCCTATATTTTCAATTGTTCCTTTAAAATCCCTTTTTAGTTTTTTTTCCCTTTTACTTTTTGATGAAAACATTTTGTTTAATAATAATATTTTTATTTTTCGTTGAAATTTTTAATTTTTATAATGTTGGTATATTTAATAAAATTGTTCCCATTTGTTGGTTTTTACTGCAATGTTTAAAAAAAACGTTTTGGATTCACTAGTTGAGAACTGATTTGGTTGGGTCATATGATATTATTTGGTGATTTTTTAGGGAATAGGTGTATTGTGAATGCTGTAGATTTTTTAAAATATATTATGATTTTTTTAATGTAAAAGTGAAATTTATGTTATGAGAGCCATAGATTTTTAGTATCGAAAAAGGAGACCTATATATATATTTTTGATATTCGGTAAATGGTTTGCTCAATCATATGCTTTAGATTGTTTTATGCGATGCATGCAATGTGTTTGCAGTTAAACAAGTAATTCTGCGTTGTGGAAGAGTTTGGAAGAGTTAAACAAGTAAATTGGGGGGACTTTTATTTTCAATTTGGTTTGCTAATTATTAAGTTATTTAATTAGATTCTTTAATTATTTAAAATGGTTTAATTGTGTTATTTTTTAAGTATAAATTTTCTTAACATTAACACTTAGTTGACAAAAAAGGACCTTAATGAATCACTTAATAATAAGAGAGGATTTAATTGAACATTAAAATTAAATTAGAGGAGTTAAATAGTTTAGGTTATCTTTTAATCTACCTAAGTTTGTGTGAAGTATAAGTTTTTCTACCAGCGCCTTTCCACACAAAAAATGGTCCAACTTCTCATGCTTGGTCCTTGATTTTGAGCGAGAGAAAAATACTATAGAAGCTAAGCAATTATACCAACGAGGACGATACTATGATTGTTGTAGAAGCTAAACTTTTTCATGAACTTAGATTAAAAGATGATTAAGACTAGATTATAGATGCTTGTAATTTAAGATGATTTATTAATTAATAAAAATAATTGTCTTTCAGTTTAAAATTAACATACAAGGTTTATACATTATTATTGTTATATTCAGAAAAATCAATGTTATTCATTCAATACATCTTGAACAATAGGTATGTTGTGATAGAAGTTTAGCTTCTACAACAATTATGGTACCATTCTTAGTGCACTTCCTTTGCTCATAATCATGTTCTATGCTAGGACCAAGAAAGTGAAATCCTAACATGTCGAACAGCTAACAGGATGTTGAATGACCAACAACTAAGCATCTAAACCAATGAGAATTGGAGATAAGCATATATTTCATGAACTTAGTAAAGGAGAATATAAATGTATCTAATTTAAGATAATGTATTCAATAAATAACAAATTTTCTTTTCATTTAAAATTAAAATACATGGTTTATAAATTATTATTTTCTTGAGGAAAACTAATGCAATTCATTCAATAAATCATCTTGAAGATTAAGTACCTATTTTTTGGTTTAGGCCATCTTTTACTTTAATAATGTCCATTAAGTATAAGCTTAGCTTTTATAGTGCACTTTCCTGTGCTCATAATCACGTTCTCCTTGCCAGAACCAAGCATGTGAAATCCAAACTTGTTGAATGGCCAACAACTTGTTGAATGTCTTTCAATCACAAAAATTAGTCCAACTTCACATACTTGGTCCTGTCATGGAATATGTGATTATGAGCAACTGAAAGAGTACTAAAGCTTCTATACCAAAGAAGATTTGGAGAATGTGATTATGGTTTTGGAGTAAAGTGGTTTTGTTTTAATGTGAGGGTGAAGGGTTGCAAATGTTGGAGAAGCAATTTCTAATGGCTTTTAGCCATAACAAAATGAACCATAATAAATAACCAAAAAAAAAAGACACATGGTAGAAGATGCACATAATCACTTAACAATGCACTCTAATGACACAGACTACAAGTTATAATGGTAGAAAACTTTAGGGAATCTGATTAGTCAATTTTTTTTTTAAATTAAAACCCAAAATTTGAAAAGGTTCGGAACTAAAAACTTAATTAATTCTTTAATTTATGAAAATTTTGAGTAGAAAAAATGAAAATTTATATTTTACTAGGTAAACATATTAATGATATTTAAAATCATATTTACTTAATTTGGTTTGAAGAAACATAAAAACTAAAATTACACAACTCAAATCAAATTGAAAAACTAAAAATATAATTATTTTTTTACTTAATATTCAATGTAATTAATATCAACATAATCATTGTTTGATAAATTTTACACGATATCTATTTATATTCTGTAAAATAATTTTTCTAATATTAATAATAATAATATATAAACTTTTCAATGATTTCATTTATATAATTGAACATTACATGGATCCCAAACTACTTAATATTAATATAATAATACTGATGGATCTGAATGAGGCCCAAACAACTAGTTATGGAAAACTATAATAAGAAAAACCCCAATCAATTTAAGTGAGCAAAGGATATTTTGAAATAAAGTTAGCATTTAACAAGTAGTTAATTTTTAAGTAAATAATTAAAAGTAGGTTAGAAATAACAATTCTAAATTAATAATCATTATGTTGACCATTTATATTTCCTAATTTTCCTATTAACATATGTTATTAATAGGGTTTAATTTCAATTATATGCAGTTAAATTAAATTACAAGTTTTCTCTTTGCAACAAAAAATAAAATAAAATTATAAGTAAATATAAAAATGACAGAAAAAATGGAAAAGTTGGAAATGACAAGTGTGCATTATCAAACCGTGTGGGACCTCAGGGTCCGAAGTAGAGTCAAAGAGGATCTATTTCAAGCAAAGAAGGAAGCTCCTCTTTTTGTAGCTAAATTCTTGTAAGTACCAGTATTTACATGTTCACTGTACCAAATTGTTATTAATATTCACTCTGCTGTGATTCTCTTTCAACTTTACTTTCAGACTCAGATTCATTCTCACAATCCAGTTTGTACCATCAAAATCCGGTTTTCAAGTGCTACTATACCAAGATAACATCGAAATGGAGTGTACAATAAAACAAGATGTTACTGAAGTAATTTTTCTTTCTTTCTCTTTTAGCTCTTCTGGTTATGAACTTATTTAGTAATAAATAATTGCTTCACCCTTATTTCTTGCTTTGTGAAGCTAATTGCAAACACTCCAATGGTGTATCTGAACAAAGTTGTGGAAGGTTGTGTGGCCCGCATTGCTGCCAGGTTGGAATTAATGGAACCCTGCTCAAGTGTCAAAGACAGGTGCAAAGGAGTTTACTGTTTTTATCTGTCATAAATAATGAGGCATTGTTTCTTTTCTATGTTTAAGATGTTTGAAAATTGCCTGCAATATCGTTGTGTAATGGGAATAGATGTTGGTGAAGTGATTTTTCTTTGTGAAATGCTAAAGAGGCTGGCTATACCAATCATTGGGACTTTATTTAGAAAGAGAACTTCTAACTGTTTCTTTTGGGGTGCAGGATAGCATTAAGTATGATCAAGGATGCTGAGGACAAGGGACTGATTACACCAGGAAAGGTTGGCAATAGAACTCTAGCATGATACTATTTATGAATTTAGGTCCTCTTTGGATAAATTTCTCAGTAAGTACTTAAGAAGAAAACAATACGGTAAATTGAATTAAGTTTCTCCCATAAGTTAAAATTAGCTTATGCATAAGCTAATTTATGGAAGTCCTTTCATTTAACTTCTCAAAAACATGATTTTAACTTTTGTATAAGCTAATTTTAACTTATGGAAGAAATTTAATTCGTTTCTCTTTTTTATTCTCTTCTCCTACAAGTATTTATTGAGAAATTTTATCCAAATAGGTCCATAGTTTTTGTGCCATTGTTCCCCAATAATCAATCAGGTTTAGTCAAAGTGATGCTGTGTTTTTAAGTTCAGATTGTTGGGTTTCTTAGATGAGATTTTTTTTTTTGTGTGTTTTTTTTAATGGTTGTGGACATGGTTAAATTAAACTGGTGGAAGACTGTGCTTGTTGAGACTACTAGTGGAAACACTGGCATTGGATTAGCATTCATTGCAGCACTTAAAGGTTATAGGCTAATCCTAGCAATGCCGGCTTCAATGAGTCTCGAGCGGAGAGTTGTGCTCCGTGCTTTGGGAGCTGAGCTGCATCTCACCGATCCTGCTAAGGGCTTCAAAGGTAGTCTTCAAAAGGCTGAGGAGCTACTGAGGGAGACACCTGATGCTTTCATGCCTCATCAATTTGAAAATCCTGCAAACCCAAAGGTAATTTATCTTGAATGTATTGAGATATAGTATGTGATCTTCTGATGACACTTCTGTCACGTCCTTGTAGATTCACTATGAAACCACTGGCCCTGAGATATGGAGAGATTCTGGAGGTAAAGTTGATGCCCTTGTAGCAGGTATAGGAACTGGTGGTACAATAACAGGTGCAGGGAAATTCCTCAAGGAGAGAAACCCAAAAATCAAGGTTCCTGTTCTTGTGAACACTTGCTTGTGAATGGAAGAGAGTCTAAATGCATGTAATTACCTTCATTGCTAATGCTATGTGTTTTCATCAAGGTCTATGGAGTGGAACCAGTTGAAAGTGCAGTCTTGAGTGGAGGCCAGCCAGGTATGTTACTGGCTTTGTAAATGGTGTACCTATCTTATTGCTCTTTATTGTCCCATTTTCTCTCCATGTATAACGTCTACAACAGCACTTCAACACTTTTACCTCTTGAAATCATCAAAATCTTCTAAGTTGTCACTTCATAAGATTTTAATCTCTTGTTGACTTTTTATATCTTTATTTCAAATGATCTTCAGATTGTAAGCTAGTATGTATCTTGGTTAGTATGTTAGAACACCCATGACCCAACCAAACAGTTGGTGCAATTGACTGAGTTCAGTGAGTTGCCCCTTTGATTAAGATCATAGTGGACTATTTAAAGCCTATTGCCTCTCACATTCTTCATCTATTTAATTGGATTAGGAACGTTTTACTAATATTTTTTGGTATCAATCATAGAGGGTGATGCCATTTATGCATCATTACTTCTATCAGAAATAAAATTATGATTTCAATTCCTGATATTTTTTAAAAGCATTAATCTTTTCCCCTATCAACTTTTTGAGGTGAATTTCATTTGGTATTCCTTTCTTTTCAACTTTGTGAGGCAGTACATCACTTAGTATTTTACTTTCAGACTGACATCTGAATTATGCTAATGCTATATTAACTGGACATGTTGCATGAATGTGTAAAAGGAGGGCATCTGATTCAGGGAATTGGTGCTGGTATTGTTCCTGCTGTGCTGGATGTTAATCTGCTTGATGAAATTATTCAGGTTACTATAGATATATGGGATTTTAGTACTACAATTCTGTTGAAAGTTGTGTAATTGCCAATGGAATTGGTTACATGAATGTTATGATTCTTATAGATTATCATATATTGTAGTGGAAGGATAAATGTTATAAGGTCTCATATAAATTATGGAGATACGGAGCTGTTAATGCTGGCTGTGTTGAAAATAGTGATAGTATTTAGTGTTACATCGTAAGTATTACGATCATGAAATAGTCACTGTTTGAAAAAATAACAAAAAATAGGGGTTAACAAAGCGTTGGAAATTTAGGATCATATGAAATAATCTTTCCCCCTTATTGTTGTTGTAGATATATTTATTCATTTTAGATGTATGTGAATACAATCTGCTGAGTGCATATAACTCAAGATTGCTCAGTTAATACAATCTGCTCAAGTGCTTTTGTTCAATTTTGCAAACAGCATCACAGTAAGTTTGATATACTGTGTCAAGTGTGTTTTCCTTGGTTATTCACCTTCCGAGAAAGGGTGTAACTAATCACCCTTCTAATCATCAGTTTTTCAAATCTAAAGATGCGATCTTCCATGAAAATGAATATTTCTTTGTTGTACCTCAGCTTCAAGGGAAGTGTAATCGGTTGGCCAAGTTGTCTAAGTCTGGGAAATTAGATTTAAATCTTCCCCCTCTTGAATTTCCTTTGCATTCGAATGCAGCTAAAGGCACTTACTGTAGTAATACTACCTCCCCTAAGTTGGGTACTGATGATCTGAAACTATGCCCACATCACTTCTTCATGCTGCAAATGAACCAGCAAGTATATTCAAACTTGTCTCACACACTTCCCTGAAAAAAAAAAAAAACAGCTGAATTGCTGAAACAATCACATGTACTAAGTATGTTACAATTTACATGTATAACTAATTCAAGGACCTCTCAACTATGAGGAAATCTGCCAGTTGATATTTGAATTGAAAAATCTAATGGTGATGTCTCCGGATAAGATCTTTTCGATGAAGGTGGCAATCTATCTCAATGTGTTTGGTCCTCCCGTAAAATACTGGATTTGAGACAATATGGAGGGATATCTGATTGTCACAAATGAGCGTCATAAGTGAAACATCCCCAAACCTCAGTTCCTTGAGAAAATGTACGAGTCAAAATAGTTCACAAGTGGCTAAGGCCATGGCTCGATATTGTACTTCTGCATTTGATCTTGCACCAACATTCTGTTTATTGCTTTTCTAAGAAGTTACATTGTCACCAACAACTACAAGAATGCAGTAACCAGCAGTGAATGTTCTATCATTAGGAGTGTGTGCCCAATCTGCATTATAGTATTCCACGACTCAAGTATGACCTTTGACTTCATATAAGAGACCTTTCCTTAAAGTTCCTTTAATATATTTTAGCATGCAAATTATTGCATCACAATGTCTTCATAGGGAGAGTGAGAGTTAAGAATCTGACTTGCTACACTGACTACTAAAGAGATATCTGGTATCTAGACGAGTAATTTAGCTTCGCAGGGTCTTTTGAATCCTTCTAAATTTAAGAATGTCTTGCCTGAGTGTTAGGTTATATATGAGTGCCTACAGGCTACAGGTTTAACACCCATCAACCTTGTCCCCTCTAAGATGTCCATTGCATACTTTCTTTGGGGAAACGATAATACCATTCTTGGATTTTGCCACCTATATTCTCAAGAAATATTAAGTCTACCAAGATCTTTTGTCAGAAAATGTCAATAGAAATGTTTCTTACCAGTGCAAGGCCATGTTGATCACTACCTGTACTAACAATGTCTTGGTGTACACAACTAAGCAAATACATCTAGTGGTTGAATGATGATAAAAAATTGAGTGATTAGCTTCACTCTAAGTTATGCCAAATTGCTCCAAGCCATGCCCTAGGGGACTACGGAGCATACAATGATTTCCAAAGATGAAAAACTAGCCTAGCAGACTTCCTGAGTAACAAATCCAAGAAGCTGCTCTATACAAACCTCTTTTGCTAGATCACCATTGAGAAAAACATTTATAAAATAAAGCTAGTAAAGAGGCCAATGGTAGATAACAGCCCTGGACAAGTATAATCAAACATAGGCAATCTTAAGCCATGACAGAAAGTGTCACCATAGTCTAATCCAAAATCCTTAAGCTGGTTAACTTTACCATTAGGGACAACCTTTATGGTGAAAACCTACCTACATACAAAAATAGTCTTCCCTAAGAGGAAGAGGAATGAGGTCCTAGGTTCACTGCTATGAAGTACACACATCTAGTCTTCAACCATGATGTTAAGAAACATCAACACACATCTAAGAGAAGAGAGAGAAATCCACAAGCTAGTGTGAGAGGTCATTTGAGTAGTGGAGAGTGTCTTGTGAAGTGAGAAGTGAGTGTTTATCATTTCCTATAACTTTTTAGTGGTAAGATACTTGGATTTGTAGTGTGATACACATTTGGGTATTCCACAAAACTTGTAATCTTGTTGAGAGAGTGAATACTTTATTAGAACATTCTCATACATGACATACATGAAGGCAAGAGGTGTTGAACTGCATAAATTTTGTGTCTATTAATTTCTCTGTGGTATGCTTTGAGTGTGTTCTTATGATTACATATGTAGATGTAGATGATATTAGTATCCTAGGGAACTGGGAATCATTTGAATGAGAAAGAAATATTGAAGTAGAGACTAGCACCTAAATTTGAAATATAAGATTTAGGAAGAATAAAATAATCTCTTGGCAATTGAGTTTATACAAGCCACATATTATTAAAGGAAGCTTGTTCTTGTTTTACTGAATGAAACAGGGAAATTAGGCTTGGAGGTGCTGAAGTTCCCATTGAGTAAAACCATAAATTGTAAGTGAAGAGGAAATTTAGTCTTAGGAAGAAGGGAAAATTAGTTAAGATAATTACTCTGTTAAGGAGTTAGTTAGTTAGAGGGGTTTATCAAATATAAATAGGGGAAGAAGGATAGGAGAGAGGGAGATCTATTCATTTGTAGATTGAGCATTAGCTCTTTGTGAAAGGAGAAATCCTTTGTGAATGGGAAACCCTTGGAGGAGTTATCTCTCCTATATCTAGTTCTTCTCATCCTATTAAATAAAATTCCTTTTTTTCTTTGCCATTTCAATTCTTGGTTCCTAACAATTGGTCTGACCTGCTAGATCTTCGACGGAGAGCTAGTGTTAGAGATGGAGGAAGTGCAAATTTGGGCTAAGGTTGAGCTGCCAGTGTTCATGGGGACAGACCCAATTTGTTGGATTGCTAGGGCTGAAAAATTCTTTGATGTACAAGAAATTCCTTTGTTCAATAAGCTGCAATATGCATTCATGAGCATGGAGGATGCTGTGACACATTGGTTATACATTTGGAGCCAAAAGAACCCAGATTCAGATTGGCAGTCATTTTCCACATCTTTGATCGAAAGATTCAGAGATCGCTATGGCTACCATGTCTTTGAAAGATTGAGTATCTAGAAGCAAGAAGAGCAAATTGAAACGGAAACCCACATAAAAAAAGGGAGACTTCCGTAGAGTTCTTGAAAGAGAGGACCAACACTTCAGAGTTGAAACACATGTGGGTCCGAATGCAGTGGAGCTAAGGCTAGTTCTTTGACAAGAAAGTTGGAACTACCTTCTTTGATAGAAGCATAGAAGGGGGAACTGATTTAAAGGGTAGCATTTTTGAGTGTGATAGTGACCCATTGAGTCCAAAAACAGAAGTAAAGAAGGTTCAATAATCAAGAACCACACCCTTTGTGGTGGAGAAGAAACCAAAGATGATGTAGCAAAATTAGCAAGAGAAACAAAGATTGAAAAGGTTATGGAGGAAGAAGTTAATCCATCGATAAAGAGGGAGAAGCAAAAGGAAAATAGAGTGATGAATGTGGGCTGCGAAGACGATTTTCTTGATAACCCACTAACAGATTTGATCAAGAAGGAAGTTGAAGCTGGTGATGCAACCAAGCCTCATTGTTTTCAAGATTCAGATTTCCATACAAAGATTGTTATGATGAAACATAAATTGCTCATGAAGGTGGTTGGAACATCAATAGTGTTGGAATCTTGGAATGTCAACTTGCTGGGTGAGCTTTTAGCGTTAAATTTTGTTGTGTCAATGGATGATAGCTCAACGATGTAGCCAAGGCAGAAGGGAGGTACAGAGACAGTCATGATGATTCAACTAATATGGAGTTCACCCTCATCCCCACCACTATCGAAGCCGCCGGACTTGAGTTTGCATGAAGTGGCCAGCAGGTTCATAGTTGATCCCCCATGGAGGGACACCAAAGAGGCTCATATTGTTATTGTAAATGATTGAGTTCTAAAGGATGAGAAAGAGGAAAGGGAACTTTTGGAATTCTACCAAGTATGTCCAACTTTTTACATAATGGGTCTGGGTATGCATAAAAGAGGAGCAGAAAATTGGATAATATGCCAACCAAACTCATTCTGGGATTTAATTGGAAGATCCCAAGCCTATGGCAGGAAAGCACCAGAATGCTATCAGGAAAGGCAGATGAAGATCTTGGTGATGAAGATGAGCCATGGGATCCAGCTTCCACAATTCCAACCAGAAACTTGGAGTTTAAAATGGGTGGCAAGATTTATACCACTAAACTTGGATGCCGGTGTAGCTGATGACATGATTATAGAGAAGAGGTGGAAAAAGATTGCTGCATCACCCATGGAGGTCCAAATTAATCAGAATTTGCTTTCATCCCAACCTCCACTGGAGCCACCAAACTCTACCAGCATGCAAGGAAGTAGGTCATTCCCAGTTAAGCTATAATGAGTACAATTGTCTTCTAACAATCGGGGAAAACTTGAGGATATGTGTCATTTTGGTGTGTAATTCCAGTTTTCAAATTCCAACCTTGAGGACAAGGTCGATTTTTAGGAGGGGTGTAATGTTAGGATATAAGGAGAAGGGAAGATTAGTTAAGATAGTTAGTCTATTAATGATAGTTAGAGGGGATTATTAGATATAAATAGGGGAGGATAGAGAGGGAGATATGTTCATTTGTAGATTGAAGCTCTTTGTGAAAGGGGAAATCCTTTGTGAAGGGGAAACCCTTGGAGGAGAGTTATCTCTCCTGTTTTCTGTTCTTTCTCATCCTATTCAATAAAATTCTTTCTTTTCTTTGCTATTTCAATTCTTGGTTTCTAACAGAGAGTCATATTGGTTATAAGGCTATCAGAGACTAACAGGAAGATTAATTTACTTGTCTAAGACAAACCAAATTTAGCCACTGATATTCTAGTTGTTAGTCAACTTATGCATGATATGTAGGAAAGGAACCTAGAAAGAGTATACTGAATTTTTCAATATCTTAAAACTACCCCTGAAAGTTGGTTGTTATTCCAGAAGGGTTGAGGATTTATCCATGGATGGGTATACCATATATTGACACTTATTATGATGGGTCGGTTATAGATAGGAGGTCAAACTCCAGCTACTATATGTTTCTTGTTGGGAACCTACAAACTTAGAGGATAGGAAAACTAAACTTTGTGGCTTGGTCAAGTGTAGAGGCTGAGTTTCAAGCCATGGCACAAGGAATTTTTTAATTACTTTGGTTGAAGATTGTTATTGATGATTTAAGGATAAAATGCATTCCCATGAGACAGTTAATAAATCTTCTTTTTGTATTGTTCACAATCTAGTTCAACATGACAAAACCAAATTGAGATTGTTTGTTGTTTCATAAAGTAGAAATTAAATAGTGTTTTGATTGCTACTACATTTGTTTTCTCAAATTTTCAATTTAGTAAACATGTTACTTAAAAGTTTCAGAACGTCAGCTGTAATCCAGGAATATATCCATTCACCAGCTTGTGGGGAACTGTTGTGAGGTCTCACATTGATTATATAGAGATGCGAAAGTGTTAGCAGTGATGGCGTTTGAAATAGTGTTTAGTAAAGTGAAGGAAGTATTAGGATTATAAAATTTAAATTGTAAAAAATAACAAAGAATAGGTTTAAATGAAGCATTGAAAATTTTGGATCGTAAATATTTTCCTTCCCATTTTTCGCTCTTGTAAATATAGGATGTGCTTATTCTTTGAGGCATACAAATACAGCCTGCTAAGTTCAAATCACTCAAGCAATTCACTAAGATCATCTCATTTTTTCCTAGCCCTGTATCAATTGTAAATGAGATTCAAAGTTTCAAACAAATTTTATACATTTGTTTTCATTATTTAGATGTTCACTGAAGGTTATAGATTCTTATAAAACATAAAACTGCAAATAATTTTCTGAAACTTTCCTTATGATTATTTTTCTGTGGAAGGATTTTGACCATTGGTTTTCAACTGTTAATTTTTTTCAGGTATCAAGTGAGGAGGCTATAGAAACTGCTAAGCTGTTAGCCCTGAAAGAAGGTTTGCTGGTATGGCTACAGTTATATTCCATTCTTTTTTTTTAAAATTAAAATATTGTATTACGATATTTTTGTTTTGGCCATTATGTGTATAACTGTGGAACTTCAATGCTATTCAACTATTTCTATCTAGTTATGCTGACTTTAAACTGTTTTCACTTCTAATAGGTAGGGATTTCATCTGGAGCAGCAGCAGCTGCAGCAATTAAACTGGGAAAGAGGCCAGAAAATGCTGACAAACTCATCGTTGTAGGCCCACTTATCTGGATTCTTGATTGACATGTATTATGATTATGATATATTGTTTAGCATTCACTTAAAGTACCCTACAACTTCATGTCATTATTCTGTATATATTACTTGGAAAAGCATGGTGCATTGTATGTTTTTATAATGGCACACACCACGGAGAATACTTGAACCTTCATGTGCATTGAACTGGTGACAAGGGTCTTTAGTCATATCACTGGGGAAAGATGTATTAAAATTTAATCATATCTGTATCATGAATCCTCATTAATCATCTTCTAATAATTTTTGTTGCTGCAGGTGGTGTTCCCTAGTTCTGGAGAGCGCTACCTCTCTTCTCCATTGTTTGAGTCCATTAGACAAGAGGCAGAACAGATGACATTTGATTAGAGAACTGTGACCAGCCCTGTTGCTGGTTAAGAGATTTTGAGTCACTTGTGAGTTTTATTTACGAAATTCAAGTAATAAAGAGTTGTGCTGATAACTAATTTTGCATCCGTACTAGTGTAGAACTGTAAAGTAGGGACTAGCTCCATTCATATATTGACATATAGGGCATTTCAAAATCATGGCTAAGTTGGTTGCATGAGGTGATTTCTTATTAATCAAAATATTTGTAGCATTAGTCAAGTTTAGAAAGAGATCATGAATATGTAATGGTCCTGGTTAAAGTCCTATTGCTTAAACAAATTATGTTGTACAATATCAATGCTGGAGGCAATTTCAATACTAAAAATCTGAAGCTTGACACCTGAGCCAAAACTACAATTTTAAAACACATGTATACTTGACCCAAGAGATAAGGTGTCCCTAGTTACATCCAATTCAAGAATTGGATGCAGTTTTGAGTTTTGACGTTGAATATGCAAGGAGATGGACTACTAAGCGTGTGTTTGGATTACGGTTATAGAAGTGTAGTATGATTGAACTTTGTAAACTTATGTTTAGTTGTTTAATGTAACTTAATCTATGTTTGGAGTTTTCTAAGTTCAAGGGAAAAGGAAGAGAGTAGTTTTAAGGTAAATCTTAGTTTGGGTGAAGTCACCTCAACTAAACCGAAAAAATTATTTGTCAAAAAAGCAAACATAACTTTTCTTGAGGTGTGACCTCAATTTAGGTGTCCAAACGTGGTACCAAACCCACACTATTACCCTAATTAGTTTCTAACTCACCCGAACTTTTCTATTGTAACATCCCATTGTTCAAGACTTTTCTACCTTAAAAATGGGTTTATTATTAGAGTTTGCGGAAAAACTAGACGAATGAGTTTATGAGAAAGTTGAGATGCATAAATTTATTTTAATTTAAATTTATGTAAGGATTTATATTAAGAGATTTTTATTGAAATTGGGTCATATAATTGTACTCTTATAAATTATATTGTTCTCTCGTTCTTTCTTGGGTACCATTAAACAACAATAGAGTTCCAATAGAACCTATAAGAAAGAAAAAAATGCCATAGTACGTGGTATCCAGAAACGGAATGTGCTCCCTCTTTTTTATTGGCTCTTGAAAAGAATTCAGAACCTTGAAGAATATCCACTTCAGAATTCCTTTGGGGAAGGACCCTCTTTGTATTCTTCCCTCTGCTACATTTCTGTTTATTTTGTCATTTCATTTTCAATACTACGAAACCTTATCTAAAACAGCATTAGCATGTTATGCATCTTACCCTTCAATCCAAGACACAGCATGCAACGGGAACCCACCCCTCACATCAACAAATCAATGACAGTTATTTCACAATAAGAAATGCTAAATTGCTAATAGCACACTCTTTTTTAACACATTTTATTTCTTATCAAGTGAAATTTACATGGATTTCATTCTTTATTTGATGAATCTCATTCCTAAACTAGTAGGATTAATGTGAATTTTAACCATTGAAAAAATATATTTAAAAGAGTTACGAGCACTTTCTTTGACATTTTAGCATAAGATTGCTTTTCTGGAATTTGGGGAGTAGTTATACAATTTAGTCGAAGAAACTCTCAAATCAGAAGTGTGTGTTTATTTATTTCATATTTGAGGAATACTTTTTCTACTCAACACCACTCGTTGAAACAATATTTACTTTTATCTTTAAGATAAAAATAGTTATAGAACGTGTTTGAATTTGACTATTTCAGATTCTTTTCTTTCCTCCTTTAAATCAATGAACACGGTCTTTATGTTTCAACTGGATCTTTTAATAAAATTATGTTTTGCTGTTCAAAAAATAAAAAAGAGCACTTTCTTTACTTTTTAAACAAAATGATTCACGAAATGTGTTGTGGGATATTTAGCTTTTGGTTAAAACATCAAATTCATGCATGTCTTGACTCTGTCTAATTTAGACCAAAAAAGTGGCTATTCTGGTTAACGATGTAGATTTTGATTCCTCGTATGAACTGTAGAGCAGAATTTCGTGCTTCAAATATTATATCCACCACTCCTTTTGATGATTTGTTGATCCACAACACGAAACCAAAAAAAGAATTCCAAACATGTGAATTATTTTAATTTCTAAGCACTAAAGTATCAAAGTCAAGAAAACGAATTCGAAGAAAATGTTCCACCTTTGAATAGGAGAGAAGGCGAAAAACCAACAAGAGTTGGACATATAATAAACAACACACATCCAAGGAAAATATTGAAGTGCATACTTTTGTGTAATATTATTGGTAAAATAGTAAATATTCACTTTAGAATTAGAGATTAAAAAAGTGTAAGTCATTTTAGTTTTTAACTTTACAAAAGTTTTGTGTTAGTCGTTGATTTTGTCTATTTTTATTATTATTATTATTATTAAATACCATTCATTTTATACGTTAACTAGAGAAAACAAACACTTCGTGCCTAACTATTTTTTCATATATATATTTAAATAAAAAGAAAGATAATAAAAGTTAGTGGGTGATTTGTAAAAGTAGTTATAGGAATAAAATAGTAACGTATAAAATATGTACACCAAAACACCTTATTTCCTTTATATAGAATATATATAGATTAAAATATCAGTGAAAATATAATAAATAGGAATAAAATATATGATTTTATAACATTTTATAAAATATTTTTTTATGAGGAAGGATTAAATTACATATATATAACTTTGACAACTATTATATTATTCTATATCTTTCAATTGAATAATGTTTTCTTAAAATTCATTGTTGGATTGTAAGTCTCTTTCACATGGATTACATATACAAAATTTCATACTATTTTAAAGTCATTTATTATCTCGTTCATATAGATTAATATTGATGTAATATAAGCATTTCAAAATATACTAAAATATGAATTATTTGATTACTTTCTTATTGTTGTTCAATTTTGACAAAATTTAACACAACAATCTTGATAATATGTACATATAATTCAACGGTTAGATCAATAAAAATCATATTTTATATCAAGTTATAAAAATAATATAATAATTATCAAAGTTACACTAATATAATTTTGTCCTTTCTTTGTTCTATAATAAATTTAAATACTAAATCCATAACAAAAGTAAAGGTTTACTAATCTTAACCTTACCTAAGTTAGTTTCATATAATAGAATAATAACAATACTTATGATGACGTCCTAGTAAAGAAAGGAGCAAAACCTAATTCTTGTTTCTCCAAGTATGAATAAGGATACAAGTGTCCAGTGTTGAAGTTTGAATTTAACATTTTATGTAGTGCTTCGAGCACAGATTAAATTAATTTATATGGTCAAAGTAGCAAAAAGACTATTTGAATTAGCAAGCAGCGGTAAAATATAACAGTTAATTAATTGAAATTTGTTCTATAATATGTGACCATAACTAATTGTACAAGCACTAGAATGATATTATGATGGTGAAAAATGTACGCGTTCCTTCCTTAAAAGTACCTTTGAACTGATCGTAAAAACTTGGGATGAACCCTCATTTTTATTTAATTACGGGATAAGGATTTAGAGGTAGAAATGTGTTGCTACCCTTTCTACGTGTAACCTACGCTCTCAAAAGAAAAAAATACAAAATAATAACATGCGTTTGTCAGGTGTAGTATTAATTGACCATATTTTAAAATGTGTTAATTATTAAATTGTACTACCATTTAAAAGTAATTTTTAAACCTATATTGGTTTAATCACAAACTTTGTGAATCACGTTTAAAGATTTTGAGAAGGTTTGTTAGGTTTAACTTACGTGGCTGCGCGCATAAATAAATATTTGTGATGTTGTATGTTAACTACTTATGGAGCGCTTGAGTAGTCCTAAAGAACTAGCACTTATATGGATCCAAAATGCAGTATTTATGTGTGATTATATATCTAGCTCATCCAAAACGTGTGTCTCTAAGCATATCAGCTAAAGAAAGAAACCACATATAATCAAAATAATGATAAAGATTATATATATTTAAATAAAGTTTTTTTATGAATAAAAAGAGGGTAAAATATTGAGACTACATATTAATGAATGATGTGCAAACAATGCTATCTACACCATATCTGACTTAAACCTCAAGACATTATATATATATATATATATATATATATATATATATATATATATATTATAATTACCATTGGTATATTATTCAACTTTCAACATGTCCATCTTTATTTAATGAATGATTTTTATTCACACTTCCAACAAATTTAATTATTTATATATATATGATTTTATTTTATAAAAATGATAATATGATTAAGATGAACATCTCTTACGGACTTACGGTACACATAATTAATTACTTTATATAAAATGTGATTTTTATTCATCTTATCATTAAATTATAATTTTTTCAAAGAAAAAAAATCATTAAAATATAAATATGTATTCTCTTGATTATTTATAACATATTTTGTGAAAATCAAGAAATTATCAATAGATAATCAAATTATTATTCATGTTTTTATATATTTAAAAACATATCTTATTTCAATTTTAATGTATATTAATGGAGCATTAAATAATTTTAAAATAATATAAATTTTTATAAATATAATTTATATAATAAATTTTAATATAATAATACATTTTTAAATAAAATTATCTCATAAATAAGGCAAGAATTGGTATAACTCGGTATATAAATGCGCACGCGTGCTGTGTACCATCTCAATGTATCCCTCCTTAGTCCCTTGCTAAGTAGTTACGAGCTACGACTAAGAACACTACTTATGAGTTATAAGGACATGCTTTTGTGACCAAACCACTTATTTTGTCTTTTATTTTTTTTTTAATTTAATTTTTTATTTTTAAAAAGTTTTATGATTTTTTATTTTATTTTATTTAGTTCAATTTAATATTTTATCTTTATAAAATTTTATTTATTTATTTTTCTTCAGTTTTGTTCTTCAATTCAATTAAGATTGACAATTCCACTAATCATTTAAAAATAATTTAAAAAAAAAATAAAGTGTAGGGAAATGAGAGAAAACTAAAAATAATATTTTTAAATGATTAACAAATTTAATCTTAAATAAATTGAAGAATGAAATTGAATAAAAAAAAAAGTAAAAGATCAAACTAAATAAAAAATAAGATATATAATCAAATAAACTTTTTTAAGAAAATAAAAAAAATAACATAAAAGAATAAATTGATTTTTTTAAAATATAAAATATCAAACTAAAAAAAAATAAATGAACAATGAATTGTTCATTTAACCTTTGTGTTTTGGCAGATAAAATGCAATATTATAAAACGCAAGGGGTCAATACGCAAAATTGGCAACATTTGTCTCTATTCATCTAAATTTCATGG
The DNA here is from genome assembly GCA_013407115.1 of Glycine latifolia. Lineage (NCBI taxonomy): Eukaryota > Viridiplantae > Streptophyta > Magnoliopsida > Fabales > Fabaceae > Glycine > Glycine latifolia. The sequence continues at coordinate 36,195,651 of CM023955.1, forward strand.
CCATGTTCGAAGCCACTCAAATACAAAATACTAAGTTAACAACAGCCTCAATTTGCGTCAGCACCAGAAACAACTCACAGACACAAAACAGAACAACACAAATACAAACGCAAATCTCTTCTGCTCTCTCTCTTTCTCTCTCACACACAGACACACACGCACACAAATGAAAAAAAGCTAACAATAATAATATCTTTGCAAACCATTAAGGCCATGGCTTTTCTTCTCCCCAACCTTCAACCTTCACTGTTATCTCAATCCAAATCCAACAAAGACAAAGCAAACCTTCACCAAAGTCTCTCACCTCAAAAACCCACTTCTCAGTTTCCTATATCTTCCACCACATGCTCCTCTTCTTCTCTCCAAACTGCACAAGTTGCACAGGTTAGCACACCACAAGACAAGCAGCAGCAACAGCCAAAGGATGAATTCTACCTCAACCTTGGCCTTGCTGTCAGGACCATCCGTGAGGACCTTCCTTTGATCTTCGTCAAAGACCTCAATTATGACATTTATAGGTATTGTTTCATTCTTTCTCATCCCTTGTGACCATACTTGTCTTCAATTTCTCTTCTCTGTGCTGTTTTTTTCTTTCTAATTTGGAAAAAAGAAAAACAAAATTCAAATACAGTTTCTAGGATTGTGTTAAGACTTAGGACCATTTTTCAATTAAACTTGTTATTTAATCTTGGCAACTATTGTGATATTGTCTTTGTTTTGGTAACTAAATTTGGTTGTGATTAGCTAGATAAAAAATTGAATTTGATAGGAAAGTAATTTCAAAAGTAAGGATCCTTGAACAATTAGCTCCAGCGTTAAAATAAGTAATCTCAGTCGTTAAAGAAAAAATCAACAGTTGATATTACGTGCATATGCATAATAAATCATTAACATGTTAGACTATTAACTAAAATTAGATTTTCATTAGCTCATTTATAGATGCCTTCTCATGTTTTAGAGAAATTATATGAGAGAACTTCTACAAATTAGCTAAAGGAAACCTAATTTTAGCTTATGGAGAAGCTCATTTCATTTTTTTTTTCCTTATTTTCTTTTCATAGAAGTGCTTCTAGAGAAGCTTACACCCAAACAGACCCTAAGTCATCAACACTGAGATTAGATACGTTACCCTCTTTAACTCTAGAGGAGCCAAATCTCAAATGTAATTGTTTACACTAGTGCCTGTCTGTCCACACTTTATTTTTTAGAATTGGACTTTATATGCACTTAGTGAAATTTTCTTCTTTTTTTATATTGAGTAGTTCAATTAAAGAAAAGTAATTGAGTAGGAGGTTGAAACAGAATAGTGGAATGATTTGCAATATCAGTTACGATCCAAAAAAATATAGAGACCAAAAGAGAGTATTGCTATTATAGTGTATGTTTGGTGAGCTTATACAGAGTAAAAGTCCAAAAGAAAGTTGAGAGTAAAAGATACAAAAGAGTTCCTTATCCAAAAGTACGTTGAATACCCTCCAATGAAATTCCAATAGTAATCCAAACACAGCTATAATTGTTATAGATGTAATGTATCTGAGTTTTATCCTTAGTCTTTTTCTGAATGCTATAGCTTTTTAAGGAGGTTTGCATTGCAATTTGGTCATTTCAGGGATGACATAACATTCATGGATCCCTTGAACACATTTACTGGGATTGAGAAGTACAAATTGATCTTCTGGGCATTGAGGTTTCACGGCAAAATCTTGTTCCGTGAGATAGCACTTGATGTGTACAGGGTGTGGCAGCCTTCAGAGAATGTGATATTGGTCAGGTGGAACCTTAGAGGTGTGCCGCGGGTTCCTTGGGAGGCCAAAGGAGAGTTTCAGGGCACCTCAAGGTACAAATTGGACAGAAATGGCAAAATTTATGAACACAAAGTTGATAACTTGGCATTCAATTTCCCTCAGAATATTAAACCAGTTTCAGTTTTGGATTTGGTTACTGCATGCCCTGCAAGTCCAAATCCTACCTTTTTGTGGGGTCCTGTTGATGCATACTCTTCTTCATGGATAGCCTTTTACAAGGCAGTTAGGGAGACATTGGATCAAGAAAGGAGTTTGCTACCACAAGATGGTCTAGCTACATGTTCATAGCTATGTATAGCACTTAATGTTTCATAGGTTATTATGTATACATTAGTGTTTAATAGGCTAGGTATAAATATAATGAATTTGATCCATAGCATAAAATGGTTTTTCTTCAAGGACAAGAGTGTATATAGAAAGGCAGGGATGCAAAATTGTTCATGTTGCACACTTTGTTGTTGGAGGAAATGGGGATTCCTATGTTTGGTAAGCTTATAGCCTTATACAGATGACATATATCTATATGCAGTAATCTTCTGAAATTAATTTTAATAGTTGTTGAACAGAATTGAATCTTGTCTTTCTGTTTTCTCATATAACGGTTGAACCTTATTATGGATCATCCTTATTTAAAGGGGACATTCTATAATCTCTTCTAGACTTGTACTATATTGGTTTTCTATTGCCAATTTCCATTCGAATGTTTGAAACTCAGTTTATGACTTAGGATTTTACTAAAATTTTATTTAGAAATAGTAAAACGACATAAATTGTTCTGTAGAAATCTTTACCTATTTCCAAAGTCTTTTGGACTATTGTTGGTCAGATATGTACACCTGATTCCATTCTCTACTTGATACATAGGCCACACATATTGTTCCTTTCACTTGTCAAAGAACTTGTATACCTATTATGACTATGATATAACCTGAAACAGTACCTTATCCACATTTTTTGCAATTCTGTTATAAAATAGTATATCACAATGATTTGGATGTTTTCATCTCACTTGACTGCGTAATAGTCAGAACAAAAAATGGCTTGTCGATTTTCATTCTGAAAAGTTTAGAAACTTATTACTTTGAAATCCATAGGTGTGTGCATTTTTGTTAAGAGTGCAAACTTATCTAGAAGCAAAAAATGTAATGAGCATATGGTCATTTAAGTCCTCAAACTATCAAACAGTAAGTCATGTTAGTAACAAGGACCTGAGATGGTGTGTTTTGAGTACATGGACTGATTTGAAGATAGTGAGAAAGTTTAAGGAGTAAAGTGGCTATTTACTTGTAACAAAATGTAATTGAATACTTTCTAAATAGAAACCCAGACATATGTCATCTTTGAATCATTACTCTTACATTAAAGTCTTCTATTTTCAAACTTCAATATTTATATGCATTCCTCTTTTTTTCTCTTTTTATTTTATCTTATTTCTCATTTTCTTTCTTTTTCCATTTTTTTTTCCAATTTCCTCGTATTTATCATTGGGCTCATCTACCATCGACGCCAATTAACTTGGATTAAAGGTGCTATTGATGTTGATAAGTACCTTACGAATTTGTCTCTCTTTTCTTTTCTTTTTTATACTTTTTTTTTTATTCCCTTATGATTACTTGGAATTTGTCTATTTTCATGTTTTGACTTTAATGCTTTTGACTTTTTTGTGGTTATGTATGATAATGTGAAAGAAAACATGATTGCAGAACACGTTTTTGCATCTGAGGTCTCGTGAAGTTTAACAATGGACAGAAGTATAGAAACAAGATTGCATCATCTCTTTTTAATAAAACAATGCGATGCCCTATCTAAATATATAGGATAAAGCATCAGATGAAATTTGTCTCATTCGTGGTCACAATATTTGGGCTTTTGCATAACAATATAAAAACCTGTTTGCAATTAATTACTACAAATTTTTATTTTTGATGTGGAAAATTTCACTTGTAGGATATTTAAGGATAAGAAATTATGGACATTTATATATTGAGATGCCTTCTACTCCAGACAAGACTCACTCTCAAAACAGAGAGATACCGTGTGAGCTTGCTACCATGAAAATGCCAAGCAATGTCTAATTAGGTTTCATTTAATGCAACTAACTTTAAAGAGATGCATACTCCTTAAAAGCTGAGGAATTCTAAGCTTCTGAAGTATTTTTTTGGTTTCTTTTCTCAAAACTTTACTCTATAATGAAAATGTTATTTATATACCACCAAGCATGTCACATGGATAAACTGTTGTGTGTGTGAGATTATTTCAATTTAACTAGTGGTTATGGATTCAAGTTCTAAGTATGTAACTACATTAAATACTTAGAGGGAGAGTCACCCGTAATTGTCCTATCTCGATAGAGTATACTTGGGGTCTAGACAAAAAAAGAATATTACATTAAAAAAAATGTTGACATGGGTTTGATTCTCAGACCTTGTGTATGAAGAATACTTAATTGGAAGAGACATAACCCACCTCAGAGAGTCAACCTCTTGCTTTCTTACAAGTTTGTGCCTCTGGGCACCAGTACTTATTGGCAAGTTTGACAGGACTCAACATCCTCTACTTTTATGTTTTATATGACTCAACGTCCTCTGCTTTTACGTTTCATAGGATTCAACGTCCTCCGCTTTTATGTCTCATAGGACTCAACGTCCTCAGCTTTTATGTTTCATAAGACTTAACGTCATCTGCTTTTATTTTTCATAGGACTCAACGTCCTCAACTTTTATATTACATAGGACTCAACGTCCTCTGTTTTTATGTTTCATAGGACCCAACGTCCTTTGTTTTTATGTTTCATAGTACTCAACATCCTCCACTTTTATGCTTCATGGGACTCAACGTCCTCTACTTTTATGTTTCATAGGACCTAACGTCCTTGGCTTTTATGTTTCATAGGACTTAACGTCCTCTGCTTTTATGTTTCATAGGACTTAACGTGCTCAGTTTTTAGTTTCATAAAACTCAAAGTCCTCGACATTTTCTGAAGTTTCTTCATTCTCATGTTGTGATCTTTTGAAGATCACTCGAAAAAAATTAGTGTCTTTGTCTTTACTTATATTTTATTTTCAATAAAGGATAAGTAAAGAGGGGCAGCTGCCATACCCTAATTCTGTCCAGATACAAAAAAAATGAAAAAAATGAAAAAAAAAAAGAATAGAAAGAGGAAAAAAGTCCCAAATGGACCTACTGGGCTCTTTGAGAGCCCATTAAGTCAAGTGAAAGTAGTATAAAAGCACAAAGGAAGGAACAATTAAAAAAATTTACAGAAGAGACACGGATTTCGAAGAAATTTGACACAGACAGGCACGAATCCCAAGGAGAGACCGGACCAACGAACGGGCAACATTTGACATTGTCGTTGGAGAAGGAGGAGTGGTCTCCTAGGTACCTCTCATTCTCTCACTGTCTCATCTTCTTCCCTCCTTTATACTTCTCTTTCGTTTCTTTTTCTTTCTTCTCTTTTGCATTTTGCTTCGTTCCTTTTTCATCTCTCGGATGGGTAAGTTGGCCGCCGGCGAAACCTTGAGGATTGTTGTGGTCTTTTGTTTGATTTCATCTCATTGTAGCTTTTTCACGTTCCTCCTTCATCTTCACATTATGCTTACATTCTTCTTCTTTTTCTCTTTTTTGGGGATAACTCTGGCATCCACTACGCGCCACACCCAGTGGCAGCCTCGCGCTGCCAGGGGGCCATGCCTCCTCTATGGAGGCTCATCGCCCTTTCCCGCACCGTTTTGGCTGCTGCAGCAGCAAAGGGTTTGCAACCCTACTACTAAATGTGGGTTGGGCTGGGTTGCTCTGACCCGGTTCCAACCCTAGCCCTAAAAAAAATTATTTTAACTATTTGCACCTACAAGTTTAATAACTACACCCCTTTCCTGTTGGGCCTGTCCCATTCTGATACAAAATATGTAATGTTGTTTTAATAACCCCCATTTTAATAACCACACACCCCTAACCTGTTGGGCCTTGCTCATTCCGAAACAAACTATGTTACGCTATTTACACCTAAATGTTTTACAAATACACCCCTTCTCTTTTGAGCCTAGCCCATTTTCTAATAAAATAAGTACTGCTAGTTGCACCTCTTTTCCTCATGTATGCACCATTAATTACTAAGCATACTCGTCACTTCTATTCTATCCCTTTCGATTCCCATTTGATTTATTTGATTACATAATGTTGTTCTTTATTTCTTTTTGCAATTCCACTTTAGTATTCTTTAGTACACGCTTATGTTCCTTACACTTCATGCTGGGTCTCCGACTCGCTTGGTGGTGTTTCGATAACGTGTGGATAGATTTTGTGAATGTCATGCTAGGTCCCCAACTTGCTTGACTTCTCAGAGTTTACCACAAATCCAAAATATTTTCTAAAAAAGCTAAAAATACTCAAATAAAGGATCACTCAATTCTCTTTTGTCTCAAAAAAAATTACACATTACTCAAGATCACTTCAAGGCCCAATGCCTTAAGCAATTTTCTTCATTTTTTCTTAAAATCCAACATCGTTTCAAGGTCCAAAGCCTTAACGACTCTTTTCACGCAATTAAAAAAATCTTTTAAAAAAAGAAAGATAAAATCAACCCAACACACAAGTTGTTTTCTATCAAAGAACTATGTAAGTCTGATTTCCTCATTGCACTTGGGGATACATAAGAGTAAGTACAAACCCCTTGTCGATCTAAAAAACTAATAAAATACATAAAATCTTCTCTTTTCTAAAAAAATTGATTTCTTTTTCTGAATAAACAAAAATAAAACAAACATAATTCATGTTCTTAAGGGAAGATAAATAATTTAAAAGTTATTTTATTTTTAGCATACTCGATTAAAAGTTGTCGTCTTCGTGATGGACGCGTGGGGTGTTAACACTTTCCCGTGCGTAAACGACTCTCGAACTCTTTTTCCCTCACATTGTATACCATTTCTTATCTTTTTTATTTTTTCGACGTTTTTCTTAAATAAACGTTGGTGACAACTTTCCCCCTTAGTTTTTCTTTTTTTTTTGGAAAATATTTCTTTTTTTTTTCATCACCGTCCATCGTGACCAATTACATTACAACAATATGTATCTTAGTTATATTATGTCTTTGCTAGTCCAACATCTCATACATCACTCTCACTATATAAAGCTATGTTTATATATATATCGTTTTAATACTTTAAATTTTTAATGAGACGTCTTTTCATTACATATTAACTTTTGCAAGAATGGTACTAAGAGAGATTTAAATTAAATTTTAAGAGAAATTTACATTAAATCTTTTTATCAAGATACAAGGCCTTTTTGCTATTAATATATGTGACTTTTATTGTTTTATAACTAATAATAATTTTTTTTCCAAAAAAAATTTAAGCTTTAATTACTTTACTCTTAAACTGATATGCTTTCGTCAACATTTAAAAATATTTATTCAATTATACATAGATGCTTCTAGTTTATATATATATATGCGCTAGCAAGCTATTTTATTGGCACGCGCACACACACAAAATTAAAATTTTATAAATATTAAGAGTTAATTAAAAATAAAAGTTAAATTATTTTATAAATTTTTAAACTATTTGACAATTTTTAATTATGTCTTTAAGCTATTTTTTTAAATGGGTTATTGATTTTTTAATTAAGTCATTTTATTTATTTGACATGGAAAAAAAAATAACTATTAGGACATGATTAATCCTTAAATATAATCTTATCACCTCTACATGTTCTAAACCACAAGCTTTGTTTATTATCAAAAACACCATTTATTATCAATAGAAGGAAGCAATAATTGAATTAAATGTTCATTCATAGAATTAAATAGGCAATGCCATGAACCATCAAATCCGAAGATAGCCCCATGGCTTCTGCTCTCATATTCTTAATGATATCCTGAGGAATGACTTCCTCTTCAGTGACCAGCTTCTTCCCATAGCTCTCTTATTTTGCCATGCAGCTGCTATACGTGTATACAGTGCCGGGAAAACGAAGCAGAATAGTACAAGAAATAATAACATAGCAACGCACAGTAACATGACATTAATTACGAAAACCTTCTTTTAGCTCTGGGGCATTTTGACCTGTCCATGGAACTCCTCCAACCTTCATGCCAAAGACTGCAATTAGAGTTCAAAAATCAAAATCATATCAATATTGGATAATGGTGGGACCTACTTAAAATGTGTAAAAACTGAAAAAGAGAGGTGTTGGGTTGAAGATGCTCTAACCTCCTGTTATGATGGACAAAGGGAGGAATATGATCGAAATATAGTGCATCTTCCTATTTATTTGGTCTGACTGCCAGCTGCCTAAAAAAAGCTGAATTGCTATGACACGATTTACTATAAACCCCACACTCCCCTTCAGCCTCCTTAACCTTCCAATTAGTTCTTCAAGGGAGTTAAGGTCATCACTGGCAAACCATCTTTTTGAATGGCATTTTTCTTTGACTTGGAGATACACTTCCTCTCCGTGGTCAATCACCTGAATAGAATTTGATTTCGTAAATATGAGAACAAATCAGATGGAAACAGTACTGTCGAGTCATGGTAACAGTCCTCATTACTGTAATTTACAAATTCATGTTGACACTCTTTTCTTTCCATGTTCATTTTCACCTCTAACACAATAAAGAAGAATCATTTTCCAGTAGCAATTATGTCTCCAAAAGCCTTCTTATTTTTCTATTTTGAACACGTAAATATACTTTTATACCCCCTCTCTCCGAGATTTATCTATATTTATGAATTCAAAAGACACCTTTATTGAATATTGATGCCATTGAATGATGCCATTGAATTCAAAACTACGATGTTTCATTATTCATGATTCACTAATAGAATGAGCTTCAGCAAGAGTTATTTAAACTACAACTTGATGCCTTTTGATCAGAAAGAATGAACACAAATGAGTAAATTATCACCTGCAAGAGACGCTGCAAATTATCATACAGTTTGGGGAATCTTCTGTCGTCTAGCATTTGTTTCTTCAAAGCATAACCACCTACAATTAAGCAGAAAAATTGTTCCTTATTCAATTCTATAAAACCATTTCATATATGGCACATCAAGGAACTAGTAGGCCTTCACGTGGCCTTCCTCATTGCATAATAATGGCAAAAACATTTAAAGGTATAAATGTTTTACCACCACTCTTTCATGACCTCAAACACTACAGTTAAAAAAAGGAGACACAAGGATGCAAATGCAAGGGTGGCAAGGCCATATTTTGGAAAATGGATTCAGTAAAAATAATGAAAATATATTAAGCTGACTTTGAAATGTATGGATATGTATAAGTTTTCACAAAATCAATAATCATATTACTGGCCATAACTAAATTTATTACTAAGATAAGATAAAAACGAAACAAATCTTATGGACTTCACAGGATATTTGATGAAATTAGAGGAAGCTCCTTTCTTATTTCAAAAATGTTTTTAATATGACAAAATTAAAATATAGCCTCCAAATGGGAATGTATCAAACATAGGAACATTTCAAGAAGAGAAAGTTAAATACGATTTGCTAGAGGTGGCATGTTGTCTGCTTTCTTGAGAGATTTTATAGGCAGGCGCAAAATATTTGTCTTTTCCTAGGAGAAATGTTAGCAACATACTATTTGACATCAGTAATCTTTTCAAGTCAATTGATAGAAAGTTAAAAACTAAGGCATACTTTCAGTGATCAAGAACAGCCCGAATTTGTAATTTGAAACATGAAGAGTACTAAAAGTTCAGAATGGACTGGGAGGGGGGATCAAGGAGTGTATCATGAAATTACCTTTATCGAAGTCAAGCTCCACAGAGTCCAACTCCATCTCAAGCTCAATCACAAGGTCTTGAATCTGAGCCACATGTTTGTCAATTATGTGAACTACAAGATTTGAGACAGATCTAGGCACAGGGTTGTCAGCTTCCTCAGAGTGATTCATAGTCAATAAGAATTCAAGAACATGCTCCTGGATCACTGTCCTTTCCTGCTGTTGACCTCTTAAAGGATAGGAACTTTCAACACTAGGAATCTCTGAAAGTAGAGATTCACCCACACGTGAGAAGCCTAACCTGGGAACACGTCCCAAGGAAACGGTAATTACAGAATGTTCTGTAACTCTAGCAGCAATCCTAAATGTGAAGTCGCTGGAGGGAGGACCATGCGAATTAACCCGGAAGACAAGCGCCCCATCTACATGAGCACAAAAGGGTCCATTGCTAACAAGTGAAAGAATGTCTTGGAGTTTCAAAGGCGGGCAGAAAACACCAACCAGGTCCCGTGCAGATTCTGACAAATTTTGATTTCCTTTCGTTAATTCAACGTGGTACCAAGAAAACTCATTCCCTCGGTCTTCTCCTACACCTGATTCCTCTTCTTTCTGAAAAAGGTCTGCTAGATCCCAATCCTTATGATTAAAGTTCCCCATCCCATCAAATATATACGCTCTCTTCCTCACCAAGCATGAAGGATGAGCAGGGTAGACTGGGCGCTCCCTGAGGGGAACCCGTGCAGAAGTTTCACCCTCTATCTCCTCACTTACCGCATTCTCCATAACTCTATGCTGAGCTAGTTCCATAAACTTTCTGCAACTACTCCCAAAATAGGCTTCCAACAAACTAATTATTACAATGAAACGTCTTTGGTGTGGGAAGGTCAAGGAGGAGAGGGAGTGCTTTGATCGTGTTTTTCAGTGTCAGAATCCATGTGAGAAGAGGCTTGGCTGTGGGAAGCATGTTTGTGAGAGAGGGTGCCATTCTGATATATTGACCAAACCCAGCATAATGATCACCCTCTTCACATGACTTTGTTTCTAACTAACTTATAACGTTCAAGACTCATGTACAGGCTTGACATTATTTTTGTTTTTCTTCCTTCAATCTTTATATTTCCCATTCAGATCATAACAATCTTGTGATATAAACTTTCAAAAAAGTGTTATATAAAATATTTAGTGTCATTTCTCATCATTAATTAAAAAGTATTATATAACTTTTCTACATTGAAATATTTTATTTTGTTTTAAATTAATTGTACATATTTATCTAATCACTTTAAATATATATTTTTAGTTTTAGTTTTCTTAATTTAAAATATATAAATAAATAGTGTTAATCTATAACAACTAACAAACTTAAATTAAATCCGTAAAGGTGCTTCTTTTTATTAAAAAATTCAGTTATCTTTTATATTACTTTCTTAATAATTTTGTGGTTTTCACATTTCATTTTATACTTTTGCCAATTTTTATTTTGTTATTTCCACATTTTTTTATGAATTTATCATATACATGACTGTTTTTTTTTCTTACTCTATATTACATTAAATTTATTTTGTTAGCTACCAAATCATTTTATTTCTGTTATATATGTAATTTATCCCGGTTAATTTTTTAACGTTATATTAATTCTTAGTGTGGTGTTTATATTCAATAGTAGCATTGGTGCTACGATATCCAGATAAAGTATTTTGACTTTTATTTAACTTTATTTTTATTTAACTTTGTTCTATTCATTTGTTTGATAGAAATGGCAAGGAGTCCATATATTATTAAGAACATTGATAACATGAAGGAGACACTTAAACTTGTTGTCACAATTATCGATCTTTGATTTGTTAAAACTAAAGACAAAGCTGAGTAAGCTGAGATGGTTATAATGGATAAGAATGTTGACATACTAATTTCACTGTCATTTCTTATCTAATTTAATATCAATAAACATTTTTTACTTGGTTCTTCTGTTTTCATATGCTGCTAAAATACATGTCATTGTGAAGAATGAACAATTAAATGCATGGAAGCTTATACTTAAGGAGAATTTAACTTATATGATGCATAACTTTAAAATTGTTCCTAATGAAGGACAGTACAAAGTTTGTCTTCACCCTTATAAATTAGTTTTCACAGTCATTACCACTATTATTGAGTAAGAAATGAATGATATTCCTTTCAAGTCTTATGAATTTGTTAAGTATGATGATATTTTTGTTGGAAGTTATCGACGCGATCTCTTAGTTGGTAATCCTTTTTTTTACTTCACCCCATTTTTTTGTGCTTCCATTTAGTTGTACATTACATTTTTCCCTTTGAATCTTCTAAAAGTGTGTTAGTTGATTTTTGTTTTTTAAACATTATGAATAATTGATTTTTTTGGGATTGATTTTCTTGAGTAGATGTTATTGGTGTTTTGCATGAGATAACTTTCCACCAAATAAATAGTAACCCAAAAAGGATATCTTTCACCATAAAAGATCAAAGGTAATTGAACTATATTTTGTGTTGCTTCTATCTTTAGTTTAACTCAATTAAGTATTCTATAATTAGTTATGTTTATTATTGGCAATGATCAAACGATTATGTGTACTCTTTGGGATGACTATTGTTTACAGCTACTGAATTATCTTAAGGAATCAAGTGGTTTGGTTACTGTTATAATTTTGGTAATACATGCTAAAATCAAAGACTCTCAAGGTTAATTTTTCAAATCTTGGTCTCTTCCTAATTTCCTTTAATGTTATTGTCAGATTACTTAGGTACCCTTTCTAATTGTTAATGTAGGAATTTACCCAACATCGATAAACAATAAATGGCAAGGTTCAAAGTTGTTTATTAATGATTCACTACCTGAAATAGAGTCATTTAGAGAAAGGTTTAGTACAATAATTTTATTTTAGATAGATTATCTTGCTAGCAAAATTAATAATCTTCACATATTAAAAAAATGATGTCCTATCTAAATATATAGGATAAAGCATCAAATGGAATTTGTCTCATTCGTGGTCACAATATTTGGGCTTTTGCATAACAATATAAAAACCTGTTTGCAATTAATTACTACAAATTTTTATTTTTGATGTAGATAATTTCACTTGTAGGATATTTAAGGATAATAAATTATGGACATTTATATATTGAGATGCCTTCTACTCCAGACAAGACTCACTCTCAAAACAAAGAGATAGCGTGTAAGCTTGCTACCATGAAAATGCCAAGCAATGTCTAATTAGGTTTCATTTAATGCAACTAACTTTAAAGAGATCCATACTACTTAAAAGCTGAGGAATTCTAAGCTTCTGAAGTGTTTTTCTTTTCTCAAAACTTTTCTCTACTTTGGATCACATTTTTAAGGGACGAAAAAGAGAAATTAAATGCAAAATTTGCTCTCTTGTTTCATTTCTTATTAGTAATAAAAATTACTGCCACTTATATAATTCAATCACTAGAATCGGCGTAATAATAGAAGTTTAGATCATTTGTATAAGCTCTTATATCCAAATCCCATTGATGCCATTATTGCACACAAAATAAATTAACCAAATAAAAGACGTAATGGACAAATAAATTAAAAGACGTAATGGACAAATTATCGTCGACAGTAAGTATTTATTTTATTATGAAACCATGGTATTGACATATATTATCTCATCAATATACTTTGTAATGAAAATGTTATGTATATACCACCAAGAATGGTACGTGGATAAACTATTGTAAGATTATTTCAATTTAACTAGTGGTTTTGAATTCGAGTTCTGAGTAAGCAGCTACGTTAAATATTTAGAGGGACAGATCCGTAGTTGTCCTACCCGACAGAAGATACTTGTGGTCTAGACAATAAAAGAATATTACATTAAAAAAATGCTGACATGGGTTTGATTCTCAGAGCTTGTACTTAATTGGAAGAGACATAACTCCCCTTAGTATGTCTCGAGAATAGTCTTATGGCTTCTATGAAAATATCTTACTTTCAACAAAAATCTTAGACCTTTACATTAATAAAGTTTTTTTTAAGAGTATAATAATAAAGTTGTACACGTTGACTAATCCAAAAGTTTTATTTGTGGGGGTAATATTTATATTATCATCATTGTATATCTACTTAACATCTCGTTAATAGATATGGCTTCTTCCATATTGAGCAACTTATAATTATCTGGTGAACCTTATTTGAATGATTTTGAGGCAATTATCTTAGTATTTCAAGGCTTCTAAACTTTATTTTCCGCTTTTGACAGTTATTTGTAAATAAATTAGAATAACCTTAGGATGCATATTTTGGTGATTTCTCATCTTAATTTTTTGTTTATTTTGAATGAAGAAGTTAGAGGACTTAAGAGGCAGCTAATGGTGGGACCAAAACAAGAAAATCTTGAAGAACGACACATCATTTGGGGCTTGAGCATGACTTTTTTGAGGCTTAAGCATGACATTCCTTGTCAAGCTTAGGCATGGCTATTGTGGGGCCCTAAGCCCCATGCTTTATAGACTCAAATTTTAGTAGTAGAGTGACGCTTAAGCATGGAAAAAATGATGCTTAAGCCCCAGATTGCATGTGATAGTTTTCAAATCAGCACATGTTAGAGTCTATTTAAAGGAAATTTTTAAGGCTTTAAAGACAATTTTGGTTGGGGGGACTATTTAGGGCTTATGGTGGAGGCTGGGAAGCTCTATCTTTGCTCTCCATGGTTTCCCTACTATTTCTTATTATCTCTTGCATCATTTTTTTTTCTTTTCTTCTTGTAGATATATAGTAGGTTTACTCTTTTTGGGGTTGATGTAACTGAATCCATCTTTGTGTATACATTTTTGTTATTAATTTATGTTTATTGTTCATTATTAAGTGTTTGCTTCTATGCATTAATGCTTTCTTTTGATTGATCACCCTTTGTTTGATATTGTGGTTTGAACTATCAATGGGAAATGCTTTTGAACTTAGAAATGGAGAGGAACACCTCATGGGTTTTGTGTCTAGGGTTGGAACAAAGCTTATTAGTAATCTTTTAACTTATTCTTAAACCTTCTAAGACATCCTTAACTCTTTCGACACTTATATTCCTTTTATTTGTTTGTTCTCCCTTAAAACACTCAATACAGACATAAAAATATAAAAAATCTAAGGGTCCAAGAATTTCCTCTGATACAAGCTTCTGAATTCTCTGCATAGAGATTTTGCCTAAGAGACTATGCCATAAAGTGATGGAATTCTCCCCATAGAGATTTTGAAATGTTTCATTAATAGGAACACTCAATGTCAAATAAGGACCCATAACCAAAAACATTTGAATCATAAGAAAGACTAACTTTGTTATTTTCAAATGGACAAGAATAACCAAAACTTTCCAAATGGAAATAGAAATTAAATTATGTTTAACAAATGGTATGCAACACATGTCTCAACCAAATTTAAATAATAAGTCTTTTAAAAACAACCTAAAAATTCCTATAACTTTAACTACAACTTTATTGTCATTGTCTCATAGATGATTCTTTTAGCATCACTTGGTAAATGACTCCACAAGCAACCTTGCAAAAATATACTTATGTGAGTAATAACATCATAATCTACCCACCAAATATCCTTTGATAGGGAAATTAAATTAACTTTAAAACAAACACAAAATGAGAAATTCATCCTTCTTCGCACACCAAACAGTGTACTTAGGACAAGTTTACTTCATATGTCTCACCTTTTTACAAAAGTAATAAGTAAATTTCTTATCGTGCTCTTCTATTTCTTCTCTAATTGAGAACAATTTTATGCAATATATATCATCATCTCTTTTCCTCTTCTTATTCTAAGAATGACTTGATTTGGTCTAAGATCACGATAAAGAATAACCTAGTTTGATCTAGCATCATGATAAATAAAATCATATTAGAGTTTTTCTTAGTTAAAAAAGATCGATTCATTGAATTCCATTCAATTGAGAATATTCTCAACTGATTCCTATAAAAAAAACTAGGTTTGAGATTCCAAAAATATGAGTAGTGAAAATAAGAGTGAAAACAACAAATACTAATGAGAAAATAATAAACATACAATGCACAATTTATCTTTATGATAAATTTAAAGACACAAACAAGATACCTAACGCATAAGTAATCCTCCAATCCTTGAATCTAAAGGTCTAATTGCAAGTGGTACTCTCAACACAATGATCAAACATTGGTGATACGTCCTGTCAAACAATGATTGTCTTTGGATACTCCATTGTTCACATGAAAAATTAATCTGGTGATAAATCCTTTCAAATAATGATTATGTTTGGACAATTCATTATTCACAAGAAAAAAAAAATCAATTCTTATAATCACTACACATTTATCATGTAGACATGTGATTATTCATCCAAATTGCGTCTTGGCTGAGCACAATTCGCATAATAATTTCATGCAACATCTATACAAATTCAATCAAATTAACCTATGCAACAAATGTTACTTTATCAACATGATGTTTTATTAAATTCAACCAAAAATACTAGACAATTTAATTAAAATGAGAGATCTTAAATTTACACAAATTTTACACATAAGTTACAAAATCCAATATTGTATGTCTGCACCACAACCCAATGATCACACATCACCATCTAACAATCTTTAAGTGAGAGATATATCTTAGAAGTTATTTTCAATTTCACTTCAGATCACAAATAACCTTATTATAAATTAATCCAATATATCACAATCCATTCACGCCAATTTCTTAATACTAAAATCATAGAAAAAAAAAGGAAATTCAAGTGAAAATATTTATCTTAAATAATTTTATTCGTGGGATGTAGTAAGAAAAACACCACGAACTAAATTTCCAAGATTACAAGAAGATAGAATCAACAATATACTGGATATATTTTTATCACTCACGAAAACACTTTCACAGATTTGTAATTACATATAAACGATATATACTTACCAAATCGTAAATCTCTTAAGAGAATATTCACTGATTCATAAATACTATACAGAATGACTAATTGTCTTTTGTAAATAAAAGGTGGAAGCAATCTTCATGGAAAACTAACATGTTTTATGCGATGGAAAAAACAACAATAAATTTCCCAATGGCTAATATGTTTCCATATGCATAATCCACGTACCTGATTCAATCTAATATTTATAAGATTGGATGGTACAAAAATAATCTGTAAAAGATTCAATCCTTCATTAAACCCTATTTTAATTCTTTTCTTTTTATTTGAATTAATATAACAAAAAAAAAAAAAAAGAATGGCACATCCCTGGAAAAAACAAATTTCCACCGTATATAACCCCTTTATAAAAAAAGGTATAATACGTACACTTGATCTTAGCCTTTAATTTTTTTTTCAAAATATTGTATCAGTCCCTTATATGACTTATTAGGAATGTAAAAGAAAAGCTTTCGATGCCGAAACCATATTCATAGCTGGATCAATTCAAGAAAAAACAAACAAACTATCCAGATATCAAATTGAAAAACTTGAATCCTAAACACCAAACAATAGGTACATGTTCTGATACTATTTGTTCAAAATTTTAATCTTTAATCCTTATTTTAGTATTTTTTTTTTCTTTACGTGGAAACCAAAAACAAAAGTGCAGACCTAAAATAATTTACCAAAGGTACGTCTTGGGATCTATAACATGATTATTAACGATAAGAATTATGATTAATACCTTGATTTAATTTGTAGTTGTTTCTGATCTAAATATTCTTTGATAATTGTTGAATCATGAACAACCAATAAATAATGTAGTTAATAGTCTTATGATTCTTTCTCAATTAAAGTTTTTTTTATTCCACAATAGGACCTTTGTAGCTCTTCAAATGGGAGAAGATAAATTGTGTGTGATAGCTTGATATATTGGGAGACCATAGTCTCCTTATAAAATGTTAACCTAATAGGATTTTATTATCTCCTAATGGATCAATATTAACATATGTTCATTTAAGTTTATATTATCTTATTTAGTAATCTAACTAATTCACTTAATTTCACTACATAAAATAAATCTCACCAATAATAAATAATTAATATAATTATCTTATAATATTAACCTAAATTAATTATTGAAATAAAAAATTCTAACAATAATAACATAGATTAACTAGAAGTAAGAAGCACAATGACAACTATGAGATAAAATCTCATGTAAATTACTCAACTCCCTTACTACTAATGGACCCCAATGAATTTCTATGTTGTTTAATTTAGAGTAAATTACACTCACATCCCCTGTGTTTTGGTCAAATTTCACCTGATACCCCTCCCTTTTTGCACCCTACAAAAAACTCTTTAATTGTTTAACTCACATTACACTTAGACTCTCTCCTTCCTAAACACTGTTTAATAATCTAACAGAAATTAGACACACGTTGGTCACATGACTTTTAATGAAAATTTATGTCTAAAATATCCTCATCTTCTTCCTCTCAACCTGAAAATATTTTAATACTCTTGCTTCTTTTTTGTTTTTTTTTTTACATAAACCCAACTTTGAATCCACTTTTTTGGTACGCAGTATTAACACATTTTCTCTCATCCTTTGTTCTACTAACATACATATGAACTGAATTCTGATTCTCAACAAACATTTTTCATCCATTATGTTCCTGTGGTCCCAAACATCAACACTATTTTAATCAACAGTAATAAACAAATGATTTTCAGTTCATCCATTGTATTTCTTGTTGTCTCAAACATTAACACTATTTTAATCAACAATAATAAACAAATGATTTCCACTTCATCCATTGTGTTTCCTGTTGTCCCAAACATCAATACTATTTTAATCAACAATAATAAACAAATGATTTTAAAAATCAGAAGTGATCCCAAACTGATCTCCCATTGAAACCCAATTCAGAAATAGGTAACAATAAACAATCAAAATTAAATAAATAATCTTAAAAAATAACTTATATACAAGGTCTAGTGGTCATTTACAAGCATAACCTAGCGTGAACAAAAATTGTGGAACAGGAAGAAAAACAAAGTGCTCGTGAATGTCGAAGAGGAAGACAAATGAAGACGTTCATGAACGTCGCGAACTAGAAGATGAACAATGGGGAATTCGCGAACTGGAACAAGAATGATGAAAAACTCGCAAGCGGTGAAGAGGAATGGAACGTGAACGTCGTGAGAGACAGAGAAACTTACACCCCCTGGATGCTGAAGAAGGACTCGCCAATAAAAGGAAGATGAACAATACTCACTAATGGTAAAAATGAATGAAACGTGAATCATAAATTCTGAAACTAATTGGGAAGGAATAATTTGGGTTTTACAATTAAAATGTAAGGGCAATTTTGTCTGCTCACATATTTCAATTGATGTTAGTTAACGACGTTAATAGAGGGGAGTAAAAGTAATGTGCAAAAAGAGAAGGTATCAGGTGAAATTTAAGTAAAACACAGGGGTGCGAGTATAATTTACTCTTTAATTTATAGTAATTTACATTAAATAAATGTTATATTAACACTTATTTTTTCATTTACTATAATAATTTATATTATTCTATATTATGAGTCATGATAACTTAAAATTTATTATTTTTAAATTGCTTAAATTCATCTTATATTTTTTTATCTGTAAAACTAAAAAATAATGTCAAAAAATTTATAATAACTCACATTTCTTTTAACCAATTAAGCTAAATTTTTTATATCATATTTAATTAGATGTGTGCAATAATAATGTAGTACACAACTTTAATAAAAATAAAAGAGGTGATACCATTTTCATTATATAAAATGATCATATGTATCTTAGCTAGATTGGTTAATATGTCGACAGTATGTCTTTGCTACTCCAACATCTCATACATCACTCCCATTATATAAAGCTATGTTTATATATATATCGTTTTAATACTTTAAATTTTTAATGAGGCGTCTTTTCATTACATGTTAACTTTTGCAAGAATGGTACAAACCGGTAAGAGAGATTTAAATTAAATTTTAAGAGAAATTTACACTAAATCTTTTTATCGAGATACAAGGCCTTTTTGTTATTAATATATGTGACTTTTATTGTTTTATATAAACTAATAATAATTTTTTTCCAAAAAAAAAATTATACTTTAATTACTTTACTCTTGAACTTATATGCTTTTGCCAACATTTAAAAATATTTATTTAATTGTTTTATTTATTAAACATAGATTCTTCTAGTTTATATATATATATATATATATATATATATATATATATATATATGCGCTAACAAGCTATTTCATTAGCGCGTACACACACAAAATTAAAATTTTATAAATATTAAGAGTTAATTAAAAATAAAAGTTAAAATTATTTTGTAAATTTTTAAATTATTTGACAAATTTTAATTATGTCTTTAAGCTATTTTTTAAAATGGGTTATTGATTTTTTAATTAAGTCATTTTGTTTATTTGACATGGCAAAAGTTTAACTATTAGGACATGATTAATCATTAAATATAATCTTATCACCTCTACATGTTCTAAATCAAGTATTCTCAATCTAGTTCTTTAACATGTATTATCATCTGTACAAGTTCATTTAACTTAAATATTTTTTTATAAGCCTTTTTCTGGAGGCTCCACTCTACAGTAACCTTGTTGTGAATTAACAAAGTGTCTCAAACAATTAATTTTATATAACTACAGTTACATGGAAGGACTTAATTTAAAAACAAATACAAATTCAATAACTCAATTAAAAAAATAGTTAAAGGAACTATTTAAATTTGTTTAAATAGTTCAGAGATCTATGGAGTAATTTAAACTTTTTTTAAAATTATAAAGATATATTACGAAACTTAGTAAGTTTGCTGTAACTTATAGAATAACTTAAAGGACTATTTATTGCATAAGTATTTATTATGTAAGCACTTACTCGTAATTTCATTTTATAATACAAAAAGAAATAGAGTTAAACTGTTTTCCTATAAGATATAGTTGTTTTCATCATTTATACCGAAAAACTTGTTAAAATAAGTTGACGACAACTTATGAACACATTATAAGTGTTTTTATAAGTTATTTTAAATATTTATGCAAGTACTCATGTTAAAAGATAAATTCAAATAAATCATAAATATATTCTATATATCAAAATGGACTCTTTAATCTTACTTTTATTAGCAGGCTTTTGTAAGTATTAAAGTTAATCATGAAGTGTGGTGAAATGCAAATTTACATATATGTTTTTATGATAATTGACTCATTTTATAAGCAGATGCTTTTTTTTTCTGCTTTAACTCAATACTAATTGATAAAAAAAAAGTTGACTTAACATCTTTTCATTTATCAAATTTGGGCCTAGTTTTTTTTAGTCTCCAAAATTTAAAAGTCATTTTTTTTTTCATTTTCATAATTTGGAAAAAAAAAATAACAGCCTTGTATTCCTTATCGCGAGTCCAAAATGATTACAAAAAATAACACAGTAGGACCAAAAGGGACTCTTTTGAAATTAGGAAGACAAAAGTAATCCTTTTAAATTTAGAAAACCAAACAGGAAACTAGACCCAAATTTGAAGGAAAAAAAATATTTATGCCATAAAAGTTTTATATAATGAACATGAAGTGTGAGATATTGGATTAGCAAAGACATAATTAATAATATTGACGAGCCAAATTAGGACACAACACAAACCAATCAAAGATGAGTTATTGGTTAAGGGTTTTTGCATGAAATAATAGTTTATGAACCACTGAATATAAAATAAAGTTACATGTATATGTAGGGGTGTCCATACTCCATATAGGTTGAATTGAGACACTATGTTCATCTCTTTCCAGACTCTAAAACTTAAGCTAAAAAATTCTTAGACTCAAAAACTTGATCCTTAACTGGATAAAATCCTATCATGTGTGTCAACAAAACTCGAACTAGAACAATGCTAAATAATAACTTAAGGGGCAAATAAAGGAGAACCTGAGGCTTAATCTGTTCCAAACCCAACTTAAGGATAGATTTTCAATATGTATTATCTTTCTGTTCTTTTTTCTCTTGGGTTCAATTCATACACGGCTAAAAATCTTTGGGTCAAAACAGGTTAGCATCAGGTTGGATCAAGTTTTGTACAATCCTAATGTATAGAGTCTTTTTGGTCTATACTTTTTTCTAAATCAAAAGTGTAAGTAGTTTTTAAAATTTAATATGTTTAAGTGAATTTAATTAAATTATAATTAAAAAGAAAATGAAAGAAACGTAGACGTTGTTAAGGAATAGTGATCACTGAATGAGAGCAAATCCATCGTTTCCACCCCCGGCCTTCACGTTCTTCAAGCCAGCTGGTTCCATCCTGCAATTATGAATAACCATCTAAAAATTTGTAATTTTAAAAATATTAAAACTATTAAAAAAGAAGAACACTGGATGGGAGAAATTTTAACATTCTCAAAACTCACATTCTTAAAAATATATTATGTCATAGGAATGTTATTCCCATGAACACATTTAATTAACATTTAGTAATTTTAGAAAACAAATTAAAATATATTTAATTACAAGTTGAATATAATATCAAAGTGAGAAAATAAATATGAAAAAAATAACGAATAGATAGTTATTGTAAAAAGTAACATCCATTTCTGTGAAATTATGATAGGAGCAAGAATGTCAGTCCATGAAAATATGAGATACTTACTTTCTTCTCATAGAAATAACAACCGTTTAAACATGAGAATGTGACTCCTTTAAAAATTAAATATACTCAAAAACATATTTTCATATACTTCTAATAAATATGAGGATGTTTATTTTCACTTGTATATCTTTGAAAATGAAAAAAGTAATTAACAGAAAAGAAATCTCACTTATACTTCACTAAAAAAATTATTGGAGTACAAAAATAAATGTGATATCTCACATTTAACAGAAATAAACAAGTTAAACAATATATAATTAAAAAAAACCTAAAAATTTAATTCCTTGAAGATTTAAGCCAAAGATATATGCTTTCAAATTCAGTTATATGATGCGACTATGATCAATTAATGAAAATCTTCTTGATATCTTAACTGCCTCGGTTAAAAAATGTTTTTTAAGTAATATTTGGTGAAAATAATGGGAAAAAGAAATTGATATGATAACTTTTCTAATAGCTATCAAAAAAGAGCCGTGTTACATCAACTTTTTCTCTATAACTGAATAATCAAATCAACAATAGAAGCTTTATATAATTGGCAAGAGGCTCAAGATGTTGGAGGTGCTAGGACATAATATCGACATATTAACCAAATTAAGACCAAGGATGAACCAATCTTGGGTAAATTAAGACCAAGAATGAACCAATCCTAGGTAAATTACACATGTTAAGGGCTTTGCATGACAACATATTGTCCACACAGTCTATTTTTTATAGGTGAAACATCTTTTCCCCCTATGGATGCACGTCATTCCATTCTATGACCACATTTTTGCTTTTCTGACCTACCTCTATCTATCACTCCAAAGGACTAAAATCCCTTCGGTGCTAAAAAAATGCTTTTGCATTGCCATCCAAAAGCATTGCAAATTATTCAAATAAGTAATTTCCAACTAGGAACGTCCATAAATTATCAATTCAGATTGCAGTACCTTTCACAAAACTAAAATTCGTGCAGGTTTTACCAATCCATTATAGCCTACGGGTAGTTCAATCTATGCATAAATAATAATACAATTCGGTCATTTGCATGCCATTTTTGTTATTCATTTATATATCATTCAATTAATTAGAATCTAAACATCAAAGCATCCAGATTCTATTCACATTTAACTATTTTAAATACTAACTTTATATTTTTTAATTGATCAGTACCTCAAATATGAGTTGAACAAAAGTGGTTCCTTAAGTATGTCAAAATAAAGTTATTACATAAGTAATTTGCATATCTTATTAAATAATAATTGAATCATTATAAACCAACCATATTTAAGGAAAGTATAATGATTTACTTATGCCTTTTCATAAACAGTTTCAAATGAGAGAAGAGAATCATATTTGAAGCATAATGGAATAAGGAAAGTGTCTCTTTCAGTAAAAATTGAATCGTACGTATATACAACTTTGCGAGCCATTGAAATTCTTTTAACTAGACCTAATTTCTGGTTGGTTCCAAATAATGATATGTACTAAATAATTGAAATGTTTATGCTTTTTTATAATCCGACTTAAGCCTCCGAGAGTGTCTGAATTAATTGGTGTGGGATTATTTCACCTTAACCAAATGTTCTGATTCAAGTCTTGATTACGCAGTTTGTTAAGAGCTTTCGCCCATAATAATTTCATCCAACTTGAACATGCATGATTGCCTTTAAGAGAATTTCAGTGGTCTAAATTAAAAAAAAAAAAAAAAAATCCTACTTGATCAAAATTTACCGTAGAGAATACCTGTGTGCTCTAGAAAAAGAGAGTATGCGCGTGGCCTTATATCGAGACTTATGTTTGACACATGATGTTGGCTGTTTAAGATGCTCACGTTTTGAGCCTCTCAGAGTGGCTTTTATTTTCTCTCCTTTTGTCTTTTATATATTGCGATCTTTGATCCCATCCAACGACATAATATCAATGTACAAACTTAGCTTTTCCCCCTTTTAAATAACAATCATGAAAACATTTCTCAAAGACTTATAGCTAGTTGCACCAACAGTCCATAACCCTCTCTCTAGCTTCCTTCACTCACTCAATTGTGACAATCCCAATTTAATTCCCATCAGAATGATGAACTTTCAAGCATGTTCAAACACCATCTCAAACTTGTTCTATGTTTGTTTTGTCCTGTTACCAACCATGGCCTTAGGAGATTGCACTTGTCACACATTAGAGGCTACAAAGAGTGACTCAATTGAAGTCCTCCACTACAAAATTGGCTCAATTGCTTCTATGATTGTTGCTGGGGCTCTTGGGGTGAGCCTCCCATTGTTGAGCAAGAGAATCCCAACACTTAACCCCAAGAATGACATATTCTTCATGGTTAAGGCCTTTGCTGCAGGGGTGATTCTTGCAACTGGGTTTGTGCACATACTTCCAGAGGCATATGAGAGCCTAACTTCACCTTGCCTTAAGGAAAATCCATGGGGCAAGTTTCCCTTCACTGGATTTGTTGCCATGTTGTCCTCCATAGGGACCTTAATGGTGGACTCTTTTGCCACAGGGTTTTATCATAGGCACCATTTTAACCCCTCTAAGCAGGTTCCTGCTGATGATGAGGAAATGGGAGATGAACATGCTGGTCACATACATGTTCATACACATGCCACACATGGTCATGCTCATGGATCAGCTGTGTCCTCTGAGGGTTCAATTACATCTGATGTAGTTAGGCAGCGCATCATATCACAAGTAAGATCACTCAGTGCACTTTTGGATTAAAATTTACAAACTTAAATTCGAAAGAACTTTATTTTGCTAACTGAGTCTGCAAAAGTAACTCTTCTGAGTTTTAAGACAAATTGAGGCAAATTTTGATTAATTATGGGATCCAACTGAAAGCTAAAAAAGTTTTTTCAGCTTTACTTTTTAAATGTATGCTCAAAATTTCCAAACTAAAAATCAAACAAGTCCTTAGTTATTGATATGAACCTTTTTTTTTATATACTCCTATATATGTTGGACTAAAGCTTTTTGTGTTAGCAATATTCAGTTTGGTTTATTGGTTTGAGTGCTAGGTATTGGAGATAGGAATAGTGGTCCATTCAGTGATCATCGGAATATCATTGGGTACTGCAGGGAGCATTGATACTATCAAGCCTCTTCTCGTGGCCCTGTCTTTCCATCAATTTTTTGAGGGTATGGGGCTTGGTGGTTGCATATCTCAGGTATTGCGATTTGGTTGGTATAATAATTTCATACATCTTACATGCTCCTTACAAAATGATTAAGACCCTACTTTTATCTTGAAAGAATAATATCTTTTTCTTTTTCCAACTTTCTTTTAGATATTTTTTTTACAAAATAATAGATGAGTATTTTTCAGGATAAAACATAATAAACATGGACTAAATTTTCAGTTCTTTGTTTTTCTTATCAAATCATACATGTGGTTTAGAAAACAAACACTGAAAGATGAAGTTGAATTCATCTACTATTATAAGATAAATTTCAAGCTGAAGAGAAAAGTGAGTTGAGTGTGGACTGTGGAGTCTTTTGTGCAGTTTGGAAAGTGGCACACCGGCTTGTAAAATATTGCCATGATGATAACATCCTTATATTTTCATCTAACAAACCTTTTTAGCTCATGAAGAAAGAAAAAGAGAAAGACCAAACAGTCACTAGTGATTTGAAAGAAATGCTTTTGGTTGGTTCTGACACTAAATTATTCACATAACTTTAAAGTTGGTTACTAGGTTAAAAAGAAAATACTTAAATATATTTTTAGTTTTTCAAATTTAGGAGTATGTCTTTTTTAACTTTTAAATTAAAATTTGTATTTTTTAATTCTTTAAATTCGTAAAATACTTTTTTAATCTCTTTTACGGATCAAAATCCGTTACAGATTGTGCATCTAAACCAAAAAAAGAACAAGTTAGGAGGGAAAAAATATTGTGATTATTAAAAATATGATTAACTCTAAATTTAAGGGACAAACTAAAAACACCATATATCTATATGTTTTTATAAGCATCAATGCTAAAATAGAACTATGCTAATTGTGACAGGCAAAGTTTGAGTCCAAGTCTACAGTAATTATGGCAACCTTTTTCTCACTGACAACCCCAATTGGGATAGCAATTGGAATGGGGGTGTCAAGTGTGTACAAAGAGAATAGCCCTACTGCTTTAACTGTTGAAGGGATTTTCAATTCTGCTTCTGCTGGAATTTTGATTTACATGGCTTTGGTGGATTTGCTAGCAGCTGATTTTATGAGCCCAAGGTTACAGAAAAATTTGAAGCTCCAACTAGGGGCAAATATTTCCCTTCTCTTAGGTGCAGGTTGCATGTCTCTATTGGCCAAATGGGCTTAATTTTGGTGTTTTACTTTAGCAATGGTTAAACATATCTCTCATAATTATTGAATATACTTTCTTTCACTATTTTTTTTATTAAATTTACTTAAATATCTCCACCACTTACTTCTCATCATTTGTTTATTTTTTTAAATAGAAATTTAATAATTTACATCACTCAGCAAATATAGAGTCTTTTCTTTCTTTGGCTTAATTTTCTGTCCCTTCACTTTTGGTATTTCTTTGTCTTCATTTTCTTTTTAACAGTGTGCCACACCAAAATATGCACCGCAACAAGAGAAGCTAGAAATAGAAATGCAGTTTATGCGCCAATGCAAACGCAAATTACAAGGAACTTCTAACATTATAAATAGAGTATTGGATGCCTTTTCAGTCATACCCTTCAATGATTGATGATGAGGAACAAAAAGCGAAAATATCTATTAAGTATTCAAAAGTAAAATAATTTTTTTGACAAAATGAATAAATTAAATTAGAAAGTGAACATGAATTTTATGACTTAGTATTAAACAAATATCTTATTCTCTTTAAGTTGAAAGCTTTTTTTTTTCTGTTTAAATTGGAACACCATATCTTCCCTCAAAAAACTTTTGCATGATATCGACACTTTTAATTAAATTGTTCATTAAAATACTTATTATATTTTTATTAATTTTTTTAAAATATTTTATCATTTCATTAATATTTAAATATAATATTAAAATTATCTTAAAATATAATATTCATATCCATATTTTTTATATTACATTTATTCTATTAATAAAAATTATTATTTATTTAATGTATGACTTATACCAACTATTAATTTTTACCAAATATCATGGATTAAGCTTGTGATAAAAAAAAAAAACTCAATTTATAATAGTTAGATATTATTCGATCTTCTTAAAATATTTGTATAACATTTAGAAGGTCCTAATATAGTTGTATTTGTAAAGATAGGTCCAAATACAACGAATTTGTAGTCATTAGCAAATTAGTAAAAGAAAGAAGATACATTGAAGTGGAATAAAAACAATGATTACGTAGCTTGTGGAGTAGTGGTTCGTCAGACGTCAACCACTAAAGAACAAGTTCTTATAAGCACCCCACATTCAAATTTGTTTCCCCAATTAAAAAGATCACGATATGCCTTAACTTAAACGATATGCCGTGCAGGAAGCAATGATGCCACTGTGCCGTGCTTGCTGCGCCTCATCTTGCTGTGCCTCATATTCTCCATTTCCGCTTTCGGTTCGGTGCTTCACACTTTCCCTTCTTCTTCTTGTCTTTCCTATACAGGTTTGTTCATAGTGCTTCCTCTTCCTCCGTGTTATCGTAGGTAAGGCTGGCATTACGAGCAATGCGGTGAACGACGGCAAACGATGGCAGAGGAGGAGCAGCGACGACCGACAACAAATCAACGGCGGAGGAGGAACAACCGATACGTTGAAATGGAGTATCTCAACATATCCAATACATTGAAATTTTTTTTTCGGGGTATTCGTGCTTCATAGCTTAAATGATACCTAAGCCAAATTGACCATAGATTACTAGGATAGTAACTAAATGAGCATGACATGCATGCACAAATGCATCATGTCCTTGTTGACACTTTCTAACAAAATTGATCAAAAGCTTAATCCATGATTTGACAATTGAATCGGCATAGATTTATAATTTGTTTTTTTTTTATTCTGTAGGTTTTGTTTTATTCCGAAAAACCGTGAAACTTCATTGTCTAAGGGGTTGAAGTGACATGGGTAGACTCCCTATCAAAGAGAATGCTTTTCATAGGAATCAAGTCAGAAATCTTCTTATGAAATACTTTTATATGTACTCTCAAGCCTTGTGAACCTAATAAGCTTCCATTAGGTCAAACTCTTTTAGGTGTCATTAATAGATGGTCTTTCCTTTGATGCACAATGTGAATAAGGGGCAGCAGTGAGTATTTGACGTGGACCAATCATATCACGCCAAATATGTGTTTGACTGCTTGTTGGGGCTTTGAATACCTTGGGGACAAGAGATGTTATGTAGAGGCATTTTGGTATTTTGAATTAAAAAGTAACATGATTTTTGATTTTTTTTATTGCACAACATTGAAGGGTGTTGTGCTCCTTCACTGAAGCATTGCACGAGTGTTATGCTTCCTGCTAGGTTGTATCTGACAATGGTAACATAGACGAAGCTCCGCTATAGCTATTACTCCGATTTTGTTTCTCAGCTCGTTGATAATCATTTTCTTGCTCTTCTCTGTGTGGGTCTAGTCTGTCATAGCAGTACCGATCACCGTAAGCGCAGTTGAACTATTCAGGTTAGTTGAAGGAATAACCAATGCACTTTCTCCAGTGAGCTTTATTCATTTGTGTAAGTTATTTGCCTTTTGCTGCTTTTGTTTTGTTAAGTATTTTATACAATAAAGTTCGTATGGCATTATTGTAAGGGTTTTATTGGAAGCAGATATGTTACAATGTCTTCTTTTCGAATGAAATATTACTCCTTTTGAATGATGATTAACTATGTAATAATCTTTCGTTTTGGGTTTAGGGTTTGAACTATTTGTAAAGGGTTTGTAGATGGAGTGATTTGTTCCTCAAATTGTTTAGTATATATTGTTAGGTAGTCATGATTATGCAATGAATTATTTTGAAGAAATAGATTGTTAGGCATTTTAAGTTCCATCTTAAGGTGAAAGTGAATGTGTGATGTTTGACATATGAATGAAAGATTAAATGCATTTTTTCTTGATTCATTCATTTAATTTGCTTGTTATAGGTTACTAAATGGAGATTTTTGCTTCTTCCAAGTCTAGCAGTGTGACTGTGTCAATGAAATTGAAAGACATATTGTGTGTTTGTGGCATTTCGTGCAAGCTTCATACCTCAAGATCGAACATCAAAGAACCCCGAAAGGACATATTGTGTGTTTGTGTAATACCAATTTGGATTTAAATTAAAGAATAACACTATCTAATAATGTGGACAACATTTTCATGCACATGATAAATATAACAAATTTGCAAGGTAAACTTCAACTTTTATTTATTATTTTCAATCCTTTAAGAAAATATTTTGTTCTTATTTATTAATTTTTTTAATGTAACGTAATGCAAGAGAAACAACACAACATATTTTAGAAGATTGCGTTGTGTTGATTAATCTAGCAAGTTTGTATAATTGTCTACTATTAGAAAGATGAAAAACATTCCAAATTTGACATCTTGTTTTGTTTAATGAATATCCCGTTGAAGATGTTGTTCATAAGCAAAATAATAATAATAATAATAATAATAATAATAACACTTCTAAGTTTTTGGCATGGATGAATATAAATAAAATTTATTTGGAAGCTAAATTTTTTTTATATGCTCAGTTTTCGTCTCAATTTGTTTGGAAGCAGTAAGAAAAACAATGGTGTCATAGAAAAAAAAAAAAAAGAAACAACAGTTGAAAGATTTCAATTTACTCCTCCAGTAAGTGGAGAGTTGTATTATTTGAGAATTTTCTTTAATTATTCAAGACAACCACAGTCATATATATCCTGATACGCGAACAATTAATAATGTAGTATGTCCCACATTTAAGGATGTTTGTTAGCATTAAGTTTGTTAAATGATGATTTGAAAATATATTGATATTATTATTGCTATTATTGAAGCAAGTAATTGGGGATTGAGATATTGTTTGAAAAGATTATTTGTTACATTACTTCTATCAAATCAGCCAGGGTGTGTCAGGCAGAAGACTTGGAAGTATCCAGTGATTATTCTTTCTTTACAAACAAAGATTACTTCTTCAAACCACTGATAATTATTATAACTTTTTTATGTAAATTTCGTTTTCTATTTTAATATAATATAATATAATATTAATTTGACTTCATTTTTTACGACAAATTTAATGTTGACAGATGAAGAGTTGAAAAACAACACTCATAGAAATCGAAAAAATGTACACAGTAACAGTAAAGGTTTATTTGATTTTCTCAAATGCCTATCCTAGACATTTGTTCTATCTCTCAATCTCAAAATTGTTTAATTTACGACAAACTCAATTATGTCAAGAGTTTTCTTCAAACTGGACACAACCAATTGTTGTCCACAATGACAACTGAGCAACGAAAGATATCTGATACAATCATGTTTAGCGCGTCTTCAAATAATGGAGATTATTTTTTCTTTATGGTTATGGATGGACTTGTAAAATTTATCTTTAGAGTTATTTTTGCAGCATTTAGATCTAAAAGAGAAATTGTTTTAATTGTGACATCTAACAAACTAGTTGTTTTGTTGATTCTAGGTGGAATAACAATACATTTCTAGATTTCATATTCCAATCAATATCAAATCACATATTATCTTACTTTTATTAGATTGAATTATTTACTTAATGTTTACTTCTTATAACAAAATGTTTTACTTATTATATGTCAAAATAAATTATTCAATAGTTTTTTTAGTTATACAAATATACTATTTAATACAAAATCAACCTAAAATAACCTAAACAAACTGTTTAGCTCGTGCATTGCCAAGTTTAAAACTAGTTCTAACAATTAACATTGTTGACAAGAAAATATGGTCATATGGTCATTTATCTTTTTTTTTTTTGTTCAATTTTGTTATTTATCTTTTAAAAAGTTCAATTGGGTTCTTTATCTTTTTTTTGTTCAATTTAATCTTTTGTCTTTTAAAAAGCTTATTTTTATTATTTATCTTTTTTTGTTTAGTTTGATTTTTCTGTCCATTTAAAATTGACATCTTTAATCATTTAAGAATAAAATTTTTAGTTAAAAATGAAGAATAGGAGAAGGGGAGCAAACTGAACCAAAAAAAAATATTTTTTAAATGATTAATGACGTTAAACTTAAATAGATTCAACGCCAAACTGAACAAAACGATAAGATAAAGCATCAAATGAAACTACAAAATAAGATAAAGGACTAAATAAACTTTTTAAAAAGATAAATGACCAAACCGAACCAAAAATAAGATAAATAATCAAATTAAACTTTTTAAAAGATAAAGAATCAAACTAAAAACTTAAGATAAAGGACATGTGTTGGGACAAAATAGATTAAGATTCTAGATAATTTAAAATCTTGTCACATTAATTTAATTTTGTAAAACAATTTGTTTGGATATTCAATCCTAAAATAGAAATTAAGTTATTGCAAAATTTGGAATGACCTTCTCTGTCAATACAATCAAAAAATGACATAGGATAATTTCCTTAATTCTATGATTGACTTGGCCATTATGTATCCTTAGATCACTATTCTTACCAATCCAAACCCTTTCAAATTCTTAGAACATAAAAATGGCACACAATCTCTTAAGTGTGATATGTAGAAAATGACATTTTCTTCTTCTTTGAAAATACCGTTGAAGCCTTTCTATGGCAATAACTCCTAAACAACGTCATTTTCATCAAGAAATTATTCCTTGAGGCTACATAGTTGAAAATTGAAATATTTGATCTATGATTTTATTTAACATAATCCATGACTTCCATGGATGAGAAGAAAACAAATAGAAGAAGCTAAGGAGAAAAGAGAATGGAAGAAACACTAATTAGCATAGAAAATGAGTGTTGGCTTACAAGAGAAAGTGAAGACAGTGACTTATATAATTGGTTATAAGAATAACTAACTTGTAACAAACTAAACTAACTAACAACTATATCTATGCTAAGATCCCCCCCTCATGCTAGGAATGGGATATTGGACATTCCTAGCTTGGAATACATAAATTGAAAAGCTTTAGGCAGCAAAGCCTTAGTGTATATATCTACAAGTTGATTAGCAGAAGTGACAGGAAGAAACTTTACAATGCCTTTCTAAATCTTCTCTCAAAACAAATGACAATCATGAAACAAATGACAATCAATCTCAATGTGCTTTGTTCTTTCACGAAAAACAAGATTTGCAACTATGTGAAGAGAATATCTATTATCACAATACAAAACTGCAGGTTGTTCAAAAAGTACTTTGAACTCTTCAAATAAGAAAGTAAGCAATTGCAACTCATAGCAACAAAGTTCTTTAAGTGTGTTTGTGTTTCAGCTTTTGAGTGCATAAGAAAAATCCAAACAAATCTTGAATAGTCATCTACTACAATGAGAAAATATTTGTAACCATTTAAAGAAGTTACACTACAAGGACCCCAAATATCAACATGTATAAGGGCAAAAGCACATGAAGAATGAGATACACTACAGGGAAAAGACTATCTTCTCTGTTTTGAATGATGACAAGTATGAAATATAAACTTTTTATCAATTGTGAGAATAGGATAGGATTTATTAAACACCAACATCCTTTTAGAAGATGGATGACCAATTCTAAAATGCCACAAGTCTATAGGTGTTTTATTACAAGAAAAAGCTGAAACACTAGCAAAAACAACAGGAATAAAAATAGTGATAGAACTTGGATCATACTCCTTGAGAGGCTTGAGAAGAAGCATCTTCAACCTATATAGACCTTCCACCATATCAATTGCACCAATCTTCTTTAGGTTCTGCATATCTTGGATAAAACATTTATCATTCATGAAAATTAGGTTGCAAGGCAAGGAAGAAAGAAGCATAGATATAGAAATCAGATTGAAATGAAAACTATGTATGTCCAAAACATCTTCCAAATAAAGAGACGGAGAGAATTGCATTGTGCCTACATGAGTTGCAGTGACTGTGTGACCAGTGGGAAGCTTACCAATTATGAGATTGATTTTCTTACAAGAGGAAAATAAATGAGGAAAAGTTTTGACATGATCAGTAGCTCCTGAGTCTAGTATCCATTCACTTAGGCCTGTCTTGCTAACACTACAAGTAATGGATAAAACATTACCTTTGTGTGCATTGTTGGAACTAGTGCTTGTACTAATTTGATTCACATGTGAATTGTTGTGAATTGAACTTTGCTGTTGCAGTAATGTCATCAAAGCTTTAAATTGTTGCCGAGTCAACTTCATTTCAACATTTTGTGTATCTTGATTTTGTTTTGGAGTAGAACTAACTCCATCTTCTTTCAACACATTCATATTATTGATACACGAGCTTTGAGCCTTGTGAAACTTATATCCAAGAGGGCAACCATGTTTCTTGTAGCATTCATTAACAATATGGTTAGTAAAACCACATTATGTACAAAGTTTGCTACCTTTCCCACTGGAATTCCCTTTGCCAAAGCCACTTTGATTACTTTTTCCTCCTTTGGAAACATAGTTATGTGGGAAACCATTTTTCTTAAAACATCTTTCAACTGTATGATTGCTTTGCCACAATAAGTACTGAATTCGATGAGGTTGCACTTGCTACATTGATCATGCTATTGTTTCCTATATCATTACCATTAATATGTCTTTCTTGTTGAACAGCATAAGAAAAGACTTTAGTTATGCCAGGTAAAGGATCCATCATCAGCACATTGGATCTAACATTGTTGAATTGATCATTCAATCCTCTAAGGAATTGCATGACTCAATCTTGCTTCTTTCTTTCCATAACACTAACAAGAGCATCACAAGTACATTTTGGATAACATATACAGGCTGGATCAAGCCTATAAATTTCTAATTAATCCCAAACAGTACATAGTCTTGTAAAGTAATCAGTTATTGTTTTATTACATTGTCTAATAAAAGCCATATCTTGTTGCAATTTTGAGATTCTCAGCAAATCACCTTGTAAATATCTTGACTTCAAATCCTTCCATATGTTGCGAGCATCATATTCTAGAGAATACTTTGTCTTATTGAAGGAGATATAGAATCAACAATCCAAGAAACCGCCATATTATTACATTTTTTCTAAGCTGCATGAAGAGAATGATTCAATGCATATTCATAAATAGAACCATCAACAAACTAAACTTTATTTTTTGCACTCAATGCAGTTAGCATTGATTGACTCCATGAAGTATAATTCGATGAATCGAGAACAGGAGAAACTAGTGTTGTTGTTAGATTCTCTCCTAGATGAAGGTAATATGGGATATGAATGTTTAATGGCAACATTGGTTGGGATTGATCTCTAGCCATAATGAAGGATAGGGAGCGAAAGAATACAAACAAAGGAAGAAGAAAGCAAAGATAATGAGTTGCGCATCAAGAGCTCTTCAATGGAAGAGCTCTGATACCATAACATAATCCATGACTTCCATGGATGAGAAGAAAACAAATAGAAGAAGGAAGAAGCTAAGGAGAGAAGAGAATGGAGGAAAAAATGATTACCATGGAAAATGAGTGTTAGCTTACAAGAGAAAGTGAAGACAGTGAGTTATATAATTGGTTACAAGAATAACTAACTTGTAACAACCCTATAATTTAAGCCTTTGTGTCTCTCACTTTCATCCTCCCTCTTGAAGAAGTGTTTCAATGCTTGGACTCAAGCTCGAGCAACCCTATAACTTCAGTCTTATGATTCAACTCAAGAATTTAAGATTCTATCTTCTAGAGAAATTATTGAATAGTTCAAAACTAAAAAGTATCTATGGTATTAATTAATTTTTCAATGACATATAGTTGAGATTTTTAATTTATTATTCTTTTTAATAAAACTCAATTACATGTTACACAAATTTGGGATGAAGAACTAAAAACACAATTTTCTTTTAAAGTTCAAAGACTAAACTATTCAATATAAAGGTTTGGAGAGTAGAATAAGATTCAACAAAAGTATATGAATTAAAAATAAATTATACCTCTTTTAAATTCTTTATCTAGTTTGCCTAACACTCTAACTTAGATATAAGATAATTATTTTCCTACAAAACAGTTTAAATATCGAACAATATAATTATCTAGGCTAAATTATAAGTTTGATTCTTGTATAATTTTAAATCTGCTATTTTAATTTTCTTATTTCTAAATCAAGACGTATTATTTCTCTATTTTTGTTAGATTTTAAATAAAGTAAGAAGTAAAAAAGATCATGGTAGGAGTTAAACTTATGAATTTTTATTTAAAGAAAAAATAATGAATCACTAAAAATACTTATTTTATATAATTATTTTATAAATACTCTTTTACACATACATATCAAGAGTTATTAATTTTTTTTCAAATTATACATATTTAT
The DNA here is from genome assembly GCA_013407115.1 of Glycine latifolia. Lineage (NCBI taxonomy): Eukaryota > Viridiplantae > Streptophyta > Magnoliopsida > Fabales > Fabaceae > Glycine > Glycine latifolia. Next base: position 36,231,191 of record CM023955.1, read on the forward strand.
AATTAAATATAATATTTAATATTTAATTTTACATGTTTTTGTTTTTATTATAAAATTTTATTTTAATAAATTAATAAATTATTATATATAAAATGTGTTCTTATTTTATTATAATTTTAAAAAAATACATAAACTAAGATATAGATTATTTTAAAAAAATTATTTTGTGTAATCTAAAAAATAAAATTTTATTATTTTTTATAATTAAAATAAAAATTGTAGTATTTATATATAAAAAGTAAATTTACATAATTTTTATAAATTACATAAAATAATTTATATGAATAATTTACATATTAACTTTTTAATTTTATTTATTTATATAATTGGTATTAAAAAAAATATTTACTAAATAAATTTTTATAGTTAAAACAAAAATATTAACATTTAAGTTTCCTAAGAAATTAAATATTAAAATTTTATTAATTTATATAATTAGAATAAAACTAATTTATAGATTAAAATAAATTTATGTAATTTGTATAATTTACATAATAATTGATACAATTATATTGATTTATATAATTAGAGAAAAATAGACTGTATAGTAAAATCAATTTACAAAATAATTGATATATTAATTTATAAAATTTAA